>CM047515.1:2034177-2163020 GCA_026122265.1 Ammodytes dubius | reverse complement strand
CTAATTACATGCAGTGTGGTTGCTGTTGGGTTCAGTTCTTTGAGGTATAGCAGATGGGTCATAGTGCATTGATGAGCTAATGGAGCAGACAGACACCACCACACTTTTGCTGTGAGCTACACCTGTGTGGAGAGTGTCCTGTTGGTGGGAATCTCCAAAATGAACTGCCTGGATCTCACTGCCATACTTACACATGTAGTTTTCTGCAAAATCGATTTGCAAGACAATGTCTTCCTCCCCAATGTTTTCTTTTAGGCTTCTGAGAGTAGAATACCGATGTCTCATGTTGTGGATGTGTTTTCCCATCTTTTGTTTAAGTTTGTCTGAAAAATCATCTAGCAGTGTCTGTAGAGTCCCATGGACTTTTTCCTTCACTGTGAGGTGAACTTTAAACGTTTCTCTTGTCCCATCTTTTTTTCTTCTTCTCCCTCTCTTCAACCTTGCTTCTCCATTCAAACCACCATGTTTGCTCTCCTGCATCAAATACAGAGGTTTGCACCTTATCCTTACAGTCAGGGCATTCCCTGTACATACAGTAAACTCCTTTGTTACATGTGTGTCTAGGAATATAGAAGGGTACTTGAATCGCGATTGATATAGGGATGTAATATCCAGCAGGTCGCAGGTTGTACATGAGCCTGCTAGTGCGGAGGTGGAGTCAATTAGCTTACCTATCATGTTAAACGTAATGTTAAATCATGAAACTGTTAATGTGCCTAACCATAACATTCCTCCTCATGTTAGCTCCTTGACCGATGGCTTGGTCTACGGCATCGAGACTGTGTCCCTCCCTCGCCGTGCAAATTGCTTACGGTATCCAAATGTTGCTAAGCACAATAATTTAATTACCATTCCCACATTGGGAGGTGGTAAGCCAAACCCCACTATGACCCTCAAATGTGGGCTCTTAAATACCAGATCTCTTTCTAGTAAAACCCTATTGATAAATGACTTGATTATTGAACATAAGTTTGATATGATTGGTCTGTGTGAAACATGGCTTCAGCCAAACTTTTTTCTACCCCTAAATGAGGCCTCTCCTGCTAACTACTCATACTCCCATGTGGCCCGGGAGACTGGGCGGGGTGGAGGGGTTGCCCTTATCTATAAATCCATTTTCAACCTGAGCTCGAAGAATGACTTTAAATGTGATTCATTCGAAGCCATGGTACTGAGGCCACCTCCTGTAAATAGGAAAAATGGCTTTCATGGGGAGGGTTTCAATTTGGTGGTGGTCTATAGGCCCCCCGGCCCATACTCACAATTTCTAGAACAATTTAGTGACTTTCTTGCGGATCTTATCACCCACTCTGATAAAATCCTAATGATCGGTGATTTTAATATTCACCTAAATAAGGCAGCCGATCCCTTAAGGAAAGCCTTTGTTAATATTATTGATAATTTTGGTTTCAACCAATTTGTAAATGAACCTACTCACTGTGATGGAAACACATTGGACCTCATCCTCTCCCGTGGAATTCCTGTGACGGCCTTAAGTGTTTCTCCTGTCACTTCTGTAGTATCTGACAATTTTCTTATTTCCTTCGAGGTTGCCCTGGATTGCCCGAGCGAGGACGATGGAGCAGTGGTAACCACTCGCCATATCGGTGCGTCAACTATAACTACCTTACTGGAGCAACTTCCCACGGTCCTGGCCTCCTTAGCACCGGTGACCGAATCTGTCGATAGCCTGACAACTGCGCTGAACTCAACCCTCTCTACCCTCCTGGATTCTGTGGCACCTCTCTCTACAAAAACCAGACGAACGATGAGGGCTTCTCCCTGGTTTACTGACCACACTCGAGCTCTGAAAAATGACTGCAGGAGATTCGAACAAAGATGGAGAAAATCAAAACAAGAATCCACTTACCGGCCTTGGAGAGATAGCGTCTCAATCTACAAGCGTGCTCTGAATGTAGCAAAGAAGGCCTATTACTCTTCTCTTATTAATAGGAATAAGAGTAATCCAAAATTTTTATTTGACACTGTTGCCAGACTTACAAAAAAACCGCAATCATCAAATCGCTCTATCCACACCGCGCAAAATTTTATTGACTATTTTGATAGTAAAATTACAAATATTAGAAACCAAATCAGTTCCTTTGGTACAACGAATTGCACGATAGCTGCGTGTAAGCATAATATCGGTTTACTTAATAACTTTGAGCCTGTTCCGTATGAAGAACTGACTCAAATAGTCAAAAACTCAAAACCAACGACCTGCCTCCTTGATCCCTTGCCTGCCAAATTGTTCAAAGAACTCTGGCAAACCCTGGGTCCTACAATACATGATGTTGTCAACCTTTCATTAATGACTGGTACTGTTCCCACTTCCTTTAAGGCTGCTGTGGTGAAACCCCTTCTCAAGAAACCCAATTTGGATCCTGATGATCTGAGTAATTATCGCCCAGTGTCAAATTTGCCTTTTTTATCCAAAATACTAGAACGTGTAGTGGCTCAACAGCTCTCGGATCACTTGACTAGTAATCAACTTTTTGAACCGTTTCAGTCTGCCTTTAGGGCACGTCACTCGACGGAAACCGCGCTCACTAAAGTAGTTAATGATACTCTGTTGATGATGGACTCCAATACGGCCTCGGTGCTTCTATTGTTGGACCTCAGTGCAGCGTTTGACACCATCGACCATGTCATACTCCTGGATCGGCTGGAAAACCTGTTTGGCTTTACAGGGCCGGCCCATGATTGGCTGAAGTCATACCTATCCGGTAGAACTCAGTGTGTCTCCTACAACAACAGTACATCCATATTCACTGATGTGAAATACGGAGTACCTCAAGGATCTGTTCTTGGACCTCTGCTTTTCTCTTTGTATATTTCTCCGATTGGTAAAATTATTCGTAGCTTCGGGGTCGATTTTCACTGTTATGCGGATGATACTCAGCTCTATGTCCCGGTCAAAGTTAATGATGTTACTCAAATCGCTAATTTAGAGGCCTGCCTATCCGCTGTTAAAAGCTGGATGTCGCAAAACTTTCTGCTCTTAAATTCAGAAAAAACTGAATTGTTATTAATCGGTCCCGCACACGTTAGAAATCAGCTTGAGCAACTGACAATTAATTCCGACAATTGCGTTATCTCTCAAAGCTTAACAGCAAGAAATCTTGGTGTTAAGTTCGACTCCAACCTGTCCTTTGATCAACACATCAAAGAGATTACCAAAACTGCGTTTTTTCACTTACGGAACATATCAAAAATACGATCCAGTCTGTCCATGGCTGATGCGGAAATATTAATACACGCCTTTGTATCTTCTCGGCTTGACTATTGTAATGTACTACTGTCTGGGTTGCCCAGGGCAAGTACTCGAAGCTTACAAAAGGTACAAAATGCTGCGGCGAGGCTTTTGACCAGAACTAGAAAATATGACCACATCACCCCCGTTCTTGCGTCGCTCCACTGGCTTCCGGTCCATGTCAGATCCGACTTTAAGGTGCTGCTATTGACCTATAAGGCATTAAATGGGCTTGCACCTTCATATTTGTCTGATCTAGTTGCGCGATATGCCCCATCACGGGCACTACGGTCTACGACTGCAGAGCTCCTGTCTGTCCCCAGAGTTAAGAAAGCTGCCGGCAGCAGGGCTTTCTCGTATCGAGCTCCTTCGTTATGGAACACACTCCCAATAGAGATCAGACAATCTGAGTCTATCGAGGTGTTCAAATCTAAACTTAAGACTTATCTCTTTGAATTAACCTTTGGTTAGCGCTCGTCCACCTCTCTGCTGGCGCAGGGTCGGTGGCGGGTCACCCTGTCTGGGGTCGGTTCTCTAGCCTCTGCTGGGGGGGAGTTTGCTCCGGGGTAGGTGCCGGTCTTGTGCTGTTCCGGTGGGCTGCCCTGGCCGCTCGGGCTGGGGCAAATTGGCGTCTGACGTGGCACCGCTGCTGGGGGTGGGACCATGCCTTGCCTCCGGACAGGCGGTCGCGGCGGCCTCCGGGGCTTGGCTGGGTGGTCGTATCGGCTGACGGGGTTGGGCTGGGGGTGGGGCGCTGGGGCGGCGGCGCTGCCTGCCGCTGTCATTGGTGTGCCCTGGGCTGGGGGTGGCCGGGGGGTGGTGGTGTCGGGGTGCGTGCTCAGGCGTCTGCAGTGGCGCCGTGCCACTGCCTGACTGGACCGTTGGGTAGGGTGGAAATGGGGCATTGGGTGCAGATTGTGTAATTGTTGCACTGGTAGGTGGGTACTGCGATGTTTTTAATCGTTTGACGCGGGTGATAGAAGCAATCTATGCAATTTGCGTTTTAACTGTTTTTAAACTGTTTTTAATCATTTACCCCTGCCTGGCGGTCAGCTCTGTGGCGTCGCTGTTGGCGTCTGTGTTTCGCTGCCCTGGCGTCGGTGCTCCTCCGGCCCTTCCTAGCTCTGGGTGTGCCGATGGCGGCGGCGGATGCGTCGCGCCCTTTGTGCCTGGCACCTCTGGCCTTGTCTCGTGGGCTGGGCATGGCCGGCCCGGCGGGCCTGAGTGGGGCTGTACGGGCTGCCCCTCCGGGGGATTCGGCAGTGGTTGCTCCTCGTGGCAGCGGTGTATTTGGCTATTCCCTATTCTATACTCTATTCTCTATCTATGGCCCCGGTCCTCCTCGGGACTAGTGCCGCACTGGGGCGTGCTCTCTGGGGCGGGGTGCTGGGGGGCAGGCTCTGGGTCTGGGGGGCTGGCGCCGATTGTGTGTCGATGGGGAACGGTAGAGCGTAATCAATGTAATTTTAATGTTAATTGTGTTCGCATTGTTATAGCGTTATTATTATCAGCCTGAGGAGCTGCCTCGGTCTCGGTTTGTCTGGGCCTGAGTACCGGCTGTCCTCCCACTGAAAATTGTCCTGCCGACGCTAATTGCATAACTGATACCATTTCTCTGACATTTGTTCTCTTTTGTTTATCTTCCATGATTGGTTGAGCGTTGCCCCGGGGGTTCTCTCCCTCGTCTACCAAGCACTCTCCATGCTACTCGACTGACTCCGAGTTCTGTGTGGAATCAGCTGTCCTAGGAATGGATGCTCCCCGTTTGCTATTGCTTCACATCAGGATAGTACTCTTTCTACTCGCTTGCTTGTTCAATCTTTATAAATTCATTTTTGCCTTGCTCACTGGTTGCCTGTCTGTCCTCTTCCAGTTTTCCCTGGTCGTGACGAGACGGTGTGGATCTGGTCCCCCCTCTGGTTTCATCTGAGAATGGACCATCAACGCGAATGATGTGCAGTGGTTAAGGGCGCCACCTGGAGACGCGGGATGTAATCCCGGCGATGGAAACCTTAGTTTTCCCTGGTGGAGACGAGTCGGTGTGGATCCTCTGGCTGCATCTGAAGTCTTCCTGCATCCACACTATTCGCACTTTACTTAGTATTACCATGTAATCACCTGGACAATGATCAAATTCCTTCGTGATTTTCTCTACTTATGACATCTATTGCAGTATGTCCGTCCTGGGAGAGGGATCCCTTACTCTGTCGACTCTCCCTGAGATTTCTTCAATTTTTTATTCCCGGTAAAGGGTTTTTACTGGGAGTTTTTTCTCAGCCGAGCTAAGGGTGTAAGGGCAGGGTGTCATATTGTATCATATTGTATCATATTCTATCATATATCATATTGTATGAAATGTAAAGTCCACCGAGACAAATTTATTTGTGATTTTGGGCTATATAAATAAAACTGATTTGATTTGATTTGCATGCAACAGACTCCAACAGTCTCTCTGCCATGAACTGTAAATTTGCATGTATTTTACAGAGGCACGTGTAAAATGCCCTGTCTTTAACTGTAGGTGTGACAATCCAGACTGGTCGCTTTTAGCAAAACTGGCTGTAGGAAATTGTAACCTCTGGATGCTCCATTTGAAACTTTTGGACAAGTGTTCTTAGTAATTGTCTCCTTCTGTCCTATTGTTATCCTACTATTGTCATGTTATTCCAGGAATCTTGTTACTTTTTCCTTCTTTGCTGATTTTATGAGTCTGCATTTTTCTAGTGTATTGTCCTATATTGTCTGTATTCTTATACTGCATAAGAAATTGTGAGAACATCGTATCATGAACCCAGAATCATGAGTTGAGTGAATCGTTACATCTCTAATAGTGATATTACGATGGGCCCTAATACTGATATCAACAGAAGACCATTTTTAGACAGCCTGTAAATCGATTCATTCACGGTTTTGGACTAAATCTATGGGATGGATTGCCATGAAATGCTGTACAAACACTTCTGTTCTCCCGGGCAATGAGTCCACATTTATTTTGTCTTGTTCATACTGTCTCCATGAGGTTGACATCTTGGTTTTCTGGTTAAATTGATCACATATTGCTTGAATTGCCATGACATTTGGTACACATATTCATGAGACCCACCCTCATGATGAATTGTACATGTTTTGGTGAACCTATGACTCATAGGCCATCATCAGGTCAATATTCTAATGCAGGGGTGGCCACTGTTTTTCAGCTTGTGAGCTACTTTTAAAATGACCAAGTCAAAGTGAGCTACCACCTACTATTAGGGGTCAAAAGTCACGGTTCGGTACGTACCTCGGTTTTTAAGTCACGGTTCTGTTCTGTACGGTACGGTTCTCAGTTAAGAGGAAACATGTCTGCAGAATTGCAGCCTAAAGGTATTTTCCAGTATAGAAAAGAAAAAACTGCTGCATACAACCAAAGTCTCCAATAAATATCAGCGGAGTGAGAAAGATAGGCAGACAGACTTGCCCAAATTATTGCCTAGTTAAATGTCATTCACACATCCAGTGCCACGCTAGTACCTCCAATATCCTGCTGGAGGAAAATAGTAGCCAGCAGAGAACCAGACCCTCCTAGGGGGGTCCGGGGGCATGCCCCCCCGGGAGATTTTTTTTCACCTTTTTAAAGTGAAATGCATGAATCTGGTGCACTTTGAGAGGAAAATTAAGTGTGAACAATTAATTTGGAGACACTGGGTCTGATGAATTAGAAGCAATTGAAGAAAGACACATGGATTTTCCATAAAAATATTAATAAAAAAAATAAAAAAATGCATGCAGGGTCCTCTGGGTTGGGCTTGGTGCTCTTTTTCTTTAACGAGACCTATTTCTCTGTAATATAATGAATGCATTTAAATGCAGTGAGAGGAATGAAGCAGAAGAACTCTTGTCCAGCTATGCCGTGATCTTAATATAAAAAACACAAACTCACATATTCATCCGCGCCCCCCCTGCCATAACCCCGCGTTTGAAAATCACTGGCTTAAGCAATTCTAATTTAAAAGAGCAAGAAATATACACAAATGCATAGGTTTATCTTAAAGGCAGACTTATAGAGTCATACAAAAAAAATCCTTCTCAATGATCACTTCTGCCCCACTAGAATATGTGGTGGTCTGTTTGTCTGAACAGTCTTCCTCTCTCTGGCTGTATTTTACATAGTAGAATTTGTCACAGTGTAGAAGCCTCTCCACTTCCTTGACTTGGATTAGCTGTGGTTAGCTCACTGGCTAACAAACTGATATGTACTGTATGTCAAATTAGAAAGTGGTGTCCTCTCTCCCTCCACCGAACGTCGGCGCATGCTCGCACGGCTCGTTTGCTCTTTCATAGTAAAAAAAAACAAAAAAAAAAAATATATTTTTTTTTTTTTTTTTTTAAGAATGCCACGCGATCGACCCACACTACCCTCGCGATCGACCGGTCGATCGCGATCGACCTAGTGGCCACCCCTGTTCTAATGTGTCCAATACTTTGGTTAATGTTCAAATACCTGCAGAACCAATAGCATCCCTGTCAATCTCAGCTGTACTTTGTGTTCAAGTGTATGGAACTAGCACAGTCAAGAAAACAGCTAAAATGTGATATAGGGACATACATTACAGATCTCAACAAGTTTGGTTTTTATTCAAATTCTAATTCACACATCCAAACACACCCTGCATTCCGAATCGCATACTTCCTACTATATAGTATGTAGAAAAAAAGATTAAGGATGTCACGATTCTTGTGGCCAGATTTAGGATGGTTAGAAGTACCCGGATGTCCTACTTCATCCAGCCAAGATTGTTAAGGTGCAAACACACTACACGCGTTACCCGCGTATGCTTTACGTGCGTAACGCAGCTAAAATGTTGCTTGATCATTTTGTGTCAAATGGTTCTACGCGCGTAACGTGCCTAGTCTCCCTCCCGAAAATGTATTTCCCCTAATCAACCATGGCTGCGATCAGACCCGACACAACAGCGTGCATGTCCGCACAAAAACAACAACAACACGGCCAACAACTGTGCCAAAAGACAAACTGAACAGCACAAATAGCCTAGCATTAAAACAGCATTGCATATTCACGGCAGCTACATAACAAACACAGTTACAGCAGCATCAGTGCACGGCGGCACAACATAAAGGCAAGTAGCCAACATTAGCCTACCTGGCTGTGACAGGGGACCATGGCTGGCGTAGATCAACACCGGTGCTTGTCATGAAAGTTCCCCGGACATAGCCGTCATGTTTGGGTCCATAATATGAGGCGCTAGCCGCCCGCACACAACCGGGTGAGTTAACTAATGCTATACGGCGCTAACTTGGTTTATCGGCTAAAGCACAGCCGCACATATTCCTGGTTTACTCTCCCCACGTCTTCTATTCCCGAGCTGCTGTCATACAGCACCGGCTGCCTGCAATACATTTTCCTCCTCGGTGTCTCTCAGCCAGTACACTGTTCTCCGACCGTGCCAATGTATGTGACGTCGGGTCAAGCCCAACGCTGATTGGCCAACGCGGCCAATCGTCACGCGTAGGAGCGTAAAAAGTTAACTTGTTTGAACTCCGCGCATTAGGTGCGTATATACGCGGCTAAAGTGTTGCTTTAGCGCGAGTAACGCATCTACACGCGTAAACCAATGGTTCCCTATGGAAAAATTGCAGATTGTGTACGCGTGTGTAGTGTGTTGGCACCTTTAGTGTTGAAAACTGCATCCTATTTGCGCGATTCTGACCCACAATCCGGTGCGCACGTGAAGTGACCGCACATCGACGAAGCCTCCAAATGAAAACAAACGGGGATGCGACGAATATAAAAGTAAGAGGCAAGATCAAGGCGCAATGTTACTTATGATGAAATAAAAGTGTAAAAGTATGTCCCAATAATATGCCTACTGCATCCTAACTAGATTATTTATCGTTGGATGTAGTATGTAGAATAGAAAAAAGAAAGTATGCGATTCGGAACGCAGGGTATGTCTAAATTAGGGCTGTCAAGCGATTAAAAAAATTAATCTAATTAATTACAGGCTATGTGATTAATTAATCTAAATTAATCGCATACTTTTATGACACTTTTATACCTGTTTTACTTTTATAAACAGCTGTATAGCCTGCTACAGTTTGTTTCTCTCTCTCGCTCTCAGTCTCTCGTAACTTCTGTCTCCACAACAGACAGCACTGCACTGCCACAGATGCCTATGCCGATTCATTCACCATCGTCGTACTCATAGGCTAAAATATTGACACACACACATGGGGCGGGTGTCTGTTTACGCAGGAGACGAGACAGCTAGCAAACAAAATTGAGACACATGGATGAAGATTGAGTGATACTGTTTTGAACCTATATTGTTGCACCCACTAAATCAATAATGCACAGACACTGCGGAGAAGGGCTGCAGCCTCTGCCGTGTCAGAGGCAAAGCAGCGGGTGTGGGAGAAGTTCGGAGAAACCATGGAGAAGGACTTTCGGTCGGCACCAAGGTGTTTCTGGAAGACCGTCCGGCACCTCAGGAGGGGGAAGCGGGGAACCATCCAAGCTGTGTACAGTCAGGATGGGACGCTGTTGACCTCAACTGAGGAGGTAGTCGGTCGGTGGAAGGAGCACTTTGAGGAACTCCTGAATCCGACTAACACGCCCTCTATGTTGGAGGCAGAGCTGGAAGCTGATGGGGGATCATCGTCAATTTCCCTGGTGGAAGTCACTGAGGTAGTCAAACAACTCCACAGTGGCAAAGCCCCGGGGTTGATGAGATCCGTCCAGAAATGCTGAAAGCAATGGGTGTGGAGGGGCTGTCTTGGATGACACGCCTCTTCAACATTGCGTGGAAGTCGGGTACAGTGCCGAAGGAGTGGCAGACCGGGGTGGTGGTTCCTATTTTCAAAAAGGGGGACCAGAGAGTGTGTGCCAACTACCGGGGTATCACACTTCTCAGCCTCCCCGGAAAAGTCTACTCCAAGGTGCTGGAAAGGAGGGTTCGGCCGATAGTCGAACCTCAGATTGAAGAGGAACAATGCGGATTCCGTCCTGGCCGTGGAACAACGGATCAGCTCTTCACTCTCGCAAGGATCCTAGAGGGAGCTTGGGAGTTTGCTCATCCAGTCTACATGTGTTTTGTAGATCTGGAGAAGGCTTATGACCGGGTTCCCCGGGAGATACTGTGGGGGGTGCTGCGGGAGTATGGGGTGAGGGGGTCCCTTCTCAGGGCCATCCAATCTCTGTACACTCAAAGCAGGAGCTGTGTCCGGGTTTCTCGGTAGTAAGTCGGACCCGTTTCCGGTGGGGGTTGGCCTCCGCCAGGGCTGCGCTTTATCACCAATCCTGTTTGTAATATTCATGGACAGGATATCAAGGCGTAGTCGTGGTGGGGAGGGGTTGCAGTTTGGTGGGCTGAGGATCTCATCTCTGCTGTTTGCGGATGATGTGGTTCTGATGGCATCATCGGCCTGTGACCTTCAGCTCTCATTGGATCGGTTCGCAGCGAGTGTGAAGCGGTTGGGATGAGGATCAGCACCTCTAAATCTGAGGCCATGGTGCTCAGCAGGAAACCGATGGTTTGTCTACTACAGGTAGGGAATGAGTCCTTACCCCAAGTGAAGGAGTTCAAGTACCTCGGGGTCTTGTTTGCGAGTGAGGGAACAATGGAGCGTGAGAGCGGTTTTTGCACTCGCTTTACCGCACTGTTGTGACGAAAAGAGAGCTGAGTCGGAAGGCAACGCTTTTGATCTACCGGTCGATCTTTGTTCCTACCCTCACCTATGGTCATGAAGGCTGGGTAATGACCGAAAGAACGAGATCGCGGGTACAAGCGGCCGAAATGGGCTTTCTCAGGAGGGTGGCTGGCGTCTCCCTTAGAGATAGGGTGAGAAGCTCAGTCATTCATGAGGAACTCGGGGCAGAGCCGCTACTCCTTTGCGTTGAAAGTAGGGATGGGGATCGTTAATATTTATTGATATCGATACCTTTATCGATACTCCTTATCGATCCGGGTCTTTATCGATACCACTATCGATACTTTTCTATTATTTGGTTGAAAGACGACGCAACAATATGTTTTTAACAGAACAGGTATTGCTTTTATTGCTTAACAAGTGAGCATAACAAAAACGTTTCTAGCCTTCAATAAACATGGCTAATGTAATAGGCCACTTCAAAATTACATAAAACTAACAATAGAAAGAATATATCAGCAGCACCAAATTAAAAATAAAACTTCATATTGTATATAAATTTAAATGTTATGCTGGGTCACACAAAAGGAATAAAATATCAGCTCATAAATTAACAGGTATTTTTTTGCTGAAAAATTAACATGTCTGCCTTGTCAGGCATGATCCTCGAACGCTCCTGGCTGATGGTATCCCCAGCAGTGGAAAACACCCTCTCTGAAGGGGTGGAAGACGCCTGAACAGTAAGGTAGCCTTGAGAGAGTTCAGCTAGCAGGGGCAGGGTGTTTCTCTTTGTCCACCACCAGAGAACTGGGTCATCTGCCATAGAAATTGTAGGCATGCTTCTGTAGAGTTGGATTTCCTCACGTACTCTCAGTCTCTGCTGAATGCTGCTGTTGGAGTTATTCATCTGGATGGCCCGTCGCTCTTGTTCCTCCTCGGCAAATAGCTCCTCCAAGGCAGTCTTCTTGGGTTGTGGTGCTGGACTGACTTCAACCCGAGGATTCTCATACATGGCCTCCTCGGTTGTGTCGCTGTCGTCATGTGACTCAGGGATTGGGACATCTGCTTCTGAAGCATTTGTTGCTACAGCTGCCTCCTGTAAACGTTCCCAGGTGGTGCTCCCGACACCTTTGGCTTTAAACCTTGGGTCCATCGCTGTCACCTCTTCGAGGAACTGTTGGATTTTTCCCTCCTGGTAACGTCCAGATAGGTCAGTCAAAACCTTCCGTTTAATGTCGGATACAAACGAAGAGTCTCCTTCCTGAACTGTGAAGTGGGCCTTCAGTTTCGTGAGTATTGGAAGGATCTGTCCACAGGTGGGGGTTTTCTCACTAGATACACACAGTGTAGAAGTGTACATGACCTTCATGAACTGTATGAACTCCTCTGCTTTGGTAAAGTCTTCATCTGTGATCCTATCCAGTCGGTCCCTCTCCATGGGCTTTCTGATACGTGGATCCAACACTGCAGCTTGGAGAGCCGGATACTGCTCAAGGAACCTCTCTACCATCAGAAACAGGGAGTTCCACCTGGTTTTCACATCCAGTATCATGGTGTGCTGAGGAAGTTTGAGGAGGAGCTGCTTTTCTTTGAGCACTATCTTCGCCATTGAAGATCGTTTCATCCAAACGATGACTGCTCTTAGTTTTGCTGCCCACCGGGTCACCGTGGCAATGCTGTAAACTTTTTGCGCAGCCAAGTTAAGGGTGTGGGCAAAGCAACCCAGTTTGAGGATGTCCAGCTTCTTTGCAGCAACATCCATGTTGGAAGCGTTGTCTACAGTCATGACAACAACCTTGTGAGTAATGCCAAACTCTTCCAACACCTCCCAATCTCCACTGCCACTGTTTCCCCGGTCTGCGCTCTGTAGACAGCTTTGGTCCGGAGGACTTTTTGGTGAAGCTTGCCTTGGCTGCTGTAATGGGCAGTCACAGTAATGTAGTGGTCTTGCGCTAAGCTAGTCCACCCATCACTTGTAATGGCTACCTTGCTCACATTTGCCAGCTCTGAAATGACATTCTGCTTCTCAACCTCATACCATGCAGGGATGAGGGTGTTTGATAGAACAGTCCTGCAAGGAGGGGTGTAACGTGGATTGAGGGCCTTTGTCATTTCCCTAAACCACGGTGATTCGACTGTTGCAAAAGGGTGCAAACCTTTCACCACAAATTGTGTGACAGCCCTATGACACTGCTCCACTTGATTAGAAGGCATCTTCCTGACAGCCAGGGTGAAGGGAGTTTGGAGTAGGCCAATGGCTGGAGTTGAGGTGAGTTTGAGCTGACCACCATCTAAATTAATGGAAAAGGGAAATGGTAAATATATTTTCACTTATAATTTAAAAAAATATCATTACAAGGTCCTCCAAATGTTCTTCTCAGACAGAAAGGAAGTGAGAAAAAAATGCATTTTAAGAAATATCCTATATTTTGAAGAAAATATTATTTTTGGTTTAAAAAAATGAAGTGTATACTATCTATGAAAAAAATATATAAATGTTCACACTTGATGTATTGTCTACTGTCACTTTTCATCATGTTTTAAAAAATATTTAGGAAATAAATAATTGTATTTTAAATTAAATTAAATTTTTAATAAATATTGGCATCAGTAGTTTAATTATTTTCACCGCATCATGTCATCGGCACTCACCCAGACAGATCCGGAGCTTCTCCTCCTGAGATCTGAGCTCAAGTCAGTGGAGAGTCTCATTCACGATCTCCTCCAGCGGCAGTCCTTCCTGGTCTCCAAATTAGCTGTGCTTGAAAAAGCTCCTCTTTCAAGTTCTCAGGCACCGGTTAGCGGCGTTTCTACTGCTTCTGCTGCTCAGCCTCCCGACGCTGCATGGACGTCTGTTGTGAAGAGGGGCAGACGATCTTCTACACAATCTTCTCATCCTCTTCCTCCACCTCTGCTCTCCTCTCCATCTCCTCCTCTGCGCTCGCTGGATCCTGTGTTGACGCGCAATCCATTTGCTCCGCTGGAGGTGCTATGTGGAGCTGCTGAACCTGCGGCTCGTGTTGCCGGCTCTCCATCTGCTTCGCCGGTCCAGACCTGCTCCAGGGTAACACGGGGACGTCGGGGTTCCACTTCCCAGTTTGGACGTCGAGATCGCCGCCGTTTACCAGCTCCATCCGGACGTGTGTTTCCCTGTGTGCACCCCTCCGTGCCTCCTCGAAGTGGTGCCCCCGATGTTGACATCCGCTGTACAGGTGAGGCTCTCTCTCGCGGCTGTGCCCTGCCCTCACCTCCTCCCCTCTCATCGAAGCTGTCTCTCTACTGTGGGAGCTGCTTGAATCGCCAACCTGAGATCCTCATCATCGGTGACTCTATTGTCAGATTTCTTTGTCTCCCTGGTGCTTTCACCTATTGCCTCTCTGGAGGAAAATCATCTGACATTATGGAGCTAACACCTGCCCTCGTTGCCCTCCACCCTACTGCCCACACAGTCATCCTGCATGTTGGAACTAATGACGTAATGGACAAACGGTCATACCAACTGTTTGACAATCTTCAGAGTCTGGCCCTCACCCTGGAGAGCCTGGGGAAATTCTGTATATTTTCTGGCCCCATTCCCACGTCACCCAAAAGCCCTGAGCGCTACAGTCGTCTTTTGGATTTCCATGAACGGCTGGAGTCCTGGTGCTCGGGCAACTCTCTGGGCTATATTAACAACTTTGACTCTTTCTCTAGACACACACTACTCAAACCTGACGGCCTCCATCCCAATGCCAAAGGTATTAAAGAACTTACTAATCACTACATTCATCACATCGCATCTTGGCATAATTCGGACTGATATTTACCACAGCACGACCCTACCAAATCATCCCCCATTAAAAAAGATCTCCCCAGGGATCCTGCTGAAATATCCCCCAATTTAACTCATAACAACACCTCAAATTGTCCTTCATTCATCCCAGACATCACTGACCCCCTTTGCTCTAAACTAAATTCCCCACAAATTCTTAAATCAAGAAAGGGCTTGGGTTTTCTTCATCTAAATATTAGAAGTTTATTGCAGCATGATAAATTAGACCATGTAAAGATTTTAGTGTCCCAGGCAGATCCAGATGTCTTGATTCTGACTGAATCCTGGTTAAAGAAGAGTACAGATGACTCTATTGTGGCAATTAATGAATACAATTTATTCAGAATAGACAGAAACGCAAGGGGTGGGGGAGTGGCTGTCTATGTTAAATCCTGTTATTCTGTAACACTTTTACATGCTGTCTCTGTTCCAAATTGTTTTGAATTTATCGCGCTAGAATTATCTTTATCATCAAATGATTGTTTTGTTGTAATTGGTGTGTATAGGCCCCCTTCTGCTGTTACTAGCTCCTTAAACGATCTAGCACATATGCTCTCCAGTTATGTAAATAGAGAGGTAATTGTGATGGGTGATTTTAACGTTGATTGGCTTTCTGGTGCCTCTGAACCTTTCAAAGAAATCTGTAGCAACATTAATCTTACACAATTAATAACTGAGTCCACAAGACCCAATCTAAAAAACCCAGCAAAATCAACTTTAATCGATTTAATCCTATCAAATAAAATAAATAAAATAGTCTCAGCTGGTGTTTTTGAGCTCGGGATTAGTGATCACTGCCCAGTGGCCTGTATCAGAAGTATTCATTTAAAAAGATCTCAACCTAAAATCATAATTAAGCGTAATTTTAAAGGTTTTAATGAGCAAGCCTTTTTAAGTGATCTCCGTCATAGTGACATTCAACTCACTACGGAAATTTCGGATGTTGAGTTAGCCTTAGACTATTTCATCAATACTTTCACCTCAATTATAAACAAACATGCACCCCTTAAAAAGCATAGAGTAAAAAATAGATCAAACCCCTGGTTTACAAGTGAACTGTCTGATTTATTTTCTGAAAGAAATAAAGCATGGTCTCTAGCTAGACGCTCTGGAGATAATACTAATTGGACTATTTTTAGACAATTTAGGAATAAGTGCACAGCCATGGTCAGGAAAGCCAAATCCGAATATTACCTTGAATTAATCTCCGACTGCTACTCTAACCCTGCACTATTTTGGAAAGCTGTGAACTATAATAAAAACAATTCTAGCACAGTTCCCACTCAGATCAAATTAAATGGTCACACTCTCAATGATCAAAAAGAGATTGGCTTAGCTTTTAATAAACATTTTGTAGCTGCTGGTCAACTCTTTCAAAATGGAGGTTGTACACCTTCCACAACCAGTAGTAACGTACCGCCTGTCTCTCAAACTCCTATTTTCAGCCTTGATCTTCTTCCCACAAGTGTTGTTGTAGATGCGCTCCTCGCCATCAACCCCAAGAAGTACATGGGAGAGGACAATTTGGACCCGTTTTCAATCAAGCTTTCGACACATATAATATCAAAACAAATAACCCATATTTTTAATCTTTCCATCTCCTCTGGAATAGTTCCTAAAATTTGGAAAAAGCTCACGTAATTCCTTTACATAAAGGTGGTGACAAAAATAATCTTAATAACTACAGGCCAATTTCCAAACTCCCATGCCTGGCAAAAATTCTAGAATCACTTATTAATAATCAGTTAAAAACATTTCTAACTAGTGCTTCCATTTTGAGCCCATTCCAATCTGGTTTTAGGGCAGGCCACAGTACTGTCTCTGCTGTGACTTTGGTTGTAGACAACATTGTTACAGCATTAGACAAGAAAAAGCACTGTGCAGCACTTTTTATTGATCTTTCAAAGGCCTTTGATACTGTTGATCACCATTTGCTTTTACAAAGGCTGCATGACATTGGCTTTGATCATTCTGCATGTAGCTGGTTTAGGGATTATCTCTCTGATAGACAGCAGTCAGTTAAACTCGGAAGATACCAATCTGAGTTTTTAACTGTAACAAATGGTGTCCCACAAGGCTCAATTTTAGGTCCAGTTCTTTTCACAATTTATATAAATAACATTGTTTCATCGCTAAAAAACTGTCACGCCCATCTATACGCTGACGACACAGTACTGTATTGCATTTCCGATTCGATGCACCAATCTATTCAGAACCTACAAAGCTCTTTTAACACCCTGCAGGACTGTCTAGTGGACCTCAGGCTGGTTCTAAATACAGACAAAACCAAATATATGTGTTTCTCCAGAGCAAGAACTACAAATTTGAATGATTTTAATATTTTTACAAATAATGGATTTTTAATTGAAAGAGTCACAGAGTACAAATATCTTGGCATCTGGTTAGATGATAAACTCACTTTTAATTTTCATATAAAAAAATCTTGTTCGTCGACTACGACAAAAAATTGGCTATTTTTATAGAAACAAAACCACCTTCCCTTTATTTAGTAGGAAAAGGATTATTGAGGCAGTTTTCATGTCTGTCCTTGATTACGGTGATGTGGTTTACGGCATGCATCACATTCATGTCTTAAACTCCTGGACTCTGTTTTTCACTCTGCTTTAAGGTTCATCACAGGAGATGCTTATGACACCACACCATTGTCTTTTATATGAAAAGGTTGGGTGGTCCTCCCTTAAAGAGAGACGTGATGCACATTGGCATGTTTTATTTACAAAGCCTTGACTGGGAAGCTTCCTCGTTATTTAACTGAATTGCTGCAAATCTCAGATGGGCTTTATCAGACCCGCTCCACTGACATGCTTATGCTTTATGTCCCACAAGCCCGGTCTGAGCTGGGAAAGACAGCTTTTAGCTTCAGTGCCCCCGACTCCTGGAACAACTTACAGCAACAAATTAAACTAAATAACTTCATATCCTTTAACCAATTTAAACAAACTATTTTAAATCTGCCAAACTCTACCTGTAACTGTTTTAATTAGGCTATATTGTACTCTCACCCATTTAATTTTAATTGCTACCACTTAATTTCACCACTGTGTAAATGTTTCAATTGTTTTTCTCTTCACCTGTTGTTGTGTATTTGATGTATTTGCGTTGAATATTGTTAATGTATTGTTGTTTTTCCTTTGAATTTGTTTGAACTCGACGTCATTGAAAATGAGGGTCACCCCTCAATTGGTCTCTCGAGGATAAATAAAAGTTAAATGAAATGAAATATATTTTAAAATGATGAGAGCACTATACAACTGTAGTACTCATGTTTCTCGCCAAAAACTAAATTTCCCATTCCTTTACGTTACACTTGAACGCATCATGATAACCTAATAGTCGTTTTACTGAGCCATCCTGAACACATCATCACGCAGCACGTCTGAAACTTTGTTTACTTTTTAAGCTAGCTTGTATGCTGCCGATTACAACACGGATTTCAGAATTGGATTACTATTTTTAACTGACGGGACAACAAGCTACAAAGTCTGTGTGTGCGCTTACCGCTGGTACTTTGAGTGGATGATGAAGACGGGCCCGTCTGTGGTGGTGCGGCGGCAGCAGCAGGAGGAGGAGGAGAAGACCGAGTCTTTTCAGTCCGGAGACAGTCGAAGGTACTGCATTTGGCCTTTATTTGATGCACAATGCTGATGTGCTTGGCCATTGAGGTTGTGTTCCCCCCTTTGCAAGAAATGATTTTGCAACATAAGTTGCATTTCGCTTCCGCTTTATCTTTAAGCTTGGTAAAATGAAGCCAAACTGGAGACCTTTTCGCCCGTTCAGCCATCCTCGCGAGCGAAGTTAACTGCCAGACTTCACTTGTTTTACTTTTTAATACCTGTTTGCTTACAATTTCATTCATAAACATTGGTGTACACGCTGCAGTGATTGGTTTGATTTGATTTAAATGCCGTGACGCGACTCGAGGACACACGGGGAAGAAAAAAAACTACGAGACGGGGAAGAAAAAAAAACTACGAGACTCGATAGTGGTATCGATAAGCCCAAACGTTATTGATTTTCGGGTTTTGAAAAAAGCGAACCGGGTCCTTGATAGAACCGGGTTTCGATCCCCATCCCTAGTTGAAAGGAGCCAGTTGAGGTGGTTCGGGCATCTGGTAAGGATGCCCCCAGGGCGCCTCCCTAGGGAGGTGTTCCAGGAGCGTCCAGCTGGAAGGAGGCCTCGGGGAAGACCCAGGACTAGGTGGAGAGATTATATCTCCACGCTGGCCTGGGAACGCCTCGGGATCCCCCAGTCAGAGCTGGTTGATGTGGCCCGGGAAAGAGAAGTTTGGGGTTCCCTGCTCAAGCTGCTGCCCCGCGACCCGATTTCGGATAAGCGGTTGAAGATGTATGTATGTATGTACACTGCGGAGAATAAAGTAAGATGTCTTCCTACCTTCTGTGTGCTGTGTATGCAAGCTACAGGTGCAGCTCGGTGCAGCTCACCGAGCTGCGCACCACTTTTGCACCGGGTCAAAGGGCACTATAGAAGTGTGATTAATCTGCGTTAATTTTTTTAATCGTGTTAATGTTTCTGTGATTAATAAATCGAAATGAACGCGTTAATTTGACAGCCCTAGTCTAAATATATAATGTTCATTTTAGTTCATCATTTTGCCTTGTAAAATGAAGCTGACCCATTTATTGAATGAATAAAGTCCTGTCATGCTGTTAACTCTTATTCAAAATAACCTGTTAAGTCATTGTCCCTTCAGCTTGTCGGCTTGACAGAACCTGAGAGGCTCGGTGTGTTCATGCCTAGTAAGTATATTAACAGCTGCAGTAGTTAGCCCAGCACATCTCTATGCTCCCAGCAACACCAATTTCTTGAGGACACGCAAGTGGTTTCTCAACACAGTTGATCTGAAGGCATTTCCAGAATCCTAAGAGTCTTCTTATCATCTGCATAACAAATATTTTGCGGCGACGCGCTTGTACATTTACTTTGTATGTAATATTGCCGCGCATCAGAGTGCAGTGTGTTCTTAGCCTGAGAATTAGCCTGCCCCTGACAAGGCAAGTTTACTATCATAAGTTTCCATTGTGACTTTATGGAACCGGATAAACTGAAAATGAGCCAGGCTAACCAAGATGAGCCTGGCTTATTTGGTGAGGGTGCTTAATGGAATAGCCCTCTGGTTGGATTTGACAATCATTTGTTGTTTAGGTATGAGAACATGTCGTGTTAATAAAATGTAAGATGTCCAAACTGTTCTCACGTTTGTTTGACCACCAGCAGTGCTGCAGTAATATAATTTTACAGCGACAGTCTCAGTGTTTACACAGGTAAAAGAAAAATATCATATTTTCACATTCACAGCTAATCCTGTCTTTCAAGGCATTTGTTTCTCACTCTTTACAACACTCCCGCCATTATCCGAACCATGAAAAACACTGGGCCTTCTATTAGCCATCAGTAGCCACGCCTCTGCACTCAAAAATCTATTTTCTGTCACAGACTGACATCACTAGAGCACCTTTATGCTCTCAGCAGTACAATACACTCACAATGCAGACACTCCTGTGCTACAAAGCCTTTTACCTGAGTACAACACTATGCATTAAAAGGTACTGGCTGTAATGAGTCCAAATAAGGGGCCATTATAAAACAGCACTCCTGAGTGGACACTCAATGACTGAGCTGTGTGCGGTGTCTCTATTAAAATCTCTCAAGCCCTTCATTCAAGAGCACTGAAAAGAGTTTTGAGAGGCCGCCGGTGGAAAGTGCAGGCCTTTAGCTAATGAGCTCACTTGTATTACTTATAGGACACATAATTGGTGCGGCACATCTCCCTTAATTTCTCATCTTGCCATGAGTAAATTGAGTCTGTCTTTGTTCCCCCTTCTCAATAGTTCAGTTTCTCTCTTTGTCTGTGTTCTCTTCTGCTACACTCTGTAAGCGCGCGCGCGCGCACACACACACACACACACACACACACACACACACACACACACACACACACACACACACACACACACACACACACACACACACACACACACACACACACACACACACACACACACACACACATACACACACACACACACACACACACACACACACACACTTTTAATTACTTCTTTTCACATTAACTCTAAAATGAATGATTGAAAAGCCTCGCTTTACCTCATGCATTCTGAAGAGCTTACCTCTCCAGGCTTAAAGGGGACATATTATGCAAAAACTAAATGTATATTTCCGAGGTCTACCAGAAAAAAACCATTAGTTTTCTACCATTACCCATTTCTTCATCGCCTTTTCCAGCCTTCTCTGCCCTCTATCTCAAAAGGTTGATCATCTACCCCCCTTCGCAAAGATCCTAGTCTGCTCTGACTGGTCAGATCTACATGGGCGTGCATGCACCGCCCTGCTCATTTACTCTATACCTACCTACATGGGCATGGCACACGCCCAGCCGTCAGTTTTGTTTACTTTTGGCCAATGCAGCATGGAGATCGATGTTACCATGTTTAGCTTCATTTCTACAGCAAATGTCAGCACACTTACCACTTCTAAACCAAAAGCTTTACAACTGAACCTGCAGGCAGGAGTCTGAGCGGAAAACTGTGAAAATTGCATCAAGATTTCTGGTTTCCCTGACATTATCCTCAGGTAAATACAGTTTAAATATGTCACAGTCAACAGAATATTGTATTATTAGAATATTATTTATGCAAAAACCTCCTAACTTGTAACGTACAACGTTTTACGTATGTCTCTACAGGCTAAACTGGGGAATATAAAGTTTACATATCAAACAGAAGCAAAGCCATAACTTGTATGTAACTGTCCAGTTGTTGCTGGTGGGCCCTGAAGAAGACCACCTGTCCCACCCAGTGAACAGTCTCCTCTGATGGAACAGATAGTGTGGTCCGTCAGGTCACTCATATCTGTAAAACATGACACATTCAATGTTATATCATGTAGCCTAGCTGAAATATACATCATACATCTGTAGTTATGGCAAAGCTACAAACTAATGAAAATATATTTTTCTTCCATTATTAAACAAGATAGGCTACTAATAAGTTCAGTATAGCCCTTACTCAAGAAGCAACGAGTTCTGAGTGATACTGTGTGCTTTTTGAAATATGGACAGGAAACAAACAGCAGCAGAGGCAACTTACAGTAGGCTATTCTTCCTGTCTATTATAGTATACATAAACACTGGAGATGTAATAGGCCTACTGCTGCATGTACCACGACTGCTTGCATAACTACACACTGTCAACAACAAACAAATACTCTTCAGTTTCCAACACACCATACAGTTTCCCCGTCTGTTTTTCACACAGGGGCTGTCTCGGACAGACTCACAGATCTAAACGTTAGCATAAAGCTAACACTTAAGCTAGCGGACGCGGACACTAACTACTACATTCTCTCGTTTCAGTCGGCGTTGGTTATTATAGGAGGGATAAATTAAAGCACATTACACACATTGAACTCATAAACGGACAGATTTGTTTTTAAATAGGACTACTTACATTTCCAGAGGAGAGATGGTGTCTCTCAGTCATCCAGGCACAATCTCCTCCACACTCCAGTATAACCAGGGCTGCCAAGTTTCACCAAATGTTTGGAGTGAGATTTTTTGGCTGAGGGACCCAAAACTGTGTCCTCTCTCCCACCCAAACATTTTTGCTAGTGTCCTGCAAGTTTATATATTGTTCATAATAAATCAGAAATAAAGACAATTGGAAAATGTGATAAAACATCAAAAATCTTATTAAAATAAACTAATTTGTCATGACTCTCGGCTAGGCAGTCTCTTCTCCTTCCCCTCTATATGTTTTCCCTTGTCTGTCTCTCCCTTGTGTGTTCTATGTGTCTACCTCATGGACATATAAAGAAATGGACACCGTATTGAAACATGGCGCCCAATCATTCCTATGAAAGCTGCTCATTGGCGCTGGGAAGCCACAAGGAAGTGATATGCGGAAATTCATGCGGTCCATGGTTCATGGAGATAGGTCCATGAGCATGACGTAGCGACATTATGGACCTATCAAGAAAGAGGGCGGCAAGTGTAGCCATAACGTAGCGGACTGGTAGCGGATGTAGAATCATTCTCGTTCTGTAGCACCCGTAGCATCTAGCATTGTAAGATAAAGGTTTTAGCGAGCACAGCTGTATTGCTAGAGGTGATTGTGAGGCTGGATGAGCAACTAGCTTTTGAACATGATCCCGTAATACACCCATTCTTTGTCTTTGGATCTTTTGAACAAATGGATCAATAAATGGTGAATCGCAATGATCGCAAACAGGGGGACGCGAGAGTTATTGAGCGCACACGTCAAACAGCTGAAGCAGTCTTACAAATCCCTCGGCGATTCTAAGTGTTAAAAAGTCACCAAAATGCCTGAAAACTATCAACGTCCTTCATGTTAAGTAAAAGGAAAAACCTCAGACACGAGAAGTTAATGGAGCCCTGCACTGAGCCCTCTCAGAGACCGGGCCGAAAACCGAAACATTTATTTCACTACGACTCTGTTCAGCTGCCCACGGCTGCCCACTCCCTCCTCCTCCCTCGAAAACAAACTGAAAGCCGTTAAAAGCCGTTGGGCTAATAAAACGCTTGAGGTGGCGTTTTGAAATGAAAAAACTTCAGTTTTAATAGTATATGGTCTAAAGATAAGTATGAGCCTATGATTGATATCTAGAAAAATTTTGCGGAGACGCAATCTTGTTCGCCGCTTGTAATGTGTGGACAGGGAAATCTACCTCAGGACCGCATGAAAATAAGCTCCACCCCCCAGCCCCATTCACAGCATGCAGTACCAATGGTTTGGCCACATGGCCATGCTGGCTGCTCGGAGAAGGCAGCATCCTGGGGGCCTGTGCTGTGTCTGAAATCGCGCACTTCTGTACTTACACTTACTTTTTTGAGTGCACTTTGCGCAAAACCGGAGAGTGTGCCAAAATGCAGTGCACTGTAAGTTCCTCGGTCGTGCACTCAAAACGGTCTAAAACTTGAGTGTGGAGCGATGGACACTTTCCACACTCAACGGCCGCCATCTTGCCTACGTAGCGGAGAGCACGGGACATTAAAATCAAAATAGAGGAGCTTGAAGCAACGGTGGAGACGTACGCGCCCTACAAAAGTTAAATTACACATTTGTTTTGTTTTTCCGCAACTAACGTGTCTGTTTTAGCTATCGGTAACACAAGCAGAAAAAAATACCACCGAAGAAGAACCGTCAAAATGCAAAGTCATTTCCGGTAGGTGCGCAACGGCAGTTTGGACAGTGCACTGTAGAAATGAGAGCACTGTGTCTATAAGTAAGTGTACTGTTGGGATAATAAAGTGCACTCAATGCAAGTGCACTTACGTAAGTGCGCGATTTCAGACACAGGTCTACCTCCCTGTTGGCATGTGGGCGTGGCGGCACTCCTGAGCAGACTGCTCCAGGTGTGGATCGTTGGCTAATTAGACCTCTCTATATAAGCCTGTGTTTCTGGCGAGCTTTCCCGTGGGAGTATAAATGTTAATGAAAACCGACCAATTTCGTCATCAGTCGGTGGTTTTTGGAACAGACCTTCAAATCCCCCCTTTTTCGAAATAAGCATCCCAGAAGAAACTGACATATTTGTCTTTTTGAAGCTTGTGTGTGCTGGTAGGGACCCCAATAACCTAAACAGTGTGCCCAAACACCGGCAATGTTTGGTTTTTCATAATATGTCCCCTTCAAGTGTCAATAAAGAGTGAACCAGCAGTACACCATCTCATCTCAACTTTAAAGAGGTCTAACCTCTCTGTTTCAATGCTCTCCACTCCTCTTTTATTGTTGTGGTGTGCACCTCTGTTAATTTTTTGTTTCATTGTGAAAAAAAGCATGCTAAATACGTATTTTAAACATCTAGATAATATAGAACTGCAAAAGGTAAAGTCCATTTGTGTGTGTGTGTGTGTGTGTGTGTGTGCGTGTGCGTGTGCGTGCGTGTGTGTGTGTGTGTGTGTGTGTGTGTGTGTGTGTGTGAATAAAAGTGGTGAAGAATAAAAGTATTAGCCTACAAATGGGGTGTCAAAGAGATCTATGTATATTAG
Organism: Ammodytes dubius; assembly: GCA_026122265.1. NCBI lineage: Eukaryota > Metazoa > Chordata > Actinopteri > Uranoscopiformes > Ammodytidae > Ammodytes > Ammodytes dubius. The sequence goes on along the minus strand of CM047515.1, from coordinate 2,138,239 downwards.
TGACAAATGAATATACATACAAGTTGCCATATACAGTACATACAAGTTGCAGTGTAACTATATAAAATATACAGAATAGACCAATGTACAATAAGGAAACGAGTGTATGGTCTGATTCCCACGATAGTAGGACACATTTAATTTGAATGGCCTGGTGATAAAAAGTGATCTAAAGTCTGGTATTGTGAGCAGCCAAGCTCCTTAGACTCAACAGTCTGTGTGCTGGGTGGCTGCGGACCTTTGGTGATGCATATTAATTAAAGCCTAAATTATCAAGCTTTACAAAGACGTAGGCTTGTGAAAAGAGTGGAAAATCTAGCAAGCTAATAAAATAAAACCAAGAAACATAGAGAGAGAGAGCTAGATATTGCAGATATAAATGATGTTGTACATATTTGTTCTAGGTTCCAAATCAAACAAAAGCACTATCAAGTCAACATTATAAACACCAACTACAGTTTAGGGTCATTAACTTGTATGTTCATGTAAACAGACTAGTATTCATTTGTTTGTACCTTGACATGTTTCGACTACTTCCTGCAGTCTTCTTCAGAAGCGTCAGCTGTTGCTGTGACGCGCGTTGTGTCAGCTGATGTTATAGACAACCAGCCAGAAGAGGCAGGACGGCTGGTCCTCTGCTGTCCGTCCGTTCTATGGAGAACTGCATCCCTGGTGTGGGAGAGCATGTATGCCCCCTCGTCCTGGTTTACTGTCCCCTGGGCCCGTTTCCTGATCTCCACTGCCTCCCTGATCCAACGTTGGAACTTGTTGCTCTCTGTCCCTATGACCTTTGCCCCTTCCCAGTCCATGATGTGGTACTCCCTCTTGTAGTGATCCCAGATGGCTGATTTTAGATTCTCCTGCTCCGCTTTCTCTTTCAGTGCACGTGTGAGCGCTCCAGATGTTTCCTTTTCACATTCTTTTTGATGTTCTTTTTTACGTGTGCCGAACGCCCTACCAGTTTCCCCTATGTATGTTTTGTTGCATGATAGGCATGGGATTTCATATATAACGTCACATTTCTTCTCCGGTTGTATTTTGTCCTTGGGGTGCACCAACACCTGCCGTAGCTTGATGTGTGGTTTTACTGGCGTGCTGATAAGATGTTTTTTCATCGCCCGTTGGACCTTTTCTGTGACGCCCCTGATGTACGGAAGTATCACCCTGCCTCGGTGTTCGCTTTTCTCTGAGCTTTTCTTTTTCGTTTCCTCTTTGTTTTCTTTTTTTCCGGACTGCTTGCTTCCCTTTGTTGATGGCCCAACCTGGGTATTGGCAGTGTGTGAGTGCATTTCTGATGTGGTTTTCCTCCTCTTGTCGGTCCTTTTCATTTGTAATCATGCTGGTGCGGTCGTATAATGTTCGTTCTACCGACATTTTGTGGGCTGTGGGGTGCTCTGATGACCATAGTAGATATTGGTCTGTATGTGTTGGTTTCCTATATATTTTTATTTTTATGCTGCCATCGTCCCTGTGTTGGAGCTTCATGTCCAGGAAAGCGATGGATTGGTTGGTTTTTCTTCGTGTGTGAATTTTATGTTTCCTGTGTTGTCTATGGAGTTTAGATGATCCGTGAGTGCCTGTGTGTGTCCTTTTTTCACTTTTTCTAATATGTCATCCACGTAGCTCTTCCAGAACTTGAGGCCAAAATGGTCTGGGCTTGTGGCTATGGCCTTGGACTCCAGATCTTCCATGAATAATCCACTCATGGTGGCTGACAGTGGATCGCCCATTGGTTCAAGGTTCAAGGTATCTTTATTATCCCCGAGGGGCAATTTGTTGTATAGCCAGCAGTAGAGAAAGACAGCAAACATATAACATATAAGACAACAAATAATATAAACAGATCACATATTTACATGTGGTCATTTACCAGACTGATGGCAGCAGGCATAAATGATTGAAGAATGATGAACCTTTTTTTTTTAAAGATATTTTTTGGGGCATTTTTTATGCTTTATTGATAGTGTAGAGACAGAGTTGAAATGGGGCAGAGAGGGGAGTGACATGCAGAGAACGACCGCGGGCTGGAATCGAACCCAGGTCTGCTGCTGGCCGAGGCCCATGGGGGGGACACCCTACCAACTGAGCTAAGGGCGCCCCCTTAAATGAACCTTTTTGAGTTAGTTTTGGGTCACCTAAGGGACATTTCCAGTCTGCCACATTGTCCTTGTTATATTCATCATATGACAATAAATATCTTGAAATCGTTAAACTGTTTTGGTTTCTCAGAGGAAAGCAATGTGACTGATCAATTCAATGGCTCCTGTGGGTAGGCAAGGCAAGTTTATTTATAAAAATGTATTTATAAATGCATACACAAGGCATTTCAAAGTGCTTTACATGGGGCATAAAAAACAATATTAGACATTCAAAAAAATGCATTTCAGAAACTGTAATAAAAACTAAGAGCAAAAACAGGAAGACAAATTGTGAAAAAATGAAAAAGAATGCATTTAGAAGACAATAAAAATAGGTAAATAAAAAAAAGTACAGGTTACAGTTTTTCACAATTGTTTAAACACATTTTTTGGAACATCAGACACAATGTGCACAATCTGTAACTAATTTACCAACTGCTTAACCAATTCTGCTGAACTCCAAACACATTTCCTGCCTTAAACTCATATTCCCATTCCAGAACACACATTTTTCACAACATTACACACAATTCTCTATACCTTGCACACTCTTCCTGAATTCTCTCTCATGGGATTCACACAGAACACACTGCCAATCACATTTCTAAACTCAAAAGGCTTTTGTGCAGTTAGCTATAGAAGGGTCAGAGATGAGCTCCTGTTTGCTGTGATTTACAGTAGACTGCACATTTTGGTACAAATACAGTTTTTGCCGAATACTGTAAACACTAAAAGTGACTGCTATGACCACAACCTCTAACTTTTGTAACTATGCCCTAAACCAAAGCACCAACCCTACAAACACGATATATGCTTTGCACTGTTTGAAATTCTCCAACACACTTCTTGAAAAAAAATTAAACCAATTGAAAACCAATCAGTCTAAACCTTAGCACTACAGATAGACCCCAGGTGAGCTCAGCTCCTTTGTGAGACAGTGAGAGTCAGGGGAAGAGGAGGAGAGAGAGTAACAGGAGGACGAGGACAAAGAAAGCAACAGAAGGAGACACATACAACAGGAACACTATAGTGGACCATGTTATAGATCATGGCCTATCAATGAGGGAGCCTGGACAGAGAATGCAGCCCAACCTGAGTCGCTCCATAATTAGGAGATTTAGACTGGATATCAGGTGATCATTTCCCTGTTGCTTCTCAAAGGATGACATTGAGTGTGATGTTGATGAGGCGATGTGGCCAGACGCAAACATTAGGCGGTATCCATGAAAGGATTCATAATCCAACCACCCAATTCCATTCCTTACAATGCTGTTTTTTAAATTCTACTGTAATTTTTTCTTAGTTTATGATGACACACTACTGCAGTCCTACCTATTCATTGTGTTTGTTTGAAATGGCAAAATAAACTATTCTGCAACATGTGTGTTAGCATTTGGCAAAAACCGTAAAGTATTTGTTGTTACTGTAGGTGAAAGTGTATGAACATGCAAAGGCATAATTCTACTGATAAAGCATTCATATAGTGGTTTGCATTTATACTATAGTGTTTTCCATTCTGCACACCAGTGTTCAATGAGTGCTAGAAATGTCTAGTCATATGATGTGTGTGTTTGTCATTTGAAAAGAAAACACCATTTAGTGAAGAGTTAACACTGTTTTGAGGGTAAAGTGTGCTTTCGCAAGAGAAGTGAAAGATTTTGCATTTTGTGTTTGAGTTTTGAAATTTGTGTTTAGGGTTTTGAAAAAGTGAGGTAGTCTATCAGGAAATGTGTTTAAGCAATTGTGAAAAACTGTAAAAAGGGAAACAGAACGGTAAGTCCCTTGTTTTTAAATTTGTCTTACATCTATTTATGTGTGTACTGAAGCAGATCAGCAAAAATGCAGGTCTGTTTGTGAGGCATACTCCCATGTGTTGTGAACTCTTGCCTCTTTGAACTGTCTAGTCTAGGAAGAGAGACAAGGGGGGCGACACTGCAGAGGTTCAATCCAAAATCAGAGGCATGAAGCGGAGCACAAGGGCGCACGGACGATACTCATTGGTCGGTCTGAGCCCTGCTGACTGGAGGATGTCAGTGCTGTGGGGAGTGTGCTCTTTTCTACTGCCTGCAGGGCTGTCAGCTGTCACTCTGTCTCTCCCTCTGTCTATCACACACACACACACACACATACATACAGAGACACACAAACACACATACGCATGCACACACACGGACATACACAGACTCTCACACTCTCTCTCTCACACACACATACACATACCTCAAGGTCAAATGTCGCAGTACATCAGTAGGTCATGGCAGACATGTGAACTAACAAGCGGTTTGCTGCTCTGCAGTGGGACGGCTGAATGCACCAGGAGTTCTTCAGACATCTGCCAGGTTTAAATGCAGCTTTACACATTTTGAAAATGGATGAAAATAACATACATTTTGCACACTAACAAAACAATTTGTATTTTCCAATCGATAAACAAAGGTATACAATGTGAAACAGAGTTGTTTTATTTCTTATTTTAAAAAATACTATCCATTATCCTGCGTTTACGCGTTCATTTCGACAGCCCTTATAATAGTATACAATGGTCTTTTTTGCGGATTATCAGTCTACATAAAACATTTTGAATAGTAAGCGAGATAAGTGTAAATCAAAATGGAAACTGGATTCTTTCAGTGCTCACACTTGTATTTCCCATACGGCCAGTTGTTGTTTTTAGCCGAGAACTTGACAGATATGGAAAAGTTTGAACAAAACCTTTGATAAAAATCAAATGCATAGATATACGAGGAACACATAAAGTCTTATGTCAGTCAGATAATATCTCCCAGATTGTGTGTCCCGAGACCAATTCAAAGGTTAGTAACCCACTCTTAGGCAGCAGGGGAAAGTTGTGCATGTTCCCAGGTATTTACACAACCATCCTTTGGCCCAGAATTAGCATTTATGACTTCCTGAAATGGGTGGAATTCCCTTTGAAACCACAGAATCACAGAGCTCAGATTCCAAGCGGTAATGATTAGTCCTGTGTTCTAACACCCCTATGATAAGTCACTGGTTTGTATATAGCATGCTGCTACTAAAATTCATCAGTTAACAGGTAAGGACAAAATAGACATGTTTGGAATGTGTGCTTTGCTACAAATTAACAACAAAATTGGCAACAATACAAACTAACATTCTTTCAATAACTGTGTTAGTGACAGAAAAGCATAATAGAAAAGAGGTTTGACATATACGAATCAGACACAGCCATTAACAGTTTAAAATAAGTGACACATTAAAGTGGAATTTCTGCCAAATTGCATAAACTGAAAACAATATTTACTCATCTTCAATTTTCACGCAATTGTTATACACATCCTCAGGGGCCTAAGATACACATGTTTCTAGAAAACTAGCAAGATCGCTATAAGGAAACATGGCTGCCATAGACCAAAACGTCATGGCAGGGGCGAGATTTAGCAGCTAATTTGATATGACATGTTTGACCAACTGTCCAATCATCACACAACTTGGTACTTATCTTCAGCATGTGATTGGCAGTAGTTTTTTTGTTGTTGTTTTTATAATTCTTTGGCATTTTTCAAGCTGTATTAGATAGTACAGAGTTGAAATGGGGAGACAGAGAGACAAAGAGAGAGGGAGAGAGAGGGGGGGGGATGACCTGCAGTAAAGGTCCACAGGTCAGATTTGAACCCACAACCACTGCAACGGAGGACGCAGCAGATATGGTACGCACGCTATCCACTACACCACCAGAGCACCCCTGTGGCAGTAGTTTTGCTGAAGCAGTTTGAGCTAATCCAGTGGTTCTCAATTATTTTCTGTCATGCCCCCCCTAGGGGGACAGAAATGTTTTTGCGCCCCCCCCAAATTGAAATACTGTTGAGAACCTGCTAATATTTATTTATTTATCTGTACAAAACCACTGTATGAGTTTCTGGCACGAGCATTCTGCATACAATCACTTTATTATCAAATTAGATAACAAAAATCAGCTGAGATAACTTCTGCAGCAAAAAAATTCAAAGTTCGGTTTATTAGCTCAATTTGTAACATTTAAACAAGACTGCTCAGTCTGTGTTAATCTCAGGACAGAGAAACAAGAGCAAATGATTCACTGAGGTTTGCATTTTATTCAAAACGTTTTTAAACTGTAAACATAGGCCAATAGGCCTTCTGTGATGCGATAACCAATAATTCATTAATGTTATCATTAGTCTACTTGCTTGATTTCTTTTTAAATAGCCTACAGAGACGCTTGGAGACACATGTGGACATTTATTTACTGCAAATCGCGGCCTTTCGCACGGATATGACCATACACAAGTACACATCGCGCTTGCTAGCACTAAAAAATTAAAAAAATATATATTTATATATTTTTTTTGGTCAGTTTGAAATCAAGGCAGCCCGCGCCCCACCATATGAGAAGCACTGAGCTAATCCAACAAGTGGCGCCGCAAATTGCTGCAGGAACATTGATATTTCCGCTGTAATTTTCTAGTTTATAATTTATAATTTTTTTTCTTACAGGGGCTAATGTGATTAGATAATTATCACCCAATATTTCTGTATCCCACAACCCTACAGAGGCTTTCAGATTATTGTTGCTCAGTATTTCCCACAAACCCCACTCTCCTCAACATCATTCTTTGCTGCAGCAGGATGCTGTTTCCATCTATAGAGTTCTGAGAAACCAACCCTGCGTTCCGAATCGCATACTTTCTACTATGTAGTATGGTAGAAAAAAGATTTAGTACGTCCCGATTCTTGTGGCCAGATTTAGGATGGTTAGAAAGACCCGGAGGTCTACTACATCCGGCCAAGATTTTTAGTGTTGAAAACAGCATCCCATTTTGGGCGATTCTGACCCATAATCCAGTGCAAACCTGAAGTGACGTCACATCAACGGATCCTCCATATGAAAACAAACGGGGATGCGACGGATTTAAAAGCAAGAGGCAAGATCAAGGCACAATGTTATGACGAAATAATTAAGTAAAAGTATGTCCCAATAGTATACTGCATCCTAACTAGATTCTTTTTATCGCCGAAAAAATAAAGAGTATGCGATTCGGAACGCAGGGCTAGTGTACACGACCACAGCTACAGTTAGCAGACACAGTGTAACCAATTGTATTTTCTTTCTGGGCTAGCTTTTGTGATACACTCACATATGTTGGCCATGAACCCACCAATTCATCTGATGCAAAGAAGAAAAAAAATGTCTCTTCCTTCGTTTGAATGACTTTTTTGTAAGATTTTTTCTCTCTAATTCAGGGGTGTCCAAACTACGGCCCGCGGGCCAACTGCGGCCCGCGGCCCGCTTTTTATTGGCCCGCGGCCGATTTTGAAAATATAATGTAATATGGCCCTTTGAAAAAAAAAAAAAAAAAAAAATGTTTTTTTTTTTTTTTTTTGCATTTCTTAGTTAACCCACTAGTGCAGGGGTGTCAAACACTGATTGATTGGCCCGTGGCACATTTTAAAAATATTATATAATATGGCGCTTTTAATTTTTAAATAATTTAAATGCACTCATTATATTACAGAGAAATATGTCCCATAAAAGAAAAAGAGCAACAAGTCCATCCCAGAGGACCCTGCATAATATTTTATTTTAAATTAATATTATTATGGAAAATCTATGTGTCCTTCTCCAATAGCTTCTAATTCATCTGACACAGTGTCTCCATTTTTTTTTTCAAACAAAATTCTTCAGATTTAGCCTCTTAATTTCCCTCTCAAAGTGCACCAGATACTTGCATTTCACTTTAAAAACTTTAAAAAATCTCCCGGGGGGGCATACCCCCGGACCCCCCTAGGAGGGTCGGGACCTCGGCTGGATACTATTTTCACCCTGCTGGACGCAAAGGCAGAAAACACTGGGTGTATCATTGGCAAATAAACAAGAGGGGAAATGTGTCTGTTTAATGTGCAAGGAAAGTGCTGCCGTGAAGAAGGATTACAACTTACGAAGACACTATGAAACTAAACATCAGAGCAGCTACATGTCCTGATAAATGTGTTATTTTTGCAAAGTGGCCCGGCCCTTCGTAGATTTTTCTATATGTGGCCCTCAGTGAAAAAAGTTTGGACACCCCTGCTCTAATTAATTCAGTTAATGTTTTGAGAAAAAGCATGAAGCAGACATTTTTAAAGTGACATTTAATAATAATTCAACAGATAGATGAAAATGTTTTCCTTTTCCTTGTAAAATTAATGTTACATATAACAGACATGATTTACACTCAATAATATATATATATATATATTTTAAAGATATTTTTGGGCATTTTTATGCTTTATTGATAGTGAAGAGACAGAGTTGAAATGAGGCAGAGAGGGGAGTGACATGCAGAGAACGACCGCAGGCTGGAATCGAACCCGGGTCCGCTGCTGGCCAAGGCCCATGGGGGGGACGCCCTACCAACTGAGCTAAGGGCGCCCCCTACACTCAATAATTTTCAAGGGAACTTGTGTGTATAGGTTTTAGGTCGGACTTTGTATTGTCTCAGTCAATAAAAAGGCATAACAAAGTCAAATCCTTTTGTCCAAAGATGTCTTTTTTTTTTTTTTTTAATCTCCGGCTGTCATAGTGGTAGCTGAATTGGAAAAAGCCATCTGTCCAGGCCTTGAGGAATGGAACATTGCTCTTACGTTGGCAGAACCTCAATATTATATTGACCCAGTGATGTTTCCAATTAGACGCTAGTTTGCTTTAAAAGGGGACTTCTCTCTTGGGAGTCAGAGAGCTTTTCTTTTCAGCCTCCAGGCAACAACTTCTCTCCGTCACTATTGTTGACAAGGTCTTTTTTTATTTTTTTTCAAACCCCTTTTCACAATTTTCTTTTCAAGTACCAAACTGAATCTCCTTGTAAAAATGAAAGAATGGCTTGGAGTGAGACATTCCTACAAGTGGCCACATATATGTGTGTGTGTGTTGGGTGGGTGTGTGTATTTGTTGCACAGATCGGGTCTTGGTATAGCTGTAAAATGGTTTTATTGTTTATCGCAAAAAAACACATTGTTTAAGAGGGATTATAGTAAATAACATCACGGCTGTGTATGGTTTGTATTATTTTTTCATTTCATTTAACTTTTATTTATCCTCGAGAGACCAATTGAGGGGTGACCCTCATTTTCAATGACGTCGAGTTCAAACAAATTCAAAGGAAAAAACAACAATACATTAACAATATTCAACGCAAATACATCAAATACACAACAACAGGTGAAGAGAAAAACAATTGAAACATTTACACAGTGGTGAAATTAAGTGGTAGCAATTAAAATTAAATGGGTGAGAGTACAATATAGCCTAATTAAAACAGTTACAGGTAGAGTTTGGCAGATTTAAAATAGTTTGTTTGAATTGGTTAAAGGATATGAAGTTATTTAGTTTAATTTGTTGCTGTAAGTTGTTCCAGGAGTCGGGGGCACTGAAGCTAAAAGCTGTCTTTCCCAGCTCAGACCGGGCTTGTGGGACATAAAGCATAAGCATGTCAGTGGAGCGGGTCTGATAAAGCCCATCTGAGATTTGCAGCAATTCAGTTAAATAACGAGGAAGCTTCCCGGTCAAGGCTTTGTAAATAAAAATATGCCAATGTGCATCACGTCTCTCTTTAAGGGAGGACCACCCAACCTTTTCATATAAAAGACAATGGTGTGTGTCATAAGCATCTCCTGTGATGAACCTTAAAGCAGAGTGAAAAACAGAGTCCAGGAGTTTAAGACATGAATGTGATGCATGCCGGTAAACCACATCACCGTAATCAAGGACAGACATGAAAACTGCCTCAATAATCCTTTTCCTACTAAATAAAGGGAAGGTGGTTTTGTTTCTATAAAAATAGCCAATTTTTTGTCGTAGTCGACGAACAAGATTTTTTATATGAAAATTAAAAGTGAGTTTATCATCTAACCAGATGCCAAGATATTTGTACTCTGTGACTCTTTCAATTAAAAATCCATTATTTGTAAAAATATTAAAATCATTCAAATTTGTAGTTCTTGCTCTGGAGAAACACATATATTTGGTTTTGTCTGTATTTAGAACCAGCCTGAGGTCCACTAGACAGTCCTGCAGGGTGTTAAAAGAGCTTTGTAGGTTCTGAATAGATTGGTGCATCGAATCGGAAATGCAATACAGTACTGTGTCGTCAGCGTATAGATGGGCGTGACAGTTTTTTAGCGATGAAACAATGTTATTTATATAAATTGTGAAAAGAACTGGACCTAAAATTGAGCCTTGTGGGACACCATTTGTAACAGTTAAAAACTCAGATTGGTATCTTCCGAGTTTAACTGACTGCTGTCTATCAGAGAGATAATCCCTAAACCAGCTACATGCAGAATGATCAAAGCCAATGTCATGCAGCCTTTGTAAAAGCAAATGGTGATCAACAGTATCAAAGGCCTTTGAAAGATCAATAAAAAGTGCTGCACAGTGCTTTTTCTTGTCTAATGCTGTAACAATGTTGTCTACAACCAAAGTCACAGCAGAGACAGTACTGTGGCCTGCCCTAAAACCAGATTGGAATGGGCTCAAAATGGAAGCACTAGTTAGAAATGTTTTTAACTGATTATTAATAAGTGATTCTAGAATTTTTGCCAGGCATGGGAGTTTGGAAATTGGCCTGTAGTTATTAAGATTATTTTTGTCACCACCTTTATGTAAAGGAATTACGTGAGCTTTTTTCCAAATTTTAGGAACTATTCCAGAGGAGATGGAAAGATTAAAAATATGGGTTATTTGTTTTGATATTATATGTGTCGAAAGCTTGATTGAAAACGGGTCCAAATTGTCCTCTCCCATGTACTTCTTGGGGTTGATGGCGAGGAGCGCATCTACAACAACACTTGTGGGAAGAAGATCAAGGCTGAAAATAGGAGTTTGAGAGACAGGTGGTACGTTACTACTGGTTGTGGAAGGTGTACAACCTCCATTTTGAAAGAGTTGACCAGCAGCTACAAAATGTTAATTAAAAGCTAAGCCAATCTCTTTTTGATCATTGAGAGTGTGACCATTTAATTTGATCTGAGTGGGAACTGTGCTAGAATTGTTTTTATTATAGTTCACAGCTTTCCAAAATAGTGCAGGGTTAGAGTAGCAGTCGGAGATTAATTCAAGGTAATATTCGGATTTGGCTTTCCTGACCATGGCTGTGCACTTATTCCTAAATTGTCTAAAAATAGTCCAATTGGTATTATCTCCAGAGCGTCTAGCTAGAGACCATGCTTTATTTCTTTCAGAAAATAAATCAGACAGTTCACTTGTAAACCAGGGGTTTGATCTATTTTTTACTCTATGCTTTTTAAGGGGTGCATGTTTGTTTATAATTGAGGTGAAAGTATTGATGAAATAGTCTAAGGCTAACTCAACATCCGAAATTTCCGTAGTGAGTTGAATGTCACTATGACGGAGATCACTTAAAAAGGCTTGCTCATTAAAACCTTTAAAATTACGCTTAATTATGATTTTAGGTTGAGATCTTTTTAAATGAATACTTCTGATACAGGCCACTGGGCAGTGATCACTAATCCCGAGCTCAAAAACACCAGCTGAGACTATTTTATTTATTTTATTTGATAGGATTAAATCGATTAAAGTTGATTTTGCTGGGTTTTTTAGATTGGGTCTTGTGGACTCAGTTATTAATTGTGTAAGATTAATGTTGCTACAGATTTCTTTGAAAGGTTCAGAGGCACCAGAAAGCCAATCAACGTTAAAATCACCCATCACAATTACCTCTCTATTTACATAACTGGAGAGCATATGTGCTAGATCGTTTAAGGAGCTAGTAACAGCAGAAGGGGGCCTATACACACCAATTACAACAAAACAATCATTTGATGATAAAGATAATTCTAGCGCGATAAATTCAAAACAATTTGGAACATTATGAAGGTGAACTTCGATTTATAAATCTATATTAGCTTACAGAGAATTCATAGCAAAGAATTCAAAGCACTAACACACACCTTCACCGGAGAATATTTCACACATCCGAGCAACACGTTTCTGACTTGCACCAATTTGATTCTATGAGTCATACACTGCATTTGTTGTCGGAGTGATTATGGCTCGAAGGCTGGAACCAAATGACATGTTTTATATATATATATATCATATAAACTAAAATATCTTCAACTTTAGAGATTAATTGTGCTTGCAAATATTGGGCAGGGTCTAGTAAAACCAAATTATTATGAATCAAACTACAGAAAGTAGATATAGAATATATATATATGTGTGTTTTATATATATATATATATATATATATATATATATATATATATATATATATAATATACATATATACATATACATTAGTGCTGTCAAACGATTAAAATATTTAATCGCGATTAATCGCATCAATGTCATAGTTAACTTGCGATTAATCGCATTTGTATTACTACTTCTAGCCTGTCCCTTGATTTCTTTATGCTCTTATCACACCCATTCTGATTATGATATTAAAGAAGAAATACATTGAATTACAATGATGTCTACACCATTGTAATTCAGTGTAGCCTATTTCTTCTACAATATCACAACTTGCAATTCAGTGCAAATAACAATAGGCTATATAACCCCCCTCTGCACCCCACCCCTAGAACAGCATTCACAAACATATTGGAAATTATTTTTTTTATTTAAAAACCAAACCATAAAACAACATAGGGTATATAAAACAAATAAGTATTAAAGCTAAATTAAACTGGTTGTTGTTGTAGGCCTAAATGTTTTGGGAGTCTTTCATCCACGGCTTATTTCAGACTGTGTGGAGTGGACACACTGCCTGCGTGCAGGTGGTTGCCATGGTGCTGCTGCAGCCGAGGCTTCGTAGCGAAAATTAAAGTGAAAATGAATGACTGGCGGCTGCCACTAACATTCATGGAGGTTTTGGTGTGCGTGCAGGGTTATAAGTAGGACTTTTGCAAATTACAGGCTTTCTTTACTGTTCGTTTCCGCGAGGTCCCAGACTCACACACGGAAGACTAGTAAAGGTACGCGTAGCTGAGCTAGGAAGTGCTAGGTTCCGGTTTCTGCTTCAAAATAAAAGTCAGAATTGACTTGACGTTTCGCCGTTTTGCCAGTTAAATTATTTTATTGTGAAATTACGCTGTAGGACATGTTCCATTTGAATTGACAGTAACTTACCTGCGAGCCAGGTGTATAGTTTGTGGTGTTTCAGTTGTTCTAACATTAATAGTTGATACAACAGCATGTGAAACAACAACCACAACATTTCCTAGGCCATGACGAGCGTTAATCGCGCGGTAAAAAAATTGACGCCGTTAAAATGGGTTTGCGTTAACGCCGTTAATATCGCGTTAAACTGACAGCACTAATATATATATATATGTGTATATATATGTGTATATATATGTATATATGTATATATGTATATATATATATATATATATATATATATATATATATATATATATATATATATATATATATATATATATGTGTATATATATGTGTGTATATATATATATATATATATATATATGTGTGTGTGTAAGTTTGTAGTAGGCTATACATTTAGGCTTGTATACAGGAGTTAAGAATTAATATAAAGATTAACAAGACTAAAGCTGAAAACACACCGGGCGCGTTGGGCCAAAGCGACCAACGCGCCCGATCTGGCGCTTGGTCATTTTGTGTCAAAAAATGGTCCAACGCGCCACCAAACAGCTAGTCTCACCCGATAGATTTATTCCCCTAATCAACCATGGCTGCGATCAGACCTGACACAACAGCGTTCATGTCCGCACAAAAACAACAACACGGCCAACAATTGTGCCAAAAGACAAATAAACAGCAAGTGAACGGAACAAATAGCCTTAAAACAGCATTGAAGATTCACGCCACTCGGAAATGAACACAAACAGCAAGGCAGCAGCACCATACCAAACACATTTACAGCAGCATTGTGCGCAGGGCAGTAGAAAATAAAGGCAAGTAGCCTACATTACCTGGCTGTGACGGGACCGTGGCTGGCGTACAGCCTATAGCAGGGGTGGCCACTAGGTCGATCGCGATCGACCGGTCGATCGCGAGGGTAGTGTGGGTCGATCGCGTGGCATTCTTAAAAAAAAAAAAAAAAAAAAAAAAAAAAAAAAAAATATTTAATTTTTTTTTTTTTTTTTTTTTTTTTTTACTATGAAAGAGCAAACGAGCCGTGCGAAAATGCGCCGACGTACGGTGGAGGGAGAGAGGACACCACTTTCTAATTTGACATACAGTACATATCAGTTTGTTAGCCAGTGAGCTAACCACAGCTAACCCAAGTCAAGGAAGTGGAGAGGCTTCTACACTGTGACAAATTCTACTATGTAAAATACAGCCAGAGAGAGGAAGACTGTTCAGACAAACAGACCACCACATATTCTAGTGGGGCAGAAGTGATCATTGAGAAGGATTTTTTTTGTATGACTCTATAAGTCTGCCTTTAAGATAAACCTATGCATTTGTGTATATTTCTTGCTCTTTTAAATTAGAATTGCTTAAGCCAGTGATTTTCAAACGCGGGGTTATGGCAGGGGGGGCGCGGATGAATATGTGAGTTTGTGTTTTTTATATTAAGATCACGGCATAGCTGGACAAGAGTTCTTCTGCTTCATTCCTCTCACTGCATTTAAATGCATTCATTATATTACAGAGAAATAGGTCTCGTTAAAGAAAAAGAGCACCAAGCCCAACCCAGAGGACCCTGCATGCATTTTTTTTTTTTTTTTATTAATATTTTTATGGAAAATCCATGTGTCTTTCTTCAATTGCTTCTAATTCATCTGACCCAGTGTCTCCAAATTATTTGTTCACACAAAATCCTCATATTTAGCCTCTTAATTTTCCTCTCAAAGTGCACCAGATTCATGCATTTCACTTTAAAAAGGTGAAAAAAAATATCCCGGGGGGGCATGCCCCCGGACCCCCCTAGGAGGGTCTGGTTCTCTGCTGGCTACTATTTTCCTCCAGCAGGATATTGGAGGTACTAGCGTGGCACTGGATGTGTGAATGACATTTAACTAGGCAATAATTTGGGCAAGTCTGTCTGCCTATCTTTCTCACTCCGCTGATATTTATTGGAGACTTTGGTTGTATGCAGCAGTTTTTTCTTTTCTATACTGGAAAATACCTTTAGGCTGCAATTCTGCAGACATGTTTCCTCTTAACTGAGAACCGTACCGTACAGAACAGAACCGTGACTTAAAAAACCGAGGTACGTACCGAACCGTGACTTTTGACCCCTAATAGTAGGTGGTAGCTCACTTTGACTTGGTCATTTTAAAAGTAGCTCACAAGCTGAAAAACAGTGGCCACCCCTGGCCTATAGGCATAAACACCGGTGCTTCGCTGTACTCGTTGTGAAAGTTCCCCGGACTTTGCCGTTATGTTTGGGTTCATTATATGGAGGTGGTGGCCGCACACAGCCGGGTGAGTTAGCTAATGCTATCCGACCGGTGCTAACTTGGTTTATCGGCTTAAGCACAGCCACACATATTCACTGAATTAACCAGGAAGCCCATTCTCCTGGCTCACTTTCCCCACCCCGAGCAGCTTCATATCACCAGCCAGCCGCAAATACATTTCCTCGATGGTGTTTCGCACACACAGCGATGATGATTTGGTCCTCCATTTTTCTGCTGTGAAAAATCCTCTCCGTCTCTCCCAGTGACTTCGGGTCAAGCTCACCGCTGATTGGCCAACGCGGCTAAACGTCATGCTCTGGAGCGTTGAAAGTTCAATTTTTTCATCTTTTTTCATGGCGCGTTGACGCTTTGGTAACGCGCCCAAACTGCCCAAAGCGACGCTCTGCCGCGGCCAATGGATCATCTCGCCTAAACCAATGGTTCCCTATGCAAAAATAGGATTTTTCAACGCGGCCACCACACCCAACGCGCCCGGTGTGTTCTCACCTTAAGAGTCTCCAGCCATGCTAGCATCTCTGTAAACAATAACCTAGAGCTTACAGGTGAAACTCGAAAAATTTTAATATTGTGCAAAAGTTCATTTATTTCAGTAATTCAACTTAAATGGTGAACCTAATATCTTATACAGACTCATTACATGCAAAGTGAGATATTTCAAGCCTTTATTTGTTATAATTGTGATTATTATGGCTTACAGCTTATGAAAACCCCAAATTCAAAATCTCAGAAAATTAGAATATTACATAAAATCAATAAAAAAAGGATTTTAAATACAGACATGTCGGCCCTCTAGAAAGTATAATCATGCATATGTACTTAGTACTTGGTTTGGGCCCCTTTTGCACGAATTATTGCCTAAATGCGGCGTGGCATGGATGCTATCAGCCTGTGGCACTGCTGAGGTGTTATGGAAGCCCAGGTTGCTTTGATAGAGGCCTTCAGCTCGTCTGTATTGTTGGGTCTGGTGTGTATCATCTGCCTCTTGACAATACTCCATAGTTTCTCTATGGAGTTCAGGGGCCTCATTTATAAAGCTTGCGTACGCCCAGAAGAGGGCGCACGCCAATTTCTAAGCAAATATTGGGATTTATAAAAACCAAACTTGACGGGAAGAGTGCGGTCCTCCACGCAAACTCTGACCCATGCGTACGCACAGAAAGTGGAGAAAGGAGAAACGGCGACTCCGTCGGCACATGTATGAAGTGCGAGAACGAATGTGTTTGTGTAATATTAATCCAGATAGGCCTATCATAAGCCATGTAGGTCTATCATATATTGAGAGTTCCTTTGCAAAACGGATGAAGCCATTCTTACAACTAATGAACAAATGCCTCCACGGATTTTTCCATGGAGTGATACGAATTAGGATCTTAAATAGCCTACAAACGGAGATATGAGTACAAATAAAAACAAAACAGCAACGTTCGAATAAGCTCTGCAGTTATTAGAGAATAACCTATCTGCATGTTGTGGAATTAATTCTGATAATATTGAGGTGGAATACAGCCTATTACTTTTACACTGACGCTGTTCTCGATGCCTCAGTCAGGCAGACAGGAGTGCACCTTTTCATATAAGCCTACTGTACATCACATAGGCCACTGTGATTTTTTTTCACGGCTTTTAGTCCGTTTTATCTATGTGTTTTTCTTTGTGTTTAAGCACGTCGCAATTTGTGTTTTGAAAGGGACTGTGAAGTTTATTATTAACCCTCCGCCGCCCGTCACTGCCCCGGGATGAATTCTCTGAATCTGTATCTCATGGGGGGTCTCAGTGCCCCCCGCTCGTGGCACAAACACTGCTGTGTGAGGATATGCACTTGTTTGCGTCCACTTTTATGTCGGATCGCTTCTTTTTATTTCGACCACAGCGTTCACAGAGATCGCCACAGGCTGCACTCTGACGCCTTTACGCTCACACTGCCACCAAACTATATTTTCCCTGTTCGCCACTTCTCCAACGGGTACTTCGGCGTGACCGCAGTGATCCACACCGTGTGGAGTCTATTTTTCCATTTCCCTTTCAGTCGGCGATTGCCACTACCGCCTTCATGCACTCAGTAAATGATATTAATTCGGGCGTGTCGATGACTATGTAAGGGTAAATATGGGCGGTACGTGAAGCCCGCAAAGGCTGCGCCACATTTAGAGTTGATTGTGATTTATAAAGGGAAACAGGCGTAGGACGTGAGTGCGCACTGTTTTATAAATCCGAATATTTTTGTTCGCACGTACATCCTATATTTCTTCCGTACGCCAGCTTCCACGTGAATCCCACGCAAAGCTTTATAAATGAGGCCCCAGGTCAGGAGAGTTGTCTGGCCATTCATGCACAGTAATACCATGGTCAGTCAACCAGTTACTAGTGGTTTTGGCACTGTGGACAGCAAACGATCTCCAGCGCTCAAATGCTATAAAACAGCATATACAATTATATGTCGCCATTTCTTTACATAAATGAAGAAAAAGTGTTCTGACTCAAAAATCGCCACTAAAAAAAGCGTGTTGCTTATCTGAAATTCAACCGACGTGCGGGCATAATATAAGTGGTAGAGGAGAAAAAGACGCACCAACTGTCCGATAATGGGGCGGCAGTGGCGAAGTGGGTAGGAAGATTGCCTCTGGAGTGCAGGGTCGGAGGTACGATTCCCCGCCTACCCGCCACATGTCGAAGTGTCCCTGGGCAAGACACTGAACCCCAAATTGCTCCCGATGGTTCAGAGAGCGCCTTGCATGGCAGCTACTGCCATCGGTGTATGAGTGTGTGTATGAATGGGTGAATGTGGTAAGATATGTAAAGCGCTTTGGGGCTGAGAAAATCGGCTAGAAAAGCGCTATATAAGTCAAGTCCATTTACCATTTTACCATTTACCATAATGGTCCCCATAAAAGAAATACACGTCTGCAGAGATTTGAATGATTAAAATGTATTGGCCCTTTTAGATAGCACTACTCAAAAGGGGTTTAAAAACTAAAAATAACACATTTTGCATTTTACTGTATGACAGCATGCGCGTGGCACGAGTGGTCAGCCCGGCCGTCAGCTGCACAAGCCGACCCGGCATCGATCAGCTGTGAGAGCGCCCACTGTCCTGCTGAGCTGCTCCAAGTCGAAGATAACTGCCCTTACGCAGTCCCATGCAGCGCTCCTAAGTGGCCGGTGTGCGCACTATTGAATCAGCTCTCCTACTCAGTTGCACACCATAAGCTGCACAATTTTAAGTGATTAATATCTTTATTTCGGTCTGAGCAAACACTGCAAACAAAGTCATCGGCTACCCGGCACAGCCTGCACTGCGAGAGTCAATGCTGTTTACAAACTTGCGTACACGAGCTGAGAGCTGGCGTGGGATTTGAGCGTATCCTACGCTCACGTCCATATTGATAAATGCCGAGATTTGCGTGGAAATGTACGTACACCCATTTTTCTGGTCTACGCACGGTTGATAAATGAGGGCCCTTGAGTCTATATAATATTTTAGTTTCACCTTTAAAGTTGAAATACTGAAATAAATGAACTTTTGCACGATATTGTAATTTTTCGAGTTTCACCTGTACATGCTCACAATATCAATTATAACATGTTAAGATTGTATGTTTACCATGTTCACCATCCTAGTTCTCATTAAAGCTGAGGTATGTGATTTCTGATTGGTCAAAGTTAAGATGAGCTGTACACTTTGACCAATCAGAGCGAGGCTCCGATTCTCTGTTCTTATTGGCTGTTGGGACTGTCCATTCACTTTGGCACGACTTTGCTGGTGTAGACTAGAGCGTGTCAGGGAGGGACCATAGGGGAGGGACCAAAGAAACAAGTGGAGCGGTTGAGGTATTTGGATTCGAATCTCTATCCCAACTGCCATTTTCTCCCCAAATCCTCCACCCCAGCTTTAAGAATAAGTCATTAGCTTCACAGGTATTTGCTCATACAATTGGGTAATTACAAATCTTGATCTGATGGTGGCTCTCAAGAAAATTCAAGGGGATCATCAAAGTGAGAAGGATTCATGTACAAATTTCATATAAATGAATAAAAATCATCGAACAATCTAAACAACAAGAGAAATGATTAGCACTTGGTTAGGTTTATGAATTTATACATTGTCCGATTCAGCTATAGGCTTAACTTATATTTGGCACATTAGCATGCACTTCTGAGACAATTCCTATATTCCGCTCCTTAGTTTCCATCTTCTGCCAAGTTGGTAAAGGATTGTGAGGTAAAACTAACCTATTCCCAGTCAAGCCTTTACACAATAGGTTGATTAGGGGACTGGATGATACATGAAATGAATGTCTTTATAATTCAATGTCAATCCATACAATAGGTATGTGTGCGCCCCCACTGCCACTGTGGTTTCACAATCATTTCCAAATCATTACCAGAATAGAAATCAATTATGTATATTTTTTGTCTGTATTGTATAACTGCACATTTAAAATAAAATGCATTTTCAGCCTCTGTTTTCCAAGAGCTGAGGATTTTTCCATTATGGTGTGAGAGTGCAGACATGAATAATGCAGACATGCTTGTTGACATCCCATTAATTGATAGGATCCGCCTGGCTCGCTACCTTCAACCTTCTTGGCGTGGATAAATGGGAGAATGAAGTGCTCAGTGTTGAAAATGAGGCTACTTACACACACACACACACACACACACACACACACACACACACACACACACACACACACACACACACACACACACACACACACACACACACACACACACACACACACACACAACACACACACACACACACACAAACACAATGTTGTATTCTGTCCTGCTGATGTATTGTTCATAATGCAGTGGTTCTTTCTGCTTATGGCACAGGTGGAACATAATGTATTTATCCTATTATTGTGGGGTGGCAGGTGGATCAGTTTGCTGAATGAGTTACCGCTCTAGGATTAAATTCAGCCGTTTACTCTGGGTAGTTTTTTACCACTTCTAACAACTGAGTGCTTTATATGAAGGTGGTAATAGTTATGTCAGTTTATAAATGGATGTTGGTTTCAGGACTGGATTTTGGTTCCTTGATGCTACTGTAAAACACGAGCATCCTTCTTCACCCTGAGGTTCCTCCACACATAAATAATTCAGATCATTTTAGATTCCGAAAAACAATATTGCCTTCAGCTAAGTTCGTCGTTTTTTTAAAGAGTAATTTTGCATACAGGGAACAAGCTTTGCTCTGACAAAACATCAGTCGAGATGCCAAGGGTGAAAAGATAATTTGCCATGTGGGACTTACATGTATTAGCAGGGACGTGGGTTTGGGATCAGTCCAGGACACACACAAGTGGGTGTTGACAGAATAAGGGGAATTGTCATAGTGGGAGGTGTATGTGAGAGGTGTATGTGTGTGTGTTGACAAAAAGCTCTGGTAGTGATTTCAATATCATGAACACAAATTTGCATATTCTCGCCACTTTAACCCAAAGTCATCTTCACAAAACAATGTCATTATTATTCAGAATATTATTCTGAACAGTATTTATTTGAATCTATGACCTTAACAACCTAGAGTTTGACACCAAACATTCAATGATGGTTTCAATGACCAACAGATCCAGAGATATGAAGGTCTTAAGGTGAAAGCATGCAACTTGGCATCCATTTTTTGCCAAGTTGCATGCTTTCACACTGTAGCTAAAATAATTAGAATGTGTAGCTTTCTGTCCCTTTTCTTTCTGATAAAAGTTCACTATAATGTTATTTGACTATCTATCTATCTATCTATCTATCTATCTATCTATCTATGAAGCAAGAAACGTCTGTCTGTCAGTCTGTGTACAGTATGTATATCTTTGTCTCCAATGTAGGGATAGTGCAAGTCTGATGGTGTTAAATTGTGGCCTAGGCTCACTTGTTGGCACAGTTGAATTCTTATATACTGTTACTATTCTTATATACTGTTACTATCTTAAGCACCCATAAAAAAGTTGATTACTTATTACAATTCAGCTCACTTCACTCACTCCAACTTGGCACAAGCTTTTATTTTGAGTGTGCCTCAATAGTCTTACCCATTATGCTCTGAAGAGTGGAAAGAATAGGGTAACACAAAAATTGACTGAGAGCCAGACAACCATTCTTTTTACATCAACACAGGTTTCAAAGCGAGCACAACAGAGCTACTGAAAAAAACTGAGTAAAACACAATTATTTCCCTTATAATCACAAAACAAAAACAAAACAAAAAATACCAAAAAATCTAACCTCACGTTAACTGATAACAAAACACTACTTTTGCAACTTCCAGCTGGTTGGAATTCGTCCATCCATTTTTTAAACCACAAACCATGTTCAAATAAGTTTCTACTTTTATTGAGACAAATCATGTATCAGCTCTACATAAACAGTACAGCATTCAACAGCCCAATCAATCAATCAATCAATCAATCAATCTCCTTTATTTAACAGGTACAAATTCATTGAGATTAAAATCTCTTTTTTCAAGAATGACCTGGCTAAGGGGCACTTTACACGGCCACGCAAAACGGTGCATACGCAGAAAAATTCCCGCGGTTGCACTATATCATTTACAGGAAAACAGCAAACGCAAACGCAGGCATGAAACCGCAGATTTTTTAGATCACCTCCGAGGGAGGATTTTTTGGAAAACTTAACGGTTTTGGTTTCCTGTAAACACCGAAACCATTTCCCTGATACCGCTGACGTCACGGCTCCACCCTCACACATGCGTAGTCTATAACATTTGCTGTCAAAAATACCCACAAGCGAGTTATAAAGTTAGAAGACAACATGAACGGTGTCTCCACGGCACCATCACTGTGATCAGCGGAGAGTGTCGCGCAGGGCTAAAATATAGGCTAACACTCGCCAATTTAGTCCAAGCGATTACCGCAGTAAGTTATTGAGACCACCCGCCACTTTGGCTGGGGAAAGAGTTGTGCTCTGCCTGTTTTTCTAGCTAAATAAACGTGTGTCACTTCTATATGCCAGGGACACGGCTCTCTCTACATTAAAAAACACTATCAGCATGCAGCGGTTAAGTTACTGTTCAACAAAAGGAGCATTAAGGCTACGGCTTCACAGTAAAAGCCTTTCACTGGCTAAACATTAATAGCATTTCACTGGACACACGTGAGTTGACTTTTATTTTGAAGTACGCCTAACAGGAAGGTATCCGCTCACGAAGTCCCTTCACTATCAGCATGTCTTCTGTTTTTATGAGTTCAATGCGGTGAAATAAGAGGACAGAAAGCTTGTCTTTTACAATATGTGTAACCCCAAGGCAAAAGGCGCAGCATATTTAAAGGCCTCTTTCCCTAACTCAGTTCTAGCTCTGGGTACCAACATCTGTAACACATCCCTAGAACGCAAACCTTAATTACATTTGTTTGTGGACATGTAAACACATGCTGTAGATAGGAAGGGACCAGCCCAATGAGACGTATAATCAAAAAACAACCAGTGTGAGAGTCTGCGTACAGATAGCGATGGACATTTTGCAGTGGCATACAGGGTACAATAGTGGACACGATTTCCACAGCCAGTTAAAAATGGCAGAGCACAGTGGTAGACGGTATCCAATTTCTTGAGGTACTGGTCAGAGGGGATTGGGGGGGGGGGGGTGTTCATGGCAGAGGTGGGGGTAAGTCACTAATGTGCAAGTCACAAGCAAGTCCAAGTCACTGTGGTGAGAATCAAGCAAGTCACAAGTCAAGTCATTGCTCAGGTCAAGCAAGTCACAAGTCAAGTCGTACAAAAATCATATTATCTAACCCAGTTTCTACATTTAAAAGACCTGCATTCCACAGTTCTCTTCTTCATACCATCATCAATAACATCATCCTTGAACTACAATTGAATTATTCTTGGTCTGACCGAGGGGTCTTCAACTAAAATTTAAATGGGTCCACTTGACAACATTTTCTTACAGCAAAGGTCCGAATCTCATAATGTCTGCATCAAATAGCGACCCCTTATCTATCACATATGATCAACACCGCACATTTCCTTTTCTTTCAACCACATGTAGCTTACTTTTAACATGGAAAACAAGAAAGGTAAATAGTAACAGATAGCCTACTTACACAAAACAGACACTTAATGCCCATAATGCATTTAGAATAAAACAGGGCAAGGATCTGTGCTATGGCAAAAATATCATATCACCTTTTATTTTATGGCAGGATCACATTTTGATTTATCCCGATTAATTTATTTTTCATACTGGGGGGCGAACTGTCATAACGGGCAGTTTGCTGTGCTGTCGGTGCGGGGGCAGCGGCTGTGAGCTGTCGGAAGGAGCCAGTGAACGTGGAAGGTTGAACTGCATCATATTCATAACCGCCGTTTTGTCTCACAGAGATTCTTATATAAATGTTACAGTCCGTGGAGGTAGGGCGCTCGATAAGGAAGCGTGCGTTATCAAGGCAGCAGCGCTGCAGGAAACGCTCGTTACTTTCGTTTTCTTTTACAAGACTTCCCGGGGCCGTTACAACGTGAAAAGGGAAGGGAAGAAGGCGCTACATATTTGAGAAGGGTCTAGATGCAGCCGCTTCCACTTACCAGTGCAGCTCGGCCAAACATGCCAAGCATGCCCATATCTGCCAAGCACGCCCATATCGGCCAAGCACGCCTACAGCTCGTGCGCATGCGTAACGCTACAGAAAAAAGTTTAAATTCAAACCCGCAGCTCAGTCCCATTGTTGCTTACGTAGCGATGTTGTCGCTATATTTACCGACTTTTCAGACACCTCTGGCGACGTTTTCTTCAAAAAAGCGACCAGAGACAAATCTAGCTACTTTTTCTGGTGTTATTGGTGACTTTTTCGCTAAATTATCGCTCTTTACTCTAATCAACGATCAGCGGGTGCTTCCCCTGCCTCTCCCCCTTCCCAGAGCACTGACAAGCGGCAGAGTCCTCGCGCAGCAGTCCCTCCCAGCTGCGGACAGAGCAGGAGATATACACCTCTCTGCTCTAGTGTTCCTTTAGCATCCCTATTAGCGGTTGTAGTACCCCTCTTTTACAGTCTATAAGAGTAGTGCAATTCAAAATGTTATGCAGTGCTTATTGAAACTGTGAGCATGTATGATTACTGCTCGACTTAACATTATCACGTCGGTTTTCTATGCAATTGTCATGTGACTGTATAAAAAGTAAATAGCCTTCAGTCGCTAATAATATAAGAGACTGAAGTATTATTAAATTATAATAATGTTATATATAGGCTATATATTTATAAGTATTATTAATATTACATCTCACATGCTTTTCCATACTGATTGTATGTGATGCACTTTTTTTTGTAAAGTGTCTAAGTTTCTTAAAAAAAAATATTATTTTGATGAACTGTTCTGCTTTTGTTGTTGTGTAGTCAGACACTTTCCCAGGTTATTAAAAGATGGACTTCAATGACAAAAATATTCAAATAGTTTATTTACAGCCAAAACAATTATGAATATATTTTCTCAACAATGATATGAAAATGAGTTTTGTTTTAAAAATATGTTGAAACATTGCACTTTGTGGGAAATCATCAAATGCACATGGCACTATGTCCTCATCAGAGTATCTGCTTGCGTTCAGAGTCATTCATCTGAAAATCTTGAGTGGACATTTTCAAACAGCTCCAGCTCTTCCCTACATGCAATCATCACAATAAAAAAGTACTTTTTGGGTCGCCAAGGTTGTTGGCCGTATGTTCAGGGGGCTGCCTTTTATTTAATATTTCTTAGTTTAAAATAACACTTTTTTTCTGTCCCAGAGAGCCTGAGAATCCTATCAAATCAAAGATGTCACTGACCAAGTTAAGGCTCACACTTCCGCTCTTTTTCCACCCCAAAGGTTTACGGTTAATTGACACTGAAGCTTAACTTGTATGTTCATGTAAACAGACTAGTATTAATTTGTTTGTACCTTGACATGTTTCGACTACTTCCTGCAGTCTTTAACATCAGCTGACACAACGAGCGTCACAGCAACAGCTGACGCTTCTGAACAAGACAGCAGGAAGTAGTCGAAACATGTCAAGGTACAAACAAATGAATACTAGTCTGTTTATTTACATGAACATACAAGTTAATTTACCAAGTTAGACTAAATGAACCTTTTTGACACTAAAGCTTCTTTTAATTGGTCCATTTCCACAGCAGGCAAAGTGTAGCAAAAACAGACAAGAAGTTTTTGACACTGAATATGGCAGACCCATTGGTCAGTGACATCTTTGATTTGATATGAATTGCAGGCTCTCTGGGACAAAAAAAAACCTTCGTTATCAGAAAATACACAATATATTAAATAAAGGCAGCCCCCAAACCTGCGGACAACCACCTTGGCAACCCAGCAAGTACTGTTTAATTGTGATTACTGCACGTATGGAAGAGCTGGAGCTTTTTGAAAAAGCCCACTAAATATGTTCAGATGTATAGCTCTGAGACTCGCTATGTGGAACAGAAGCAGAGTCTCTCATGAGGCTCATTGCAATCAAACAAATATAACTGCCCTTAATCCATTTCTTCTGACTGAAAGGTATTTTTCAAGAGGGTCATGGTCGACACACAGCAGTACAGTAAAACATACACATTAACACAAGGTACACAGAAACATAAAACTAAAACTAAAAAGAATGATGTGCGAAAACACAGCATGTAGGCTGTGTATCAACATCAGATTTTTTCAGCGCTCAGACAGTACGGACAGGTAGCATATTGTGAGGAGATATTCATTGATTTTGACAAAATGTTGTACAAAGTTCATGTGCACCTAAACATAGAGAAAAACAGTCACTTAATTACACTGATGTATTTGAGGGGACTGAGTCGCTAGTTTAGCCTTTAAGTCTACACAACTACAATGACATCTTGTTTATGTATTATAACGTATGTAACTACCAACAAAGCACCATTGAAGGACGTGCAGGTGTGACAACTTAATTTCTTTCGGCAGCTGATTTGGCTATGGAGACCCAGACCATTTTATTGATGCAAGGCTCCAAAATGTCTTCAGGTGTTCGTAGCTTGCAAATCTATTCACAAAAGACACATCACATAAAAATCATGTTAGTCATTAATTAACATAGTCAAATAAATTATACATTTCCACCAAAATAATGTTAACAGTAACACCTAACCTGTTACCTCATATGCTGACCAGATGTCAGTCTAATTTAATATATACAAACAAACATATACTAATTATCATTCAGATAAGACTTATAAAGAAGCTATTTGGTCTGTAACGTTAAGCTATTTTCTAACCAACAAAATCCTTTGAATAACACAAACATAACATTAGGTAACGAAGTAGGCGAATAAAACATTTGTATTGACTTACCTGATATAGAAGAGCAGGGGGGTGTCTGTTTCAGTCCCAGCTAACTGTTGTAATCCATACTCTCGCTGGAGACGTAACTCCTGTACTATGAGCACTTAGTATTCATGTTTAATGTAGCGGATGCTGATTCTCTTGTTTTTAACTGTGCTATAATGTCCTGTTTTAAACATTTTGCTGGTGAAATGGTCTCAACATTGACGGCAGCAAGAGCAGCTAGCTGGCTAGCGCGATATTAACCAACAAAACGGAACAGGAAGAACGTCACACAGCTTAGTGCAGAGCAACCATAGCAACAAGCTGTAGGCGTGCTTGGCCGATATGGGCGTGCTTGGCAGATATGGGCGTGCTTGGCATGTTTGGCCGAGCTGCACTGGTAAGTGGAAGCGGCTGCATCTAGACCATATAGACATATTTACTGTGATTGGGTTATAAGCGTGTGGGAGGCTCACGTGAATTACTCTTGGTCTAGCCCATGGATATATAAAGAAAGGTCTAGCCGCCTCCATGACTGCTGCTCCTGTGTTGACTTGCTGACGCTGTTTGTCCGTGCATTGCACTGTAAAATCACCCGATCATGTTTCAAAATAAAACATAATTTCCAACGTAATCTAACTTTTAAAAATTCAAGTCATTTCGAGTCTTCTGTCCCAAGTCTAAGTCAAGTCTCAAGTCATGAAGACCAAGTCAAAGTCAAGTCGAGTCTTTTATCAGTGTTAGTCAAGCAAGTCTCAAGTCCTCAAATTTGCGACTCGAGTCTGACTCGAGTCAAGTCATGTGACTGGTTCAAACCATGTCTGGTTCATGGACCCAGGTCACCGTAATTTAACAATGGTAAAAAGATGTTCAGTCACTCTTAAAGCTCTCCATTTGTAGATGGTTTGCCTGATGGTGGACCGATGGAGCTCAACGTTTTTTAGATGTATTTATAGCTGTTCCCAGACAAATGTGCAACATCACAACTCTATTCCTGAGATCCTCTGATATTGTCTTTCCCTCTTGGCATGTCACTAACCTGGTTTGATCTCTGTTTTATCTAGTTCCGCCCAATTTCTTCCCTAAAGATCTCTCATTACATTGGTCAATTTCTTCACTCAATTTGGCCCACAATCATTTGTTTCTGGAAAAGACAAAATGTGGAATTGATGAACAGGCATCTGTTATTTCATATAAAAAATACTGGTATTGATAAAAATTAATAATAATGGTTAAATTCCAAACGGCTCAAGGGGTTCACATACTTTCAAGCAGCACTGTATACCATGGGCAGCCAACCAGTTACTAATGGTTTTGATACTTTGGGCAGGTGTTACGTCTTGCTGGAAAAGTGAATACGCATCTCCATAAAGTCTGTCAACAGACAGAAGCATGAAGTGCTCTAGAATCTCCTGGTAGATGACTGTGATTACCTTTGACGTGATAACAAAGTGGACCAACACCAGCAGATGACATGGTACCCAAAATCATCATTGACTGTGGAAACGTGCAACTTGGATTTTGTGCCTCTCCCCTCTTCCTCCAGACTTGATTTCCAAATGAAAGGCAAAATGTAATATGGATCAGTGATGACATGCGGTCATCATCTGCATAACACCTCAGCAGTGCCACTGGCAGATCGTCGCCACATTAGTGCAGTAACTCATGCAAAAGGATCCCAGACCAAGTATTGATTGGATGAATGAACATTCTTCTCAGAATGTCGACATTTCTGTATAATAAATACTTTTTTTTTGTATTGCCCTCATGGAATATGCTAATATTTTGAGATGCTGGGAAAAGGCCTGAAACATATCAATTTATGTCTAATAAATCTAGAATAAATGAAACTTTAACTTTTTGAATAAAATTACAGAAAAAAAATGAGCTTTTCCATGATATTCTAATAACATGAGATGCACCTATACACTATTTAGGCTGGTCCAATTGCAGTCCAGACAAATACTAGGTGTTCACCTTAAAATCACCTACAAATATTCCACCAACACGAATTTGGATTCCGAGCTGTCTCCTTTTCCATCCCACATCATTTCATTGGGTCAGGAATCTAAGGTTCAGGCTTAAGTCCACTTGAGGACACCTATCTTTCTTTCAAAGGAGACGACCCCCTAACTCAAGTGACGGCTCATTTATGTCAGAGGGAGGCACCTCTTGGCTTGTACCCCTGCCAGGGAAACAGTACGAATGGGCGGCAGCAGCAGCAGCAGCACGGACGTTAGTACACACGGACGTTTGGAAACAAATTGTTAAGAAAAAGAAAGGGGGGCACACATAAAAAGTGCTGTTAACTGCCACCAAGAACCATTTCCTTATTGCAAAATGCTCTCAGTAACAGGGTGGCACTGACTACCTCCCAAACGCTCTGCTACTGCATCGTGAGGCCTGAAGATGGGGTTGATAAAGCCTTCAGTGGCACAGACAAAGGAAAGGATGGCCTCGAGGAAAGAGGGGCTGACCAGTAACCATGAGGTCTCTGGTTGGATCCCCGGCACCGGACAGGAGAGTGTTAGCAGTAAAACTAGTGGTGGCTGGTATTATATCTACGGTGCCCACCATCTCTACCATTGTGTCCTTGAGCAAGACACTCAACCCCCAAAACTGCTCCAGGGGCGCTGTACAATGGCTGACCCTGTGGTCCGACCCCTTTCGAAGTGTGGTAACTTGAGAGGGGATATGCAAAAAGACACGTAAATTGACTAATAAAGGAAAAACTTAAAGGAAAATACATATTAAAAATGTGTGTCCCATGTTTGTCCCAGTGAGTGACCTGTGTGTATGTGATGGGACTAGGGTTGCAAAGGGGTGGAAAGTTTCCGGTAAATTACCGGAAACTTTCCGGAAACTTTCCACGGGAACTTTCGCTCGGGAATTTTGGGAATATTCAAAATTGGAAATTATAGGAATTAACTAAATGTCGGTAATTTAAATGATTTTTTTTTCACATCCAAACATAAATCTAAACATTTAAACACTATGTTTGGTCATAGGCAGACATCCATGCAAAATAATACAATTAAAAAACATTACATTTGAACAGATTTATTTGTAAGAAGAACTTTATCAAGTTTTGATTATTTTATGAACAATCAATAATTTCACTGAACAACAAAAAGATGAATGTTGAGTTAAATATTAGTCATCTGACTGAACCCAACCATTCAATAAATAAAGTCAAATGCCCCCCATGTGATGGAGGAATGCACAGAGCATGTAGGGGGCATGGCCTCAGTACCCCTGCAGTAGGATGTGTGCTAAGTGCAAGTTGCCAAGTGTACTTGCATAAAATCTGGTTGTTTTAGTCAAGTTTATGCTACAATACATTGTCCCCAACTATATGTAAAATCACAGTTAAGCCTCTGTAAACCTGGTCTAGTAAAAATCAATATATGATATCAAGTTGGGTGTCTCAATAAACTTAAAAAAAAATCTGATTTGAAATTAAATATTCATAAATATATTAAAACTTAGTTGAAAAAACTGCTTTTTACAGTCTAGAACGTTTGCCTGGACTGAAATAACATAGTTAGGAGAATTTAGTGCATTTGGGTGGCTTTAAATTTAGTAAATTCCCGTTTATTCCCGTTAATTCCCTAAATTCCCGTTAATTCCCATAAATTCCCGTTAATTCCCATGGAAAGTTTCCAACTTTGAAAATTCCCGGAATTTTGCAACCCTAGATGGGACAGAAAAAAACATGCAGACAGACTGACTATGTCTCAGCTCTTTTACCAGCTTTGTAAAATGATGTCCGTCAATGACCTACATGCTCTCCAAAGCGTGTGTGCCACGGTGCAGACTCAACCCCACTATATCCTCCTCTCTTCAAAAAGATAGGAAGAATAAAAATACACCACCTGCTCTCTTCACAGCTGCACCCTGGAGATAAGTCACACACACACACACACACACACACACACACACACACACACACACACACACACACACACACACACACAATAGTGACAGGAGGAAAAAGACGGCGTTCATTTAAATTTTGATATGTGGCGTTTAACAGGTGAGGTGAGGTGAGGTGAGGGAAAGCTATAAGATTTTTGAGACTCGTTTTGTAGCGAGGCACATTTCACCGAGCAGATAATTAGGCTTTTAGCATGAATGTTCCGAGTTCATTTGAGGTGACACTTTGATAGAAATACACAAGACTTGTCCTCATTTACCTGATTGAGTGAGGAGTTGGAAGTGCAAAATGTCAAGATGTTTAACCGTGATGAATGGGGTAAAGTTTCTTAAACTGGAGGTATCCACAGTGTCATTCTGTGTGTCAAGTGTGACTTTGTAACTGCAATCCTGTCAAGTCTGAATCATTTCTCACACTAAAATTGTCAAGTTAGTAACCTAATTTGAACGATTTCTTCTCCTCAAATTAACTTAACTTTGAGAGCACATTTATGTTATGTAGCGTTTCATCAACACAGTCAAAGAAAATTAGGAGAATTAATTCTCTCCTACATCTGTTTATTCAGAGATTTAAATAGCTATACTAATTAAATGGAAGTGCTGTTTTTTTAGTGTTTGTTGAACAGATTGGATTGAAGATTATTCCCCAAGACTTGAGTGTTTTATTCACAATACAAGTAGTTCATCAGACTAGAGTGTGTACAGTAGGTGAAAAAGAAAACGAAACCCATAGCAGAATTTATATTCAGAGTTGTCCAATTAGTCTTTACACAAATAACACGTATCCATTTGATCCAATAATATGAAATAGGGCTGGGCGATATGACGATATCGTATCGTGGACGATATGAAAGTGTCTACCGGGAGAGATTTGGCCATATCGTTTATATCGCGGAGAAAAAAAGTTCATGTGGCGGGAGCATAGATGGAGCGGGAGGCAGCTGTCCCTCCGAGTCCCTCCAGTTACACCGCCGCGCCACACGGGGGCTCTGCAGCCGAGTTCTGGGCTGCAATACAGCTTCTCTACCCGCAACAGAAGAAGCCTCGTCTGTTGCTCTAGCTGTCTAGCTCATGGTCTAGCTTCGGTGCGCCGTCACTACAGTTAACAAACCAACTCCGTGTCACGGTGGCAGAGCAGCTGGTATTAACGGTCAAAAATGTCATCCGGCAAAGGAAACTTGCTTGCTGATTCAGCGTGCTGTTGCCGTAACGCCGAGTTGGCTTGTTTTAAGCCGCAAACTATATGGGTTAGCTCTCGTGAGCTAGCTGGCTAATAATGACATCTTTAGCCTACTCGGGGCTTCACCCCCGTGCTGTTATTGTTGGAGACAGCCAGCAAGGCTGGTTTTATATAACTTTAAAACATGTCAAACTTGAAAATATTATTTGTGTTGAAGCTGGAGTTAAAGTATTACCAGCCATTTGCTCATTAGTTAATTTTGACAGCTTTTTTAAATGAAGATGAGCAAATACTGCAGGAAAATTCAAGTCTTTCATTATTTAGACTGACTAAAGCCAGACTGGTGTGGTATTTTGCACCAGTTTTTCTTTTGTATGGAAATTTAAATTCCAAGCAAAATATGAAAATAATCTAATGTGATTAAAGTTCAGTACGGTTATTGTAATCCATTGAATTTTAAGGAAAAATACTATATCGTGATATATATCCATATCGTGATATAAAATTACTTATATCGTGATATAAGATTTGGTCCATATCGCCCAGCCCTAATATGAAATATGAATTAGTGCCGTTGCGTTCTTTGTAACTGGTTTGGTTTTACTACCTTATCATTTACTTTCTGAATTCAGCCTGTGACATTTTAACTGTGGCTCAAACTACAGTATGTGTGTAGTCAAACAGTCAAAACATGGGAAAGGGATGCAAGAGTTTCTATCAGTAAAGCTCTATCAGTAAATATCTTCAACCATTGCATTTAAGTTGCATTCTTCTCAATGGGTTTTTATTTAAAATAATCTCCATACAGATGTCAGAAAGTGGGCCTCCTGACTGGAAATATACAATTATTAGGGGAGAACGTGGTTAGTAGGCACACTTTTTACTCTAGTGAGAATTGCTCACCACCAAAACATCTTTCAATAGTCATACGTACATTAAAGAGATCCTATTATACTACTTTTCTGGTCTTCATTTCTTGTTAAAAACTGCTATAGAGCAACCCGACACGAATCACATCACAAAAAACTATGTAGATTTTCAGGACACTCTTCCTCTTACCCTAGCGAGCACAGCAGTCTCTCTACACACTGCTTTGAGCTTCTCCGCCCCTCCCCCCCCCCTGCTGCAAACCCTACTCTGTTGTGATTGGTTACCTTCCTTCCAGCAGCGGGAAATTTTCAGGAAGCTGGGGCATGCAGCCGGAGCTTGCCTGAGCGGCAGCATTACCATACATGGGAACATGACAGAAACAATCCGGAAATTTGAACGAGTTCGGCTCGACCGGCTGCCATAGTGTTTAGTGCTCTGCATAGCCACCCCAGACGGTCAGCAGGGAATACGTCGAAATGCATGTACGCAATTATTTGATACTCTAGTATGGTTAAACATGACTATAAATCATTATAACAACGTTTATAGGTCATAAAAGTCAAAAGTATCATAGGTCCACTTTAACCCTTTAGATGCCAAAGTCGCAAAATTGCGACAAGACGCTTTACTGAATCAAACAGCTGTTTTCTTTAAATAGAGTTATATTTTGTTCAAACTCCCCTCCACTAGTTGGCAGACATCCCATACCTAGACCTTAGCTCAGAAAAACGTCATCCTTCAATGCAAAATATTCGCGAAAAAAAAAAAAATCCCATCAAAACTTTTTTTTGTCATATCCTCCTAGCGATTTTTTCTGGTTTTATTGAAAACTTTTGTGGTGTTTGGAGACTCTGACGTGAAAGCACGTTTCACTCTGCAGTTACTGTGCTCATTGCTCAACGAGCAGCGGGTGTTGCTGAGAGCCCCTCCCCGTCTCAAAGCACTACGAGGCGGTCAGTCTCGGAGCAGCCCCTCGGAGCGAGTCCCAGCCTGCTGTCAGAGCAGAGTGGAGAAACACCTCCGCGTCCAGGCTGCAAATGAATCGCGCTGTTGTTAGGTGCGAAATCGGAGATAGTGTGCCACGAAGCTATTTATGCTGCAGCTGTATTGCTGGATTTAGGAGTTATTTAGAGATATGGCAAGCAAAAAGTTGACGAGTAGGGAGTTTAGTGTTCACTCTTTCTACGGCCCCGGTCACGGTGCGTCCATGCGCAGCAGTGGTGCAGCATTATATATATATCAATATTATCATATTAATAATAATAATAATAATAATAGAAAAAAGGAAGTAAAAATGGTGGTGGGTAAAACAATAAAAAAATCATAAAAAACGCCTACTGTTTACATGAGTTTTGTGGTGTAGTTCTAGTTCTAGTTTACAACTGTTGGCTTACAACAAAGTGGACATCATTACAAATGGATGGAGGGGTGAATCTGATTAAATAAATTCACTCTCTTTCAAAATATCAGGTATTTCATGGAAATTACATAATCCAACATGGCCGCCACCATATGACGTCATAATATGCTAATTAGATCGGAAAATGTACTCCCCAGATAAACTTTAGGTCATTCTCAATATTTGTCTCATTTACACTTTGTCTCTATCTCAAACCACTTTCAATCCAAAGCCTTCTGAAGTGTCAAAATTGTCACACCCCGCTCCAGGGAAGGACAAGGAGGAAACCACACAAGATAATTATTTTAACCAAATGATACTTTATTTAAACAAAGTAAACTACTAAATAGTGCATGAATATCAGTAATCAGTAATAGGTGCTGTGTCTGTGTGGGTGAAGAATGTAGGGTATGTGTAAAGCAAAACTAACTAAGCAAATCAAATCAAATCCCAAAGCAACGCTAAGACAAACCAAACCAAACATCAGGCCAGGGAGAGAGACATGTGGCTGATGGCTCCAGCTTATATAGCTGCAGAGATCAGCCAGCAGGGGTGTATGCAATTAACAATTAGCTCCTGGCAACCTTCCATCAGAGCGGCGGAGCGTCCACCCCCCCCCCCCCCCCATAAAAACAGGGTTCAACACTTAACCTGCAAAACAAAAGTAGATACTTAGATACGTGGAACATCCAAACATGACATTTTATTTTCCCGGCATCCCCGAGACCCAGCAACTAAGACCCTACAGCACGGGGACGAATGTTAAGCAGGAGGGTATAGCTAAGGGGATGGCGCCTGGGAAAGAGCATCAGCAGCTACCTTCTTCTGGCCTCTGATATGTTGAATATCCCGTTTCATACCAGGCCAGAAAAAATCCTGAAGGACCCGCCCATATGTTCCCCTCAATCCCCTTGACCAGCTACATGTGCCACTGTGATTACCGGCTGTCGATATTTCACAGGAAGCACCATCTTCCCCACTGATCCCCCAGCCAACTTTCTCCCATGAAGGACCCACCTCCTCATCAGCAGGCCCCGATGGAGAAAATAACCTCTCGAGTTGTTTCCCCCATTAATAGAGTGCCCGGCCTGCTCAAACAACTCTCTTAACGAGAGATCCTCTTTCTGGTCCCTCACAAATTCTGCATGAGAAACAGACCCAAGATCCGATATCTGTACGTCAACTCTTGGCAGCACACTAAGAGAACGGGACACTGCACACACCGACTGCTCAGGGACATTAGACCTCGCTTTAGCAGGAGACAATACACACAACCCATCAGAGGTGGACGCATCAGGCCACATACATGCTCCTGCCAAATCATTGCCCAGAATAATGTCAACCCCCTTCATTGACAAATCTGGACGCACACCCACCTCTACATCCCCTGTATCATGCCACAAGACAAATGCACAGTATGGACAGGCACAACAATGGTGTTTAAATCCATTCCTCTGATTCGAACACACCTTCCTGTGTCAGAGGCTGGTGAAAAAGGTAAGGCTGACTCCCTAATGAAGCTTTGTAGAGCCCCAGAATCTCTAAAAACTTTGACAGGCACCTTCTTACTATGGTCAGTTAAGGATACAAAACCCTCTGATATAAATGGAGCATACCTTAAAGCAATATCAGCTGCACTTAACACTCTGGGTCGCATCTGAAAAGGAGGGACAATGTTGTCAGTACTTAGCTCTGAGCTACTAAGCGGAACAGCTAACCCCACAGATTGGACAGGCCCTGTACTAAAACCCTTTTTTGATTTTAGCAAGGGGCACTCCTTTTTCCAGTGCCCTTGTCGCTGACAATAATTACAATTTGAATTAGGATCATTGTTCCCAGCTCTGCCTAGCTCTCCCTTTGAAGAACCCCAACTGAAATCCGATTCACCTTTCTCCCTGCTGTCTTTGAATCCAAACCGTTGTGGACCTTGCTCCCCAAAGACACGTTTGTGTGTTAAACCATATTCGTCCGCAAGTACAGCGGCTTCTTTTGGAGTTTTAACTTTTCTCTCATTGATATAAGTAGATATGTGGTTAGGCAACGACTGCTTAAATTGTTCCAGCACAACAAGGTTACGCAGTTCTTCAAATGACCCAACACTGGATGCCGAACACCACCGATCAAAATGTATATCCAGCTCCCTTTCAAAATCCACATGGGTTTGCTTTTCCCCTTTTTTCCAATTTCTGAAGAGCTGCCTGTAAGCTTCAGGAACTAATTCATAAGCTTTCAAAACGGCTTCTTTAACCATTTTATACTCTTTGCACTGTTCTGCTGTTAATGCTGCATATGCCTTTTGGGCTTTACCTCTAAACACACATTGAAGTAACAACGTACGTTCACTATCAGGCCACTCCTGTGAATCAGCGAGACGCTCAAACAAGGAAAAAAATGTATCTGGGTCTTCCTCATCAAATTTAGGCAGCAATCTGAGATTCTTAGTACAATCCACTCTAGATGAACCAGCAGACCTAGTTATATCAGTTCCTGCCATCCTACCTTCTCTAACTAGATCTAGTTTGCATTGTTCAATGTCCAGTTTTGCCTGCTCTGTCTTTTGTTTCATTGCTTCAAGCGCCAACTCTTTATCCATTTTTGCACGGTCAAGGGCCAATTCTTTATCTATTTTTGCACGTTCAAGGGCCAATTCTTTGTCTATTTTTACACGTTCAAGGGCCAATTCTTTGTCTATTTACCGTTCAAGGGCCAATTTTTATCACCTTTATTTTGTCATGTTCCTTTGTATTAACATCAGTTCCTTTTGTTGCTCAAAGGTAAGACTCCCCCCTGGTGAAACCACCGTACTTGGTAAACCCTTACCTTCATCAGAAGCCAAAACCCCTTCTTCCATCAAAGTCGCCTTCAGGATCCTTTTGATTGTGTCCTTCAGACATGTGGCTGCAATTTCAACTTTGAAATGATCAGCAATTTTCAATAGTTGGTCCTTTGTACAGCTGTCCAGCAAGGTTTCAGAAGGAGACTGAATAAACGCTTCTACTAAGAAGCCATGCCAAAACAGCTTTGATCACTGGGATGCAACTAGAATTAGAACTTCCCCACTAACTGCCTAGCCAAACCTGAATAATCTTGACCCTAATGTTCATGCAGCTTGCGGTGGGTATTTACGCACTGTAAACCAGCCGGTTTGAAAGGCGACCTGCAAGCAGACAACCCCAAGATCCTTCGGATGTGCCCCCGAGACAATTGACATTGAACAATTGACACTAACCACGCCCCACAGCACTACCAAAAGGAAAAAAAAAAAATTCACGCAACCCAAAGGGGAAACGCAACTGAAGCCTAACAGGGAAAGTTCAAATTCAGACATGTGCTCCCCAGACAATCAACTCTGTTAGCCTAGCCTCAGCCTCAGCCGACTACTCACTATGAAACGAACCTGCTCCCAAACCAACTACTAACCTGTCCTATGTGATATTCCTCCAAACTGTTCAACTACTTAATCCAACCACTTATTGACGAGCCCCCATGTCACACCCCGCTCCAGGGAAGGACAAGGAGGAAACCACACAAGATAATTATTTTAACCAAATGATACTTTATTTAAACAAAGTAAACTACTAAATAGTGCATGAATATCAGTAATCAGTAATGGGTGCTGTGTCTGTGTGGGTGAAGAATGTAGGGTATGTGTAAAGCAAAACTAACTAAGCAAATCAAATCAAATCCAAAGCAAAGCAACGCTAAGCAAACCAAACCAAACCAAACATCAGGCCAGGGAGAGAGACATGTGGCTGATAGCTCCAGCTTATATAGCTGCAGAGATCAGCCAGCAGGGGTGTATGCAATTAACAATTAGCTCCTGGCAACCTTCCAATCAGGAGGCGCCAGGAGCTGTCACAAAATCTAGTATTTTTAAAAATAAAACCCGGCGCCTAAAGGGTTAAATTGAAGCTTAAGGTATTGGCTTGAAATGTGTATCCCTTTCATTTTCCAACTTATTGTAATGAAGAAGTAATTGACCATCAAAGACACTCTGACACATTGTGACAACCAACCCATGTGACATATAACCCCGTTCTCCCCTATATCTTAGTGAATGTATGTTTGCTGTATGGTTGGATAAGACTGTGAAATTCCACATTGAAGTAAAGAGTGAGAGTTAGCTCTTATACAGTTTTTTTTTCTTGTTACTGTTATCATCAGATGAGATCAGATGTAATTGATAGGCTCGGAAATTTAATCTGGAGCTGTTTTCGTTTATCTTTCTCTCTCTATCCCCCTAGCCCTCCCAGTGTAATAAATAGCTGTATAATAAATCTCGCCCTCCCTATTCTTGTCGGCTGCTCAATATGTATGTGGTGTGACAGGCTATGGCTGAGACTCGCATCATATATCTACTGAGATGATGGCAGAATAAATCACAAGCTTTTACAGTGCAAGGCTGCCCAAGGCTAGAGAAGCCGTCAATCTTCAGCTCTCTCTCTCTCTCTCTCTCTCTCTCTCTCTCTCTCTCTCTCTCTCTCTCTCTCTCTCTCTCTCTCTCTCTCTCTCTCTCTCTCTCTCTGTTTTCCTCTGCTTGGATTTTTTTTTTGCCCTTTTTAATTCTCTCTTTCAGGCCCAGCTCCCTCAGGTTTGGCCTATTGGTAATTCAGAAATGTGGCGTCCTTTTTAGGTGTAT
Organism: Ammodytes dubius; assembly: GCA_026122265.1. Taxonomy (NCBI): domain Eukaryota; kingdom Metazoa; phylum Chordata; class Actinopteri; order Uranoscopiformes; family Ammodytidae; genus Ammodytes; species Ammodytes dubius. The sequence goes on along the minus strand of CM047515.1, from coordinate 2,099,380 downwards.
GCACCAATTTATCGACCCCCATCAGTGAAATAGGACTGTCACATTTTAATTCCAAGAATAAAACTTAAAGGACCAGCAACTTCATTGAACTTTCTTTATGGAACCACGGGATCAGATTTGGCAAAAGCCTTAAAAAAAGGCTCAACTTTACAAAAGGCAGTTTTTTTCCTTTGCTGTATCCAACCAGCTGCCTGTCCGGTCCCTTCTCCTCTCCGCCACGTCAGTGGATCCGAGAGGTTTGACTTGAGTCATTGTGTGAGCCTCCACTAGTTCAGAGGATCCGAGAGGTTTTCACTTTAGTCAGTGTGTTTACTTCCACTAGTTCCGCTGCACTGTCTCTCTGCTCCGCTGCAGCTCCGGCCGTCCGATTTAGCACAACGTCTTAATGAAAAAATTAAATGATAAGTCCCACAAAAATAATCCCTATCAAATATCATTTCTGCCCCACTAGAATATGTGGTAGTGTGTTCAGGGGCGTCGTTCAAGCCAAAATTCTGGGGGGGAGGGGGCACAACAAGAGAAGGGAAGGACCGTAAAAAGTATGCAAATCTACATACGCCTAAGTAAGTTGTTTTACTTACCGTACAGACCAGCATACTTATAAGCCCTGAAAAAGGTAAAAGAAAAACCATGTAGGGAGGTCTGGGGGACACAAAAAAGTTAAAAAAATATATATTTATTTATGACGCTGTGTTTTACTGCACAGTCCTCCTCTCTCTGGCTGTATTTTACATAGTAGCATTTGTTGGTATTGTTTTGTAAACAGAAGACTCAGGTCTAAGCGCCACCCAGATACTTCGCGGGGCCCTGTGTGCGCACCCCATCCACACGAACTCCTGACGGGGTGCACCGCTCACGCGGGAGCACCCCCCCTGGGGAAATTTGCTGTAGGGAAAACATTTTTCAGTTAGACATACAGAGTACTTACCAGTTTGTTAGCCACTGAGCTATCAGAAGCTAACCCCAGTCAAGGAAGTGGGGAGAGGCTGCTCCTCTGTGCTCTGCTGTGGGAGAGCTGGACGAGCATATAGTCATTCGGCTGCAGTGTGCAGCCCCGCGGCAGTGCCAGGAGTGTCCTCACAATGTTAATGGTTGAGGGTTCAACACTCTCCACGTGCACTGCTCAATTGATTGACGCCTAGAAACGTCCTGACCTAGCAAAAGAAACCAACCCTGCGTACCGTCCCTACTATTTAGTATGCCAGAAAAAGATTTAGGATGTCCCAATACATGCACGTCAATTGTAGTAGGGGAGAGTGGCCTAAGTTGTGCAACTTTTTACTCAAAGTGATTTTAAAGTGAGGCCTTGACAGTTATGTCTCCAACTCAAATATGTACATATATTTCAGGATGTTGTGCATCCCTGGCAATAAAAACTTTGGATCTGGAATAAACTGTTTAAGAAATATAGCTTTCGGAAAAGAAGTTGTCTTGTGGCACAACTTGCCCCCGGTGTGGTGTAAGTTGTGCCACAAGAGAGAATACCATGGGGTAAATTGTGCCATTGATATATATCTCATAAACTGTAATGCAAGACAAATCCATAAGACAATTACTTATTTAAGGTTTATTTAAAGTAAATAAAGTAAATATTTTACAAAGATGGAAGGTCAATTTTCTTAAACAAGGCCTAGCAGATCTAGGTGGTTTTGCCTGCAAAGCTCACAATGACAAAGTCACCATCATCATCTTTCTGGCCATCTGAACTCTCATCAGTGGTGTCGTTAAGTGGAATGGAGATGTCAGTCTCTTCTGAGCTACTTAGACAATCACTTTCTTTTGGTGACCAGCCTATACAGCCATGCCACTGGCACACCTCTCAGAAATGTACTTTGCACTAGTTGCTCCGTGCTTGTGACTGCCACCTGACAAATCTGATTCCCCCTCCATTTCTGCCTTTAAATCAAGGCTCAAAACCCATCTTTACACTCTAGTTTTTCCTCCCCATTAACTATCTTACCTCTGCACTACTATCTTTGTTTATATTTGTGGATGTATGGGCTTTATGTCTTTTATTTTTGTTATTGTTATTTTACCTTCATTGTTTATCTACTGAATGCACTATGTACAGCACTTTGGACAGTGCAAACTGTCATAAATGTGCTTTTATAAATATATTTTACTTACTTACTTACTTATAACTCACATAGGCCCTTTGGCACAAATCACCCCAACCCCAGAATTTTGGATAATAGGCATGATGCAGCAATTTAGGGCTGACATCGTGCTAACTATAAGACACAAAGTGTAGCATACTAAAGCTCTAAAACATGTGTCAAATGTTTTCAAACGTGTCAAAGAGTATGTGATTTGGAACACAGGGCAAAACAAAGCTAATACAGCCAGTGGTGTAGGGACTGTGCAGGTAAACACACCTCCACACATTCTAGTGAGGCAGAAGTGACACTTGGGCTGGATTACTTTTGTCTGACTATAATTTAATTTTTTATTAAAATGTTGCATAGTCAACCTTTAAGGTTTACAGCTCAGTTATTTGTGTTTTTGTTCTTTGTCAATTTGGCGTTTTAAACAAGAGTAAATTCTGCTCCTACACCCTTTTGAGTTTCAGACCATCTCTTGTCTGACACGTTTTATCCCTTTGCTATCTTCAGAGGGAGTATCTTCGTCTGGACTTACACAGATTTGTTTGTACTCTGCCATGTCCACCTCTATCGTTGTTATAACTGGACCACCATGCAGTGCCCTTAGTTTAATATTTTGACGCTAATCATTCTGAAGTGAACATGCCTGGGGCACCGCTCATCCAGTGCACTGGCCTAAGGTTCTTTCCAACTCCTTGCCTCCTTGTCCTCTTCGCTCCGTGTTCCAGTGCATGACCTACAAACTGATTTGTCTGCTGTATTTAAGGCCACTTCAATACACAAGTTACAATAGCATTTGATTTGACATAGCCCGTATTGATCACACTTTTCCTGTCGGACAAATGCATTGGTTCGAATATTAAGTTTTTTTTATTTTTTCTAAAAAATAATACTTGAAAAGGTGGTGTTGTATTACATGAACAGACAACACAAAGTATCATTATTTATGCAAACACTCTTTGGCTTAATTGTTGAAAATGAATAGAAACAGTGAAGGAAAATGAAAATAAAATTTGAAGTTGGTTTGTTAATACACTAATACACTGGTAAATGCAGGTCCTAATTCAGGAGGTAGATTCAAATTTGAGAATTTTAAGAATACCAGTGGGTAAGGCTCTAGTGCTCAATGTTTACTGCATTTGGCAGACACAACCAAAGCAATGGACACACAATGCCCCCCAAAATGGAGAGAAACAACACACACACTATATATATATATATATATATATATATATATAGACTTTAGACTTTATTGTCCCCAAGGGGAAATTCTTTTTCACATCACATGTACATTTATGGGCTGCACGCCGACAGACAATAGACAGAAACAAAGTAAACATACATACAGGATATATAAACAGGGTGGGCCTGGGGTGATTTATCTTGGCCTTTTGTTGAGGGCTGCTATGGCTGCAGGCACCAGGCTTTTGCCATAGCGAGCCCTCCGGCACAACAGGGACCTGTACCTGCGTCCGGAGGGCATGACAGTGACGTGGCAGTTGAGTGGGTGAGTGTTGTCCTGTGCTATTGTGAGGTGAGTGATGTCGCATCAGAGCATGCGCCAAGTTGAAACTTCCATTCCATTCCATATATATATATAAAAACAATTAAACATTTTTATTAGATTAATCACAGGGTAGCTGTGGATTAATCATGATTAATCACAATTAATTCTACCATTCAAAATATGCCCCCAAAAAAATCAAATATTCTCTGTATAATGTTGTAGGAACAGAAATATGAATGACACAAGGTGGATATATACATTTAACATTTGTTTTTTGGCAAATCCAAATGATGGTGTTAATACTGAAAAATCTAATCAAACTAAAACATACCACAGGAAAATTCTATTTGGCTGTCTCTTTGCTATGCCTCTGAGCAAATATATAGAAGGCAACTGGTTTTACTGTCCCATAACGATGGGGTAAGCAATTCTGGAGAATGTGTGTTGATCTGTTGTTTAAACCAGTTTACTATCTCCTCACAATCTGCTTCATGTCCGTATTGTGAGGGTGCTGAAAGAAATTTGGTGTTAATACACAGCCTAGGCTCTATAAACTGGCATGTTTACTTGCCACTGTGGGCCCCCTTTGTTTCCATTCCCTTTGTTTACATACCAGTTTACAGAGCGTAGGCTGTGTAGTAAATGTCAACGCACCCACAGTAGGGACATGAAGCAGATTTTGAGGAGATCTTCACCAATTTGACAAAAAGGGATTTTGTCAACAAATATTTTCCAGAATCGCTGACTCCACCTTTAACCTTATATTACTCACACCATAACTTGTAAATATCTTCATATACCAGTACTCAGTTTTTTACCCCCTACACAGTCCTGACAGATGGGGTGTACGAGGATCCCTCTCTGGGGGGAAAACTCCTTCCTTGTCAGCTTACGTTTGTCAGGTGAGCGCAATATATACACTATATTGAGAAGATGGATGTACCTACTGGGCAGTTTGGTGAGAATGATGATCTTTCTGCAGTGTGTGTTGTGTGTGTGTGTGTTGTGTGTGTGTGTGTGTGTGTGTGTGTGTGTGTGTGTGTGTGTGTGTGTGGTGTGTGTGTGTGTGTGTGTGTGTGTGTGTGTGTGTGTGTGTGTGTGTGTGTGTGTGATGAGCGAGAGAGAGAGAGTCTTGGTAATAAATTGAAAAACAGAAGTGATTCCCTTTTCTTGCTGCAAATATTTCTAATCATTTATCTAAAAAAAACATAGTTAGGGAAAAGTGAGAGAAGCCAGTATATCCACTGAGGAAGGGCCAGAGTTGTTGTTTGTTTTCAAGAAATGGGGTGAGAGACACTAACCTAACGTGTAACCCAAGCAGAGCGAATGTTCACTTTAGTGTATGCATGCTAACAGAAAGGGAAGTGATTGCTGTGTGCCATAGTGCAAAGGCAGAAGCCAAACAGTCTTAAGAGAAATATGGACATGTCACGTGCCATTAACCACCTCAAAATGGTTTCTGAGGAAAATAGGAAAAAAAAAATCCTTTAAGCATAATGGTGAGATAATCACATCCACTTGCCATATAAATAGGTCAAGTCAACTTTATTGTCAATATCTGCAACATGTGCCAGACATACAAAGGAATCGAAAAAACACGTTTCTCTCCGACCCAACATACAACAGCATAGATATGTAAAGAATTGAAAATGTACAATATGAAGAGCATTGGACGTATTATAGGAAAGATGCCTAAACATTTAAAAATGGAGTCCTATTCATTTCTAAGCTGCTCAGTGACAGTGGTGCAATTTAAAGTGTGTACTTCCTGGTAATATAGAGCATGTGCAGTGTTATGTTATGGTTCTTTCTCAAGGAACGCAACTGTACTTACTACGTGCATGTTGCGTGCTTGTAAAAACCTGAACATTTCATTTGAAAAACTTTAGACATGGCCCGAGAAATCCGAACATCTGTTAAATTAAAGTATGTTTCATTGACGGAACCGTCAAATCTGTTTCACTATGGCAAAAAGATTCAGGATGTCCCAATTCTTTTGGTCAGATTTAGTAGGCTTTAAAATACCTGGATGCCTACTACAACCGGTCGAGATTTTGAGTGTTGAAATCAGCATGCTTGTAGGGTGACTCTGACCCACAATCCAGTGCGCACCGCAAGTGATATCACATTGAAGGAGCCTCCATATGAAACAACAGGGGATGGAGAAATATATATAAGCAAGATGATCAAGTCGCAATGTTACGATGAAATAAATAAGTAAAAGTATGTCCCAATTGTATGCATAATGCATGCTAAATAGATTATTTTTATGATCAGCTGTAGCAAGTAGAATAGGAAAAAGAAAAGAGTGTGCGCTTTGGAACGCAGGGAATATCTGGCAATACCAAGCTTGTCTGCTGTATATGATTGTGGCACTGATCCTGGGGTGTGGTTCAGAGTGGTAGGTTGGAGTAGAACTGCTATGTGTTCACACCACCACTGTAGATGTATTCTGCACACGTCTTCCAGGGGAGAAGGCTTCAGAATACGCTGGGGGAACTATATATATCCCAGCCAGCCTGGACCTTGACCCTACTTAGCCCACTGCCACTGTCACCTCTGCATAAGTGAATGAAAATAGATGAATATGGATGGACTGGGTGAAAAAAAAGTGCAAATGAAACAACCTTGCACAGTGATGAAAATCGAATTATAGTTTGGATATTCTCTGCTAATTATCTAGCCTGGAAATCCAGACCTGCCACTAGGCTCTGGCAAATTAAATTTGCTGCGCCTGTTGGTCTGGGCACTCTCCATTGAAGCTAATTAAATATGTCAAGAAATCCTGAGCTACCAATCAAACCGTTCTTTCTGATATGGGCGGACCAGAGCTCCATGTATGGTGCTCTGGGGAGGACGTAACCAGATGACGACAGTGATGTGCATGCCCCGTCGAAGCTGTGATAGTAAACATCAAAGATGGCTGCGGATATGTTGTTTGAGTTTGAGACGGCTTCGGCCTCGACACTTAACGATTTGGAAGACGGCACTCAAATCTTTCATTAGCAAGTAAGAGGAATGTTCTGTTTTACCGACCGACCACGGCAAAAGTTCAATTTAACAGTTAATCCTGCTGTTCGCTTAAAGGTCTCATATTATGCTCTTTTCTGTCAATATTATATGGTCTTAGAGGTCCCTAATACGTTTTTTTAGTTGTTTGCTGAAAAAATCGTTCAGATCATTTATTGTAGCATGCCTCTATACCCTGATTTTCAACTAATCTCACGGTGGCCTATATTTGAAACCGAGTTGCAGCTCCCCTCTTTTCATATACGATCTTTGAGCTTCCCCCGCCCCTTTCTGGAAACGAAGCCATTGGCCTCGCCCACCGTCTTTGCCTCGCCTGTGTTACCATAGAAACATTATAGACTAGCAGGAGGGGCCCTCAGATTTTCAGGTACCCCTACCCGAGGTAGAACAAACCTCAACAATGATTTTTTTTTATCTTTAGAATGTCCTGTTCATGAAACTGATTGTTGAGCATTTTTGATCTTTGGGGGAAATGTGTTTTTTTGGTTATTCTTTAGAACTACCCCACTCCCTCAAAAAGAGCCAAATTAGGCCATTCCGAATAGGGGATATGTGACAAAAAAAAGTCCATAACTTGGGAATGCACACTATTTTCTTCATCAGATTTGCTGAGGTACTAACCAGGTGTCTGTCCCACATCACCAAAAAGTTAAAATGTAATTTAGCAAAACATTTATTGAAATAGGGTCCTGTATACATAGCTTTAGTTTAGACGGAAATGGTACTTTTGTTGTGATAGGAAAAGAGGGTTCCTTTACTTTTCTCTCACATATCACCATAACATAAATCCCTACCAAATATACCATTTATGTGTTGTCTAGGATGCTATTGAACAATAACCAGTGGTTGTATGAAGATATCTATTACAGTTAAATTTCTAATGAGATTTCTCTAGAAGTACTCCTGCACTGAAATAGCCAAATTTGGACATTCCGAATGGGGGATAGGTGGCATAATAGCCTATAGTCCAGCAGATATGTGAATGCATTGTGCTTTGGCACACTGATAGAGCATGCCCTAAGGAAGATTTTTTGCTAAAGGGCCATCGCCAATTTTTCCTAAGGCGCCACGGCGCCATCTTTGAAAATGGGCACCAACAACTGTTATAATACCAGTAGCTTGGGTTATAGAGCACCTAGGATCATGATTATGGTGTCTAATCCTACATTTTCAAGGATGGACAAGGCAGTGGTGCTATTTAAAACATGCTAGAAAGTACCCAACTTCATATATCTGGCATTCAGGGAACTAAATTGTGGTAAAACCTTCAAATATTAGCGGAGTTATGCATATTTTCATGAATTACATAATCAGTTCATGAGTTGTATGCTGACCTTCTATGCTTACAAGTAAATGTCTATTTCAAAGCCTGACCAATACATCAGTTTAGCCTGTTTGAGTGGTGTAATTGCTATTATATCTGTGTAACCCACTCTGAGTAAGTCAATATTGCTCTAGGTTCCGAAGGAGCTAAGTGATATAAACAGTTACCACAATACCCGCCATTTTGGACGCCATTATGAAAATGAAGCCTTTCTGGGAGGTATATTTTCCTAGAATGTTAGTATGTTCATAAGCATATTTGCAGGTACCAGAATCAAGTGAAAAATCATTTGAATAATATTTTTCTATTGAGCTATATAGCCATTTTAAGCTTGGCCGGCCACCATTTTGGACGCCATCTTGAAAATGAAGCCTTTCCGGAAGGTGTATTTTCCTAGATTTTTAGTATGTTTGTAAGCATGTCCAGAGGTACCAAAATCAGTTGAAAATTCCTTTGCAACATTTTTCAATTTGAGATATAGCCATTTCAAGCTCCCTGCCGCCATTTCGGCCGCCATCTTGGAAATGAGGGCTTTCTGGGGGGTAGATTTTGGTAGACTTTTAGTATGTTATTCAGCACACCAAATACTACTGGAATCCATTGAAAAACCTTTTGTATCAATTTTTTTGGGGTTAAGCCCTTTTCTTTCCTAGATTGACTCACCTATATTGTTAGGTTGGAATTCAGCATCAACTTGGACTTTTAATTTTCTTTGAAATACAGTATTAGAGCATAAACATTGCTTTAATGTGTGTTACTTATTTTTCAAAACAATTTAATTTTCTATTTTTAGTAGACATACTTAAGCTTTAGCATGACAAAACACCTGCACAAATATAAACGTAATTCAATCTTGGAGACATCTTTGAAGACAAATTGGATGGTAACAAATGTTTATGGAAATAAATGTGCTATCTAGAATCTTAAATGTATTTTATTAAATTGTAGGAGGCTTTCAGTAAAGCTACAGCATGGCCTTTTAAGAGTCTATAAATAGCATTAATAAACACATTTGTTATTATAATGATAATGTTTGGCTTATTCCTACAGTTTTGTGTTATTAATGTTTACAGCACTTACAGTTTTTACCTAATGCTTAAACACTAAAAGAGGTTGCTATGCCCAAAGCATCACAACCTCTAACTTTAGTGACCATGCCCTAAACACAAGCACCAACCCTACAAACACAATACGTGCTTTGAACTGTGTTTGAAATCCTCCAACACACTTCTTGCAAAACACTACACACTGTTTATCACATAAGACACATTGTTCAAAAATGAAATCTCCTGCAATCATTGGGAAAACACATCGATTTAAAATACAAAACACAACCGAAATTGGAAAAGCACACAGACTCACATAAATAAAAAATAAAGCTAATATAATACCAATTAGTGTGAGCCTTAGCATTACAAATAGACCTCAGATGAGCTCTGTTTCTTTGTGAGACAGTAAGAGTCAGGGGAAGAGGACAAGAGAGAGTGGCAGGAGGACAATGACAAAGGAGACAACAGACGGAGACAGGGTCACTATAGTGGACCATGTTATAGATCATGTCCTAACAATATAGGAGGCTGGTCTGAGATTCCAGCCCAGCAACACAATAGCTCCATAAATAGGACATTTAGACTGGATATCAGGAATATTTTCGCTGTTGCTTCTCAAAGGATGACATTGCATGTGATGTCGATCAGGCGATGTGGACAGACACAAACGGGAGGCAGGCCCGGTTCTACGGGGGTGCATGAGCATGCATTGCACCCTCAAAAAAATTGTTTGCACCCTCAAATGAAAAAAGTAAAAAAGAGTGATTTTTTTTTTTTTATAAATATGATAAAAATAATAAAATACTTGCTCACAAAACAAATTGTAATTAACCTTTGACCATTTCCATTAAATACCGCTGTTTTCTGCATTTATTTTGTTCACTAAACCGATAAGAACGTTATTATTATTCGACTGGCATCTTGCTGTAGCTAAGCGAACCCATCTCTACTAGTGCGCTCCGCTCTGCCCCGCCCCGCCCCCGCCTGAACTATTTCGCTTTCAGCGATTGCAGTGCAATGGTTATTCAGCATAAAGTTAAAACACTCGCTCGCCCAAGACTGATGTTAAACCGAAACACAAAAGCCTTGCGCGAGCAAAGCAGTGATTGACCCGGTGAAACATGGGGTGAGACTGTGACTGTGGGTAACGGTGTCATCACCTTGCCGGTGAGAAAAGCTCTGTGGCTTAACGGCTAAAATGATTCAGGGGAGGCTTCCGCGATCGGATTGCATTTCACGAGCATGAAAACACAGAGCAATGTCGGCAAACTGACAGCGCGACGAGAGAAAATAGTGCGCCGCCTCCCTCCGTTAGTTTCAGTCTACAGCCGAAAACAATACAATCACCACTTAAACATTGACATAGTTTAAATAAAGCCTCTTGTTTTTATGATCATTAGGGCTTTGATGCAAATTCTGAAGTCTGAACATTTCGGTGGCAGCTGTGGTGCAGTTTTTTTCAGCAACTCACAGACTCATGCTTGCCCATAGGCGTAGATTTGGTGGGAGGGTGGCGGGGGGAGGGGGCACAGGGGACGTGTCTCCCCAATAATCAGAAGAGAGCCTTAATTTTTTTCTCAAAAAGTAAGAAACCCTATTCTCCCCAAAAGAGGTAAAAATAACAGTTCAGGATGTTGAAACATTGATATATCTCCTAATTGTTAATACATATTCCCCTATGATTTAAAAATGTAAAGTGTCATAATAGTTCACACTGCTGCTGTGTCATGAATAGTGAGTCCTAAAAAAAAATAGTTTTGAACAATACAGTATTGTAAATATTTGAAAGCAATACAGAATGCCTGAGAGCCTTACTGCTTTTTTATAACATATTAATGTCACTGGGAGCCTGTTGTCTTTTCCTTTAACAGAAATTTAGACATGTCCGCCATAAATAATTAAATACAGAAGGCATAAATAAGTACATAAAAATTCACCCGAATGCACAAAATGGTGTGTTCGAAGCACATTTTTTTCTGGGGGAGTACCCCCAGACCCCCACTTATGTTGTAGCGAAACCTAAGCCCTTGTGCTTGCCACCCAAAAATGATCACTGGCCCTATCCTGGCCACCCCAATGAAAATGTTCTGGCTCCGCCACTGCCCAGAAGCGCTTGACTATCTACTGGTAGAAAGGCCTGTGTAAAAAGCGAAGTCTGAACTGAAGCTGGGTAGCTGGTTTTAGTATAGTACTGGTGCACCCCCTGTAATCTCAGATGCACCCTAAGGCATTCTGTTCTGGAACCGGGCCTGACGGGAGGCGGTATCCAAAGGATTCATAATCCACTCGCCCCATTCCTTACAACACATCTTTTATTTTTTATTTTACTGTAATTGTTTCAGAGTTCGTAGTGACACACTGAATTGCTTGTTGAACTGCGATCCTACCTATTCGTTGTGTTTTTTTCTTTTGTTGGCCAAAACCATGAAATTGCAATATAAACTTTTTTTCAGAAGCTTTTCTATATTTTTTTCATGTGTCTAATTGAAAATATAGTGGATCAATGTTTCCGAAAAAAATCTGCAATAGGTTGGATGCAACCGATATTTCCCCCGTTGCTTGGCAAGGGAGGAAATTGCCTGTAACGTGGATGAGGTGATGTGGCCAGATGCCAACAGGAGACAGGATCCATAGTCTAAATGTCATTCCCCTACAACACTATGTTTTGTAGAACATTCTAGTTGTACCATTTCTTGTGTGTCTGTGTTTTTTTTTCTTTTGCAAAAACCTGAAATGGCAAAATAAAAATAAAAATCTGAAGCGTTTACATTTTGTTTTCATGTGTCTAGATCAACTGTAGTGGATCAATCTTTCACAAAAAAAATCTGTATGAGAGTTTTTAAGTCAAAAACCATCAAAAGTACTGAATACAGCTGTGTTTTGCTTAAACATAAACATAAACATGTTGCTGCTAGGAAAGAGTCATTCAAAAGTGCATGTGTGTATTGTTTTGATGCTAAAAACAGTTTTGAAATGGGATTGTTAGGTTTTGTTTCAAGAGTTTCATTTTGCCATATAAGTTAGAAGTTTATCTCCATGTGCTTTGTCCTATTCGGCCTGTGTGTTAAGTTTTGACACAGTGGGCCAAAGTCTGCAACATGTGTGTAAGCATTCGGCAAAAACTGTAACTAACACCTCAAACACACTGGATGCTAAAGCCTCCTGAAGCACAGTGCTGCGCGCGCCGTGAGCCGAAAATCATTTGTTTGACCACACAAGGAGCCAATCGCCCCGTGCCTGTCTGCCCTCAAAGCTCTGGCCTTTCCATGTGTTAGTAACAACCTCATTAATATATACTACGTGTGGATGTAATTTTTTACTTACTTTGCATGTATGTCCACACCTGTGGAGTTGTGATATTTTTAATCAGTTATTTTTTCTCACCGTCTCCAAGTGCGAGTTGGAGGAGAGGGGGAGAGCCACTGCTCTTTCCCTACTTCATTTAACATGTAGAAACCTTAATAGTGTATTTATCCAGTTTAACGGGGTTTTTAATGTGGTTTCTGTCTGATTCACTCGTGACGAGCGGAAAAAATAGAGCAGACGTCGAAAGGATCGCGCTGCACGTGCCAGGAGCGCATTTTACTCGCACTCTGCCTCCTAAGGGACATTTATGGTCATTCAGGATTTAAATGAATTTTAACATATGAATGTATTATTATATTTATTTATTTTTTATAGGTTTCTCTCAACTTCAGTCCTGACCATACATTATAAAAGAAGGTCTGAAGCTTAAATGTCCACACCACAATACTGATTTCATCTTTCATTGAACGTTGTGCACATTTTGAGTAGTCCATTGCCTCTGTGTTAAATAATTGTTAACCAGTAATTTGTACAATTTAGGGTTAGAGTGGCATTTTTAACACGTTGCATATAAGCAATTTTTTGTATATGTCAGTAGACAGGCGTTGTCCTCATCTGTGAAACGGTTAACAATATCTCACACACACACACATCTTGTTGCTATGGTACAAACCTATTTCAGAATTTCATGCAGACACACCCAAACAAGAGCTACCTTTGGCACAGCTTTCTCTCTTTCCTTCACTAAGTCAGACACCCAGTTTATCGCTCAACACACACACACACGCACGCACACACACACACACACACACACACACACACACACACACACACACACACACACACACACACACACACACACACACACACACACACACCATAACTCATCTGCAACCGTCAACCCTCCCAGGGATTTATATCTTTACAGAAAAGCAGATTGAAAAGGTGAGATCAGTTGAGCGTGATGACGGAGACAGCTCCAATGGGAACAAGGGATGATGCATGATCCGTGTCATTCCTCCTCCTATTTTCCTCATCTTACATCAGAAAGCATATGACATTCTTCCCGTACCACTTTCAAATCCAGGTTTCGCTCAACTGAATAGTTTAAATGAACAGCATTTCCTCCATTCTGCTAGACTTATTTGCATTTCTAAATGCGTGCATGCATGCCAAAGAGCATGGGTATTGGTTTTAAGACTGTAAGTAGATATTTCCCCATCACCTTTTCGGATTTAAATCATGCCAAGTTGTACAGATTTACACTTGTAATGCTTTCACTTTTCACTAACCGAAGACGGTGTTTAGATGAACTTAAATGAATAGTTCAGTCTTCTTTGGGGTTGTTTGAGGGACTCGTGCAGTCAGTCACTATACGGAGTTTGCGGGAGACGTCGCTGTAACAGAAGTCAGCATTGTTCAGTTGCAGAAGGGACCAGCAGAAATACATTGTTGTTGTTTTTTAGCCATGTATTCCTACTCCAACTTAAGCTGGTGCAGCACAGTGTATCACTCAGCCAATCAGCTGTTCCACTCAGGAGTTGGCATAGTAATAAATGAAAAGTTGTTTAAACAGTTGTCTGGCAGAAAACTAAAGCAGTTAAAAATCCTGCGTTTAGCATCCAATTAAATATATATTTATTTTTTAGGTTAGCATTGATTTTCACTACAATTGTTTTTCTGCTGGCCCCCTCTGCAACTGTGCTAGGCTGACTTCCACAACAGCGAAGTCTCCCCCAAACGCCTCATAGTGACTGCACTGATGGCCATCTCCATAAGGTAACACACTTGCTATGCCTAAGTACCTCATACAGCCAAACAACAATTAAACTGAACTATATAGACTCCTGAACAAAATCTTAAGACCGGGGAAAATTGCAAGTATTCTGATTTCGTGGTGGTTGATAAAACAAGTTGTAAGTGGAGCTTCAAAATGCAAACAGGAGCAATAGACAACTGAATTTATACTCAAACAGGCTGTTCATCGTCTGATCAGAAGTTTAAGACCATAGCCTTAAGAACAAAAAACAAAAAGTTTAAAAAAAGGACTCAGTAGTGGGTAGGTCCATCGTTCTTGTTGATCACCTCAAAGATTCGTATAGACATGCTTGATGCAAGTGTTTCCAGGAGGCTTGTGGGTACATCGCTCCATGTGGTGAAGATGGCTTCATGTAGGGCATCCATGGTCTGGAACTGGCGCCGTTTTTGTAGACTTCCCTTGCCATCCATCCCCAAACATTCTCAATGGAATTTAGATCAGGAGAACACGCAGAAAAAGGACTACAGATCACGATGGAGCCTCCTCCATTGTGTCGCGTAGAAAATATCTCCAGTGGGAGCTCCTTGTCATGCAGTTAAATTTCTTCCTAACACATATAACTAATCAGCCAATAACATGGCAGAAACTCAATGCATTTAGGCATGTAGACCTGGATGGGACAACCTATTGAAGTTAAAACCGAGCTACAGAATGGGGAAGAAAGGGGTTTTAAGTGACTTTGAACATGGCAATGTTGAGGGTGCCAGAAGGGCTGGTCTGAGTATTTCAGAAACTGCTGATCTACTGGGATTTTCACAAACAACTATCTCTAGGGTTTACTGAGAATGGGTCGAAAAAGGAAAAATATCCAGTGAGCGGCAGTTGTGTGGACGAAAATGCCTTGTTGAAGTCAGAGGTCAGAGGAGGATGGGCATACTGGTTCGAGATGATAGAAAGGCAACAGTAACTCAAATAACCACTCGTTACAACCAAGGTATGCAGAATACCATCTCTGAACGCAAAACATGACCAACCTTGAATCAGATGGGCTACAGCAGCAGAAGACCCCACCGGGTGCCACTCCTGTCAGCTAGACACAGGAAACTGAGGCTACAATTTACACAGGACCACCAAAATCGGGCAATAAAAGATTGAAAAATCATGCCTGGTCTGATGAGTCTTTTTTCAGTTGCGACATTCAGATGGCAGGTTCAGAATTTGGCGTAAAAAACATTAAAGTATGGATCGATCCTGCCATGCACCATTCACCATGCCTCGTTCAAAGTCACCTAAACCCCATTTCTTCCCCATTCTGATGCTTGGTTTGACTTCAGCACGTTGTCTTGACCACATCTACATCCCTAAATGCATTGCTTTTCTGCCATGGGATTGGCTGATTAGCTATTTGTTTTTATAAGCCATCGAACAGGCGTACCTAATAAAGTGGCCGGTGAGTGTATATACTGTACATACAAGAACAGAATCATGGTAAATACCTTATCATATAAATGCTGTTCTTCATGCTGCAGGGAGCATTCTCTTACTCTTCCTTTCTCTCTACTCTCTCACCCAGATGTGCTCTCTGTCACGGTTGTATATGAATTGGTACTGTGTAATAATTTAAATAATAAATCCATTTGGTAGGTACCCTTAAAAGTACAGAGTTTGTTACCCAACCCTACTAATAAGGCCTAAAACTCATTGATCTATTATTCAAACTGGACTTCCTGGCTTGTCTTTCATGTCTCATTCGTGCCTGAAGAAATATTTTTTTCTCAATGCAATGCATACATCAGTTAGTGAACTTCCCACCATTACAAGGCCTTGACTCTTGCCACTGATTCAGTTCCGTCTTTAGTTGAATTGTAAATTCAATCTGGTGTTAGAAACATTCTTTTTGCCATTCTTGTACTTTTTCTAGGAGTATCCATATCCTTTGGCAGTGTATGAAAATGTGCAGCATTACTGTAGTAGCTCATCTGTATATTCTGATCTTAAATGTCTGTAAAATGTATTGAATCTAAAATCTTCAATAAAAATACATTTCCCTGCTCAAACCAATGAAAGAACATTCCTATTGGTCGATTAAAACTTTTGCCAGCGTGTCCTCTATGCCACATGGCACACAGTTGGACATGAACACCTCTTTCATCAATAATTACAGTGTGCTGGGTCCGTCTCACTGATGTTAAACTGTCAATGGAAAAAATCTGTAATTATTTGGTGGCAAATAAATACAGCGGCTTCAGTATTTGCTCGGCACACATAGACGACTATCTTCAGAGCTTGCATTTAAAGGTGCTGTATTTTAGCTAACTTCCTGTCAGTTACTGCAGTTAGCAGTCCCCTCCCTCGTCCCTACGTCACCACATTAATGCACTGCGGTCTTCAAGCTGCGAGTTTATTTAGCATCATCTCAGATCCATATGTGTGATAAAACATGATAAAAAACATCAAAACAGACTTTGGGAAGGATTTTTACCTGCTCCGCAGTGAGACGTGCCGGTTTGTAGCCTTGTCTCTTCTGATTGGATATCAGTTGTGGGATCCCAGAAAAGTTTATTTGCCGATTACATGCCAGAGCAGGTGACTGAGAGATCGGAGTTATGAAACGCGCACACTATATACGTGATCACTGTATAAATATAGACGATTTAACACGTATATTAACATAAATATATTGCTTACTTCACCTTTAAGTATCATGTAAATAATAATGTTGCTACACGCAAATGTGGTTAACAAAGTAAATGCTTAACAAAAGGTAAGTTAGCCATCAGTGACTCACACAATGCACAAATGCACATGACAGTATAAAAGTATAAAACGTGAATTTATTTCCAAATAAAGCCCGTAAATATCACAGTCTTGTGTCAGTAAACTTAATGAAACTTATTTAGATGACAAAGTACTTACAGATTATCCTGTATCAAGGACAAAAAAACAACAAAATCACTGGGCCACTTTTACGCTTCCGATCGCTCTGAATACTTGAAACAAGATGGCTACCAAAACAAAACTTATCAGAGCAGTACACTTTACGTCCACTAGGCGGCGCCATTGACCACAGAACTGGGGCAGAATAAAGACTGTTCTCTAGCTAACTTTTATTATTGGATTTACTTTACCCTATCCTATACACCTGCCTGAAGTTACGTATGTTCGAAGTACCTCTTTGATAAACTGTCAATGGCAAAATGTGAATGGGCCTGTGTGGAATCTTGCCAGTGCAGTGAAGCATGCTGATGAATGAGCTAATGCTGTTGACAGACCCATGCATCACTCACACTGTAGGATCAGCTGGCAGTGATACACACAATGCCCACAGTTCCATACAAGCCCCTAAAACCCAGTGGGTCATTCTGTTTATAATGTGAAGTAGAGAGAAGAGGACCATCCTGTGATGTTTAAAGCTCTTAATCCATTTCTATTCTAATCCATGATACTGTATATATGTAATTATTTTTTCATAGTTCAGACATCAGATGCATAGGACAGCGTTTGCGACTACTCAGGTACTGTTCTTCTTACACATAGATTCAAGGTGCTTGTGTTATAGAGTAGGTCCATTTTGTCCAATTTTAAGGTAAACATTGTACTTTTTACTTCATCAAATTGTTTTAACAACCAAAGTTACTTACCTTACAGATGAATATTTTACATATAAGACATGATCAGATAATATAATGTACATTTTATTGTGTTTCAAGTAGTGTTCAGAAAATATCTTCCATTTGACACACTTGACATGAGTACTACCTTCACCTTGGCTAAAAGTTTGGAGGAGAATGAGGAGCTGTTCAACACAACTGTCCACAAAGCAATGTCGTATAAAGTAGCATAAAATAGCTTATTGTTCTCCACTTAAAATGTTCCATTAATAACTGTAAAATAGAATCTGTGGTACTTAAAACTTAGGGCCGGTTTCGGAGACAAGGCTTAAGCCTAGTCCCAGACTAAAATGCTGTTTGAGCTGGCTTAACTGAAATTCACTTGCACAGACGTAGTTTAAAATAGTCATGGATTAAGCCTGTTCTGGGTTAAACAAAGCCGATTGCAAAATTGAGCATTAGAGCTACTCCAGGACTAAATTGGACTGAATTGAAGCTTAAACTAATCTGCCAAGGAGGCAGGTTTAACTCCCGCTTAGTAGGCTAGGCTACTGTTTGTGAAACTGAGCTTGGATTGTTTGGGAGTTTATTATAAGTTTGTTTATTCTAGATTGCTGTGTGTGTAATGAATCTAGAATATATGAAAATTTATAAAATTACAGGTTTTAATTTTTATTTATAAAGATATTTTTAAATTGACTTAAACCTGCAGTGTGTAGAATTTTGGGTTTTATTTCCTAGCAGATTTTGTAGAAAGTAATTATAATATCCATAAGTACATTTAATTTAGTGCATAATAGCTGAAATTTCTGTTTGAATTATAATTTTTTCCCTTAGAAAGGGTCTCATATATGTCCATATTTCTGCATATTTTGGACCAAGGCCTAGTGCCGCCATCTTGAAAGTGTCATAGTTGGAATGTCATCAGGTGCATTGTTTAAAATTTAGAATTGTTCTTGTCCTTGAAGGCCACTGTAGCTTCTGTTATTACTCATTATTTCTTGATGATGTCATATTACACAGTGCCCCTTTAAAAGAAAAAGTATTTTAGTAGTTATTGTTTGTTTCTTTTTTTCTAGTGGTTGTTTGGAAGCTGATGAGAAAAAGAAAGAAAATATATACAGTCAAAACTGAAATGATTCATACCTTTAAAGGTGCAGTGTGTAATAATATGACATCAACAAGAAAGTTCTACAAAGTTCTAGAATGCAACACTCCCTGGGTAACCCCAACCCTTTCGAATAATAACATAATAACAACCAAATAACAGAAGCTACAGTGGCCTTCAAGGACAAGAACAATTCTAAATCTTAAACAATGCAGAAATATGGACAATATATTTTCAATCAATGTTCAGGGTGTATGCACTCCTAATTTGGAGTTTTCAAACATTGTTGCCCGTTGGAAAGGTGCAACCCATGATTCAAGGATTTTTCTCAACTCTTCATTGTGTGCACAATTTGAGAGAGGACAACATAGTGGACTACTACTTGGTGATAGTGGATATGGTCAGAGTAACTATTTATTCACACCACATCTAAATCCCACAACAGCTGAGCAGCAAAGGTACAACAGAGCTCATATCCGTACTAGAGGGATGATCGAACGTATGTTTGGAGTATGGAAAACTCGATTCCAGTGCTTACGAAATACGCTTCGTTTCAAGCCAAGAAGATGCTGCAAAGTGATCATTGCTACAGCTGTGCTGCACAACTACCTGAAGCAGCATGGCTGTCCTGATCTGCCAATGGAAGATCAGGATGATGCAGATGTGCCCATGGTGGCAGAGGCAGCCAATGACCAGCGAGGACTTGCACACAGAGCTGCTTTCACAGTGCAGCACTTCAGCATTTAAATATGGAATGTATTCATTATGGTATAGTTTTGCTTGCATACTGTTTCTGTACAAAATTACAATAATGTAGCAAAATTAAACGAGTGAACCAAGGCTGGTTAAAATGTAGTTTGTGATGATTAATACTCACTCACACTCACATGCCAAATGACAATACATTTATTTTTATTTTTCACAATTCCTCATATTCACCATGGCTACTGGTATGCAGAATTCTTTTTTGGAGCATAGCCCTCTCTCCCAATTTCATATCCAGTTCAACCTCTAGAATTCTCATTTTCATTTCATGTTCTTCTTTTAAATATTCAATTTTACGCTCATGAATTGTCTTTGCCTCTGCCATTGTGTTGTCTCAAAATTCACTGCAACAATGGTGTTTCATACTCCATTTCAGGTTTTCATGAGCACAATTGGACCAACAGCCTGTGCTTCCACTTAGTCTAATGAGGCTTGAACCAGGTGTTCTCATTAAGCTTACTCCAGGACTCCATAGTCTCAGACTAACTAAGCCAAATTTATGCCATGTTCATGCAAGCCACTTAAATAGCCAGGATTAACTAGTCTGATTTAGGCCTACTCCAGTCTTGATTTAAGCCCTGTCTCCGAAACCGGCCCATAGTGTCCAGTAGGGAGAGCTAGGATGTATGCTGGCTGCACACACACTCTGCATTTTTGCAGAATTTTCACTTCTTTTTCTTCAGATTTGATCCTGGCTGGCAGATATGATGCTATCTGTCCGGTGTTTTATTTTTTTTCCAAGTGGAATCTCTTTTAGTCCTTGCCTATGCTGGTTTGGTATCTTGGTGACTCGCTGTGAAATGTTGTTGCTTAGAATGAACGTGTCCACTGCCCACCTGGTCCGAGAAGGTTCACAGCTCAGTGCACTGTTGCATAATATTTTTGTGACTTTATTTGGAAAATTTGCCCCCATATGAACACCTCTGCAATCACACCAATTCCACTATTTATATTTTGTCCGTCTTAACACTTTAAGTTGTTTAAGCATTAAAAGCACGTCAAATAGTTTAAAAGTTCAAAGTAGCTCCACTTCCGGCAGTTACATCACAATGTTGTTCATCAATATTATTTAATACAATAATCTTACCATCTGATAAGGATGAGTGCAGAAGTGTTAGTAGCTCCGAGAAGTCGTTTTCATTAATTTTCCAAAAGATTCTGTAAGAGTTAAGTAAGCAAGTACAAGCTGGTACCATGCACAAAGAGGAGGAGGCCTGGGTACTTTCCACTCTCTGACTATCAATCTCTGGTTGATCATAAGTGCTGTCTGGATCTGGTTAGAAGCATGGAGAGATAAGGACCTAAATGGAGATGGATTGCAAAATGTTGAATATGTTGATTATATCTTGATGATAATGATCCCAATAAAAGCATACTCAATCAATGTAATGCAAAACCCAAACCCTTTTTGTCCAGATCAGCAATCTATGCTCACCATCCGTTACCTGTATGTATTGTGTGTTCACTGAAAGAAAGTCTGGCATTTTCCACACAGCAGAGACTCTGAACAATGGTTGTGTAAAGAATGGGAGTCGGAGTGAACGACAGTCCCACTCCAAGCACGTCAAAAACTGGAAACCATATACACCACCTTTAACATTCTAGGCAAAATCTGTTCTCGCAGTTAGGTTATTGACTACACTTTTAGTTGTGGGGCTTATATTGATTTGTATGTCAAGTCCCCCATGCTGTTACCTCTTCTTCTTAATGCTTCCTCCAGCAATTAGTCTCACCCCAGAATACAGAAAAGTATGACGTATCGTATGAGAACAATATTTGGTTGGACAAGAGTTGAGAGATTAACTCGATTAGGGAGAAATAATTGGATGTGGATACTTCAGTTTACTAAATCAGCTACAGAACAGAATTGAGTATGTCAATAGAGCAAACCCAGCTGCTCTCAGACAAGTGATGATGAATTGATAGTTTATGAGTGTATTAGTTGTTTATGGGTCTTATTAGTTGGCAGCCACAGGAGTACCCAGATGGGGAAATAGGATCACTTGAAGAAAAGAGGAAGGACATGGTGGATATATATTTAGTAAAGAAGGGGAACTGAGAATGGGAGGTTAAAGGTAAGGTTATAGGAGCTAATAACACAGAGAGTTGATCATTGCAGAATCCCCCCTGTACATTTCACAGCACAATTCTTACAATGTATTGTTTAAGTTTTAAAGTAGTTTTGTTTTATAGTGTATAGGAATGTACACTTGATCACACAAGTAGGACAAAACACTACACATATAGGATGTATAGGACTACTGCACATTGTCAATGATTTTCAAATACACCCCCACCCCTGAGCAATGCTGTAAGACAATGCAAGAATAATGAAGACATATAAACAGAGAAATCCCACAAGTTAACCCACCGGTGTCAATGGCATTATGGGATGCAACTAAGGAGATACTGCATGTCTTTAGAAGCTTTACACAACACATATCTCAAGGCAAGCCATTTTAATTTACATAGCCAAATATCGCAAAAAAATGCTTTGCTTAGGGGGCTTGATAAGGTATAAAAGGTTTCTGTATAGAATTTCATCAACTCCACGGTTTGCTGGGTTAGTGGATGTTCTAAATAAGGACATACAACATTCAAAGGATGACCACTTCATAACAGGCTGTGCAAGGGCATGAAAATGGTAGTAGTGGGCTGTTGATGGCAAACTGTACAGTACATTGGCAATATTATAGGAAGGTCCTTGCATATCCATCTCTCTGTATTCATGTATCTTTCATTATCACAAGCTGTTTCTGTGTCTTTCTCACCCACACTTAACCAGAGGAGAAATGAGTCAAGTGATTCAGACCAGCTGTGTCTTCTTAATGTGGTTGAGTTGAGGGCTGGTTAGACGTGATCCCAGCTGCCCGAGACAAAAGTCTTTTAAAAGCTTTTTTGATTAAAACCCAAACAATAAACATGTCACTGGGTGTGAGACGCCTGGAATGCACAGACTGTACGACCAAACCCTTACAGTACGACATCTACCCATCTAAAAGCGTATTGTCCCTCACCATGGTTTCAATTTTCACCTCATTTTTTGGCTGAAAAAGTGGGGCCAAGCTTTATAATGGGGTGCAGATGGGAACTGCAGAGTTATGGCCTGACAAGTAGCATACTATCAGATGCTGGTGTACTGTACATGTTCCACAAGATGTCAAAATATTTCATTTTGTTGGCTCCGTAGCTGTCATAACAGCTCAGTGTTCCGTTGACATGTTAGTCTTTATTCAAACGATTGTGATCTAAAGCTGACTTGCGTGTTTCAAACTAGCAAGATTAAGTTACACCAGTTCAAAGGCATACTTCTTTTTACAAAATGTTAAGTAAGAAAGCATTTATGGATTTATGCAGATCTTATCATTGAAATCTAAACCCGAACAGTATTTTGATTTTCCTCCTGTAAAGTTAATGAACATATCAGATATGAGAACCAAAGGTTTGAGTCGGATTAAGTTCACACATTTCCTCTATTTGCAGTAGGGCAGAACTAGCCTGGAAATCCAGATCCATATCTAGAACGATAGAGCCACGATCAATAGACCTTCCTAACTCAAGGGGCGGCTCCTAGGCGTGCATTTCAAAATACCTCTGCACGCAATAGGATAGCACTACAACCAATCAGAGCAATGAACAATGTTATTTGTAAAACTAGTGGTGGCTGGTAGTACATCGACGGTGCCCACCATCTACCATTGTGTCCTTGAGCAAGCCACTTAACCCCAAAACCATGGCTGACCCTGCTCTCTGAAGTGTGGTACCCTGAGAGGGGGTGTGAGAAAAGACCATTTCAATGTAGCCATTGACTAATAAAGTAACTTAACTTGATTGTTTGCTTACAGATTCACCATTACAAGGTCATGATGTGTAATATATAAATATATGCAGCCTTAATGAGACAATTCCAAATGTTCACACACCCAGTACCATCTTGTTAAATAAACTCACCCTGAGAAACCCAGAGCCGCCCGATGCCCTTTGCTTCCGGCTGAAGAAATAAATATTTCCTCTATGTCACATAGCTGGATTTAATAAATTAAAAAAAGTTACTGTAATTTCCTTAATTAGCTAGTCCCTGTCGTTGTTGGCAAAGGTTACTCAAACAGGAAGAAAATAGAAAAATAGTATGGATCTTAAAGGCCTACTTCACCGGTTGGAATATGAAGGTGTATTGAACTCGGAGATCCTATTTAGTATAAATGTGCAAAAAAAATTTAAATCGGATCATAGCCTGAGAAAAGGCAGAAAGAGTGTTTTATGGTCTCACTGTCTAACCCTATAGTTTCCTTACTGTGACATCACAGTAAGGGTCAGGAATAACAGGACAGCTGGGCCAAGGGAAGACTAAGGGAAGACTGAGGGAAGAAAAACCTCATTCATTATATTATAATAGTTATTTTATAATGATAGAATTCTGGTTCCGTATGGGTGAAGTATTCCTTTAAGCAGCCAACTGTCTATGATAAATTAGGCTTGATTTCAATTCATCAAGCTGTTCCTGTTTTAAATGGTCTGGTAAAGCTGGGACGAGGTGGTATAACAGCCTGCTATGCTTCCCTGTTTACATGCAGTTAACCTTGTTGCTTGTCAAACGGCTTGGCAAATGCCTTCATTTGTATACAACAGTGACTTCAGACTGGGTAATTTGATTGGACACGAGGCATTCCATGAGTGCTTCTTCTTGCGTATGTCTTTAAATCCTCAGCTCGGTTGTAGCAAGCCACTCCAGCGTCTCGTCATCCAGGTTCGTTAGGCCAGGGTCGCCATTTGGTGGCCGATGTTTGGGACAGCTGGTCAGGACGTGATCTACAGTCTGTAGGGGGTCTCCACATTCACAGTGGGCGCTGTCCGCGAGGCCCATCGCTGCATTGACTCTCCGAAGCGTCCCACACCTGTCCTCAGGCGGTTGAGGGTTGTCCACTGCTTGCGGGGTAGGTGCTCGCCGGGGACGTCTGTGGGATCCTCAATGTAGCGGTGGAGTCTGGATGGTACTGCTGCTCTCCACTGTTCCGTCCATCTGGCCTTGACCCAGGAAGCTCTACTGGTGTCAGCTGATGTAGTGCTGAGCAGTTCCTGGGCATGTATGTCAAATGGGCGGCGGGATTTGAGGCGCTTGCGCTGTGGTCTCTCCGTGATGGTCTTGTGGAGGAGGTGGGATTCACTCGTCAGTGCCTTCTGAGCAAGAGCCAGCATGGCTCCCTCCCGTCTGATCTCGGCTGAGGCGATTCCAGCTAGAACAGGTAGTTGGTGGGTTGGGGTGGCTCGTAGGCATCCGGAAACCGTACGTAGGGCTTCATTGAGGGAAGTGTCAAGCTTTTTTACGTGCGGACTGCGGCACCAGACTGGGGCACAGTACTCAGCAGCAGTGAAGACCAGGGCCTCGGTGGAGATGCGCAGTGTCCTCGTCGTGGCTCCCCATGTTGTACCGGCTAGTCGACGTATAAGTGCAGTACGGGCCGTGGTCTTTGCCTTGGCACTGTCCAGGTGTTGCTTGAATGACAGTGTTCTGTCAAGTTTTACGCCGAGGTACGTAGGGGAGGCTTGAGACTGTAGCCGGGTGCCGTCAGCCATGACGTTGATCTGGCGTGACGCTTCCCTGTTGTTAAGATGGAACATTGTGGACACAGTCTTGTCCACACTGAGTTTGAGGCGCCAGTTCTTCAGGTACGAGGACAGAGTGTTCATGTCCTCCGAGAGGCCCTCCTCCACTGCCTGCCAGGATGGTTTGCTGAGTAGGATGAGTGCTGATATAGAGTATGACAACACTGGGACTGCACATGTGTCCCTCCACTTCACAGCTGTTCTAGTCGTCACTATTTAAAGTTACATGAACGGCCGTTATCTGGGAAGTGCATAACTTTTTCATATAAATTAAAGTCTGTTACATTCAAGCCATCGCCAATTGAGTTGACAAAAAGTCAAAAGAAAAATCAATATTTTTTTCTCAGTATGGCAGCGTTTACAAACTGGTGTCGCCCCCCAACGAGGAGCACAGTCAAAATACCAGGAAGAGCCCAAGAAATGTTACAGTTGTTTTTTCTATTGCTAAGAATAAACTGGACGTACAGCAGAAGGTATATCCATGCATGATCCCCGAAGGCTTACCTCATGTAGATGCAGAGATGGGACCCGAGTCGCATACCCAGTGACTTGAGACTTGACATGAGACTCCTTCTTAATGACCGGAGACTCGACTCGGACTTGAGCTCCTTGACTCGTGAACAATCTTTATCTAACTACATAAAGCAAGGAAAGTCTGTCCTCGCTTTCTGTAAAGTTTGCCCTTAGCCCAGTGGGTAGGGCGCCCCCCCCCTTGTTTGAAAAGGTGCAATGCATTGTGGGGCGGTTAGGTAGGAAAAGTAACCTATCGATCCATACACAAAATCTTCCCGGGAGTTTCTCGCCCACAAATATGTCTGGCCTTTCTCAAATCTCAGCAGAAGGAGGCCGGTCAAAAGTTAACGAGCTAATCGGGTTTGTCCCTTATAGTGATTGGTTCGTGTAGTCGTCAATCTAGCCTTGTGAGACCAGCCATACCTCACAAGCTTATCCGTCAATCCATGCAGAGGCAGCCTTAATGATCTGGGGGCCCGTTTAAAGACCTAGTGTCAGGCCCCGCCCACATGACACCGTTTTCCGCATTACCGTCCCTGCGAAAAGAATAAAAATTGTGGAATCCAGTTGGTTGCATTCATAATGGTGTATCGTCGCTCTTTCAGCACCATGGACAGCTTAATACTAGGGCTGTCAAAAGATTAAAAAATGTATCTAATTAATTACAGGCTCTGTGATTAATTAATCTAAATTATTGGCATACTTATATGACACTTTAATGCCTGTTTATAATATAAACAACTGTATAACCTACAGTTTGTTTCTCTCTCTCTCTCTTTTGGAACTTCTGTCTCCTCCCCTCAGCCAGGTTTCTACATGAAATAAAATTAGGAACTAGGGCTGAATTTTCGATTTAGAACCACAAAAAAACAAGCAGGCTAAATGAGGTCAGCCTATCTCCCACTACAGACAGCGCTGCACTGCCACAGGTGTGCATAGCCTATGCCGACTCATTCACCATCCAACAGAAAAAACGCCAGCTTGATTGCGGGGCTTAGCCTACAGTAGGCCTAGTCCTACTCATAGCCAAAAATATAAGATGTCTTCCTACTTCCATGCTTATTTGCCTGAAGCATCCCATAGCACATCCATAGAACCCTTTGCCCCTTTCCCCCGCTATTATTTGTAGAATTTTGAGGGGGAAAAAAATGTAATCCTGCTTTATTCCAGGCTATAACATTATGAAATGTGGAAAAAGTGAATACTTTCCATATGCACTGTTTGTATTTTAACTAAAGGTCGATCAATAGGAGTTCTTACTTAAACTAACCCCAACTGTTTAATGTAACATACCAGAGTTACCATTTTCAGTTATAATGTAGTATTAAGGTTAGGTTATCTCAGGCTTTTTTTGGGAATAAATTATTTTAAAAAAAGCTATAAAAGCAGACTGTGTTTGTGTGTGTGTGTGTGTGTGTGTGTGTGTGTGTGTGTGTGTGTGTGTCTGTAAATATGACAGTGTAACCTCTTGAACTCCTGAAGTAGGACACTGATGATGCTTTTCATCATTGTAGTCTGAAGGAACAAGGCCAGCATTTGTTTTATATCTTTGTCCTCTGTTCTTGCTTTCTATCTCTCTCTCCCTCTCGCTCTCACACACACTGTGTGAACTGGAGAACAACACTGGCATACAACTTAAATGCAAGCATGGAAGTAGAATAAAAATATTTCATAAAATGTCCTCCTAGGATTTTAAATCGTAAAGATAGAGAACAAAGGCTATAAAAAGCCCACACTGCTATACCTTGCAATAGCTGAATTAATACAGAGAATACAGTTAAGGACTTAACTTAAAGGAATATTTGGAAATGTTGTGGAAGCATACTTAGAAGAACATTTTACAACAATCAATCTGATTGATGTAGATGTTTACGTTTGGCTGGAGAAGTGGACGGACCGACCAAGCAACAGTGACATCCCAATAGCCAAAGCAAAAGTCCAGCTTCAAAATGTCTTTATGTTTCAGTATGGCTATGTGGTAGGATAGGATAGGTAATATCGGATGTGTCACTACCTGGAGCTTGCATGTATTGAGCCTGGGTCTGTTCAAGGTGGCAGTGCTTTCTTTGGCTGTGAAAGCCATATGATAGGATAAGGAAAAAGTAAGTGAGAAAGTATGTTGTTGTTTATTTAAAATGTTACAAAAAGGTTAAAAGTGGTTGCATCATCAAAATCAATAGACCACCAACTGACTTTCAGGTCTCATAGTATTACTAAATGTTACATATTTATAGTTACTGCGGTTCCTAAATCATGATGCCATCCAGTTCAAATGAACAACATGGACACGCTTCCTTTGGGCTGATCAGAGATTAGATTGTGTAGGATGAGTGCAGGTCAGTTGTCTGTTTTCAGGCAACACTTTGTTCCAGTGAAGAGAGGAGAAAAGCCCTCCTGAACCACTGGCCTTTTAAATATACTCAACTAAGACATGCACTCTGCAGCTCACCACAAGGTCAGCAGTGTTCATCTGTTTGTGTTCAAGCACCCGGAGGCTTCTCATTACATCTTTGTTGGACTGCTGCTCGTCTGTAATGCCTTTGGCAATAACATGTATTCATCAGCTGTTGAACTGTAAGTTCAACATATGCTGCAGTATTGATTTAATTATTTTAATTTAGCATTTTACTTTAAATTCCTTTTTAGAAGCATTTGTCTATCAAATAAACTGTATTACTCCTAAAATCAATTAATTTTGCCCAAACCATTTTGGCTGTATATTGCTGTCTGCAATTGGAAGGGTTTCCTCAGCTGAGGAGCAGCCAGGACAGGAGCTGAATATACAGTAATTGCTGCTTCACTTTCTCAGAAGCTGGCTGACACTCAGGTGACCAGTTGTACTGGGCTCCAGCGTTTAGCAGATGTGTCCATGTGGACGCTACAGAAGAAAAGTAAGCACAGAAACCATAACCTGCCAGTCCCAGGAATCAGATGAGCTCTGCTCTAGTGGACGAAGCTGGATATACTTTAATGGCTGCGAACTTTGCTCCATCAAATTAATATGGCAGAATGTTGACGAGTATCTCTTGTTGGGCATGTCAATCAGATAGTTCTGTTCTGAAGCCTGTTTCAGAACTGAACAAGGACCATAGAGCTAGGCATGAAATGGTGATTCAGCATCTGGTAACAATACTCAAACGTGTTCATCCAGCACACCTGCCTCATAAAGCCTCTGCCTAAAACCATTGACAAAGGTGATCAAGTTTTGCAGGGGCCCTTCAGACCTCCACTGGTCTGACACTACAGCTTAAGGACCCCGCAGTGGGTGCAAATACAAGCTCATTAAGACTGAAACCTGTGCTTTTCCTGCACAACTTCTCTGGCTGTCAACAGAAGCCAAGGCCCACCCCCTCTTCCCCTTCTTCCCCCTCTACCTTCAGCTCACTGCAGTAAGCGCCGAGCAATGATTTTAAATGTTGATGAAATTGCTCCAGTGCACCCTGATTTTGAGGAGCTGGGCAAACAGAAAAAAGGAAACCATTAAAATAGCAACATGCACATTTCCACTGTCCTTGCATATTCTCCAAACACTTTGCTTAAGTTGGTTGCGTTTTCCAAACAGGCCTCTGAAAGTAGGTAATTTATAGGATTACATCTCAAATGGAGTATAACCTTTAGCCAAGTTTCAATGAGGAACAATATTAAGTTAACACAGCACCTCCTTTGTCATCTTTACTGCTAAGTCTACTCATGATGCGACGATTAGTTGATGTACAGTCATATGATAAAGTTTGGGAACCACTCTCAGCCGGCATTATAATTGACTCTGCTTTCACAAAAAAAAAGATAAAAGTGGTATGTCTTTAATTTACCAGGAACAGCTAAGTACTGGATGTTTTCCAAACAAAGATTTTTTGAAAAGCAGTATTTGGTTGTAATAAAATAAAATGTGAAAAACTGGCTGTGCAAAAATATAGGAACCCTTGTGGTTCTGTTGATTTTAATGCCTGTAACAGCATGTAAAACTGATGACTTTAAACACAAAATTGGTTGGATTATGTTGTTAAGCATTGAACCTCATAGAAATGTCAGTTTAATTATGGGAAAAGGTATTTTAGGTGCCTAAATGCAAGTTGCACTTCTCTTTGACTCTCTGCTGAAGTGAGACAGAATGGGATCATCAAAGCAGCTCCAAAAAGATCTGAAAAACAAAGATTATTCATTGTCATGGTTTAGGGGAAGGCTACAAGAAGCTTTCCCAAAGGTTTCAATTGTCAATTTCGACTGTAGGGAACGTTGTCAGGAAATGGAAGGACACAGGCACAGTGGCAGTTAAACCCAGGCATGGCAGACCAAGAAAAAAACAGGAGCGGCATAGGTGGAGGATTGTGAGAATGGTTGCACACAACCCACAGATCACCTCCAAAGACCTGCAAGAACATCTGCAGATTGTGTATCTGTACAGCGTTCAACAATTCAGCGCAATTTGCACCAAAACATCTGTATGGCCGGGTGATGAGGAGGAAGCCCTTTCTGCGCACCCGCCACAGATACAGTTGCATGGAGTATGCTAAAGCTCATTTAGACAAGCCAGCTTCATATTGGAAGAAAATGCTTTGGACTGATGAGACAAAAATTAAGTTATTTGGTCTTTATAAAAAGCGCTTTGCATGGCGAAAGAAGAAAACTGCATTCCAAGAAAAACACCTGCTATCTACTGTCAAATTTGGTGGAGGTTCCATCATGCTGTGGCCACTTCAGGGACTGGGGCCCTGGTTAAAGTCAATAGTCGGATGAATTCAACCCAGTTTCAACAAATTATTCAGGATAATGTTCAAGCATCAGTCACAAAGTTGAAATCGCCCAGGGGTTGGATATTCCAACAAGACAATGACCCTTAACACGGTTCAAATTCCTGCTGAGGGAAAAGTACAATGTTCTGATATGGCCGTTGCAGTCCAATGACTTGAATATCATCGAAAATCTATGGGATGATTTGAAGCGGGCTTTCCATGCTCGGCAGCCATCACATTTAACTGAACTGGATCACTTTAATATGTAAGAATGTTCAAAATAACTACATCCAGGATCCAGACACTCATCACAGGCTACCAAAGGCATCTAGAGGCTGTTATTTTTGCAAAAGGAGGCTCAACTAAGTACTGATGTAATTTTTCTGTTGGGGTGCCCAAATGTATGCACCAGTCAAATTTTGTTATGATGCCTATTGCATATTTTCTATTTTTCCAATAAACAAAATGACACTGCTGAATTGCTTCTGTTTCCCTAAGGTATGTCATATATGAAAAGGAATTTGCTTCTTTGAAATCCCAGCTAATGATGAAAAAAATCCCAAAAATTAGAAGGGGGTCCCAAACTTTTTCATATGACTGTATCTGAAACGTATCAATGAAATAGACAGCCATGATAAGTTAAATGATCTAACCCCAAATATGAATATCACAGAATGTGATCATTTCCTAATCCTTTTCGATATGTATTCAATATAAAATAGTACAAACACATCCTCTGTATTTAACTGATGCATAGCGTTATTGTTTTTTGGAAATATACACAAATTTTGGAATATGTAGGAATATCCTTTATAAAATCATGTCATTTTTATGCAGTGCCACCTGAGTGCATGGTTGCATTACACTTAGATTTTGGACCTTGCCCCTTACGTGCAGAGATCTCTCCTGATTCTCTCTTTTGGTCAAAATAAATGTCAAAATTCTATGTCAAGATGACATTGGCATGAGACGTTTGAAAGATGTTGGATTTTGGTAACTTCACAACACAACTTAAAAACAACATAATATCCACGTCATATATCGTCAGATTTCGATGTCAATTAGAGGTCGGCTTTGGACGTTGTAATGACATGGATTCTGGTTATCAAATATATCAACGTCTATTGACGTCAGTGGCCTGCTGGGTATGCACATACATGAACAAAAGCATGTCATTTTATAATGAACAACCCCCACCATAGCTGCCACGTCTCACTCTTTGGCCGTGAGACACACGCAAATCAACCCGTTCACACTCTCACACGCCACACCTCAAATTTCTCACGCGGAGAAATTAATCCCCAAAATAACATTTGTTTTGCGGGACTTTTATTTTCAAATTCTTATTTTGAAAAGCTAACAGACATGTGCCGTGACTTCCTCTTTCTGAACGCGCATTAACGTTATGCTTTGATGTGCACTGTGCATTCGAAGCGGGAGGCGAGCCCCCTACCTGCACCTTCTCTTCCGAGGTGTGTGTTGATAGCGTGCCAAGTTACCGCTGATAAGAATTGTGTCCCCGCCGGCCGGTGAGCGCGCGTGCATCAAACATATTAACCCTTCAATTTCACTCAAGTAAATTCAGAAGATCTTTGGATCGTTTTGTATATTGTTTTTGGTAATTTATTTTGAAAATTAGGTTTGTAAAGTAACAAATGGCTCATCCGCCAATAAAAATGTTTTTATTCTTCTGTGTAATGAACTGTAGCCTATGTATTGCACATTTATAGCACTTTTCATAACACAAATCGAGGTAGCCTAAGAGGAGGGACCAAGTAACCCAGATGTTTTATTTTAGCCTAGTAGTTTGCATTGGTGTTGAACTGTTCCCTAATTTTTTTCTTCTTTGAATAAAGCCTAATGCTGCTAGTAAAATACCACCAGAAACTCATCCCTCAATAGTAGACATGATATAGAATAATTACCTTTATTACAGTTTAACCAAATGTCTTAACAATAGGCTACAGGAGATATTTGAAAGCACTATACACATGAATTGTATGGCTATTCAATAAAATGTGTGTCAGCGAAACCGTGAATGTTTACTTTACATAAAAATGAATGCAGAAAAGGCACACATTGCTTCATAAAAATTCACCAGAATGCAGGAAATTAAGTGTATAATACTCAAAATTTTCTGGGGGGGGGGGACCCCCAGACCCCCACTTATAATGTGTCCACACCCAATGTTTAATTAAAACCTGTCCTATGACTTTGCAATTCATGAATTTGTTTATTTTAGTAAGATTTTTTTATGTTTTATCTAGGGCTGTCAAAATTAACGCGTTAACGCAGGGTGATTAATTTGTGGAATTAATGCGTTAATTTTTTTTATCGCATTAACGCATGCGCAAAATGACCCGCCCAATATTTCCCAGAATTCCAGCCGCTCTGCACTAGTCCTCATTGCTCTCTAGCATTTTGGCTCAGACACAAGATGGATACCGAACAAGAAGCTGTTGGCCCTCTGGATGGAAAGTTTGAGTATAAAAAAAACAAAGATGGAACACTTAAAAAACAAACAGTGATTTGCACACTCTGCAAGAAGGAGTTTTCCTTTCACCGAAGCACTTCCAGCTTAAAGTACCATATCAGCGCTAAGCATGCGCTTGTCGGCGCTTCAAGTTCTGGGGCAAGTCCGGGCTTGCTTCAAACAACGCTCACCGAACACCGGGCTTTAAGTAAGTCAATTTCTGAGAACTTGACCAACAAAATTGCGAAATGGATTGCTAAAGACTGTCGGCCGATTAATATTGTCGAGGACAAGGGCCTCGCGGAAGTATTACAAGTGGCTTCACGCGACACATTCTACAAGCCACCATCAAGAGGCACAGTAATGACTAAAATACACGACCTCTACAAAACGGAAAAGAAAAAGAAAGAAGAGAATTTGGCTGTAGCTGACTATGTCGCCCTGACAGGAGACCACTGGACCTCCGTGAGTAACAACAATTACTTGGGTGTAACTGCACATCATATCACCAAAACATGGGAACTGAAGTCGTTTGCGCTTACTACAATGAAAACAGAAGAGCGTCACTTTGCTGAAGCATGTGCAGAGCAGTTCCTAACGGTAGCACGCAAGTGGGAAGTTGAAGGAAAAGTCACAACTATAGGGACCGACAGCGCACGCAATATGATAGCTGCGGCTAGACTTTTGCCGTTTGAGCACATGCCTTGCATAGCTCACATCCTACAGAGAAGCATCACGGTGAGCCTCTCTGACAGCGGATTTGTGCATGCATTGTCCAAGTCACGCAAAATTGTGGGCCACTTCAAACATAGTCCGGCAAACACCGCGGAGCTTCAATCACAACAAGCTGCCCTTGGACAGCAGCAGGAGCCGCTGGTTCAGGACGTTCCAACACGTTGGAATTCGACGGTGGACATGGCCAAGCATCTGAACCGCAATCAAGCTGCAATAAAAGCAACCCTGGACCAACAGCAGCACAAACTCGTTATGCTTACGCCACAAGAATGGGACAAGCTGCAGAGACTGGAGAAACTTCTAGAGCCCTGTCGGTAAGTAATCCACATATTTAATTATTAATAGGCCTATAATTGATTACATTGAAATGATGTTACCTTTTTGTAAACTACCAACTTTTGTTGTAATAACTTTGTGTGTGTGTGTGTGTGTGTGTGTGTGTGTGTGTGTGTGGGGTGTGTGTGTGTGTGTGTGTGTGTGTGTGTGTGTGTGTGTGTGTGTGTGTGTGTGTGTGTGTGTGTGTGTGTGTGTGTGTGTGTGTGTGTGTGTGTGTGTGTCAACTGCAGGTATGTAACTGAGATCCTGGGTGGGGAGGCCTATGTTTCCTGCTCTGTTGTACTGCCTGCCCTCTGCCACTTGCGCCATGTAATGGAGGTATCTGATGAGGACCCTGCATATGTGGTGAGATTTAAGACAGCATTCAAAGAAGACCTAGCCTCCCGCCAAGAAAAGACCAACAACGCATGGCTCAAGCTTGCAACGGCCCTGGATCCACGCTTTAAAGACTTGAAGAGCCTGCCCAAGAGTGAAAGAGAAGAGGTGTGGACCACACTTGGAGGCATGCTGCATGAACAATCACCAAGAAGGTCTCCACAGACTTCTGAAGATGGGCCACCCAAGAAGAGAATGAGCCTGCTCCTACAAATGGGCTCAGATTCAGATTCTGATGAGGAGGAGGTGCAGCCTGGCAGAGACATACACAGGTACAGGGCAGAGCCCAGCATTAGTATGGAGGACTGTCCCTTACAGTGGTGGTCTGCTCATTCAGGAGCCCATGACAGGCTGGCCCTGCTGGCTCGCAAATATCTAGCGACTCCTGCATCCACAGTTCCATGTGAAAGACTCTTCTCAGTGGCAGGCCACATTGTGCAAAAGAAACGGTCAGCCTTACTTTCAGAAAATGTCAACCAGTTAGTTTGCCTCAGCAACTGGCTAAAAGAAGAATAGCCAAGAGAGCCACATTTTATTGTATGAAGGTGTGGTAGTTTGTTCATTTAAAGAAGGGAAAATGTTCAACCAATGTTTAAAAAAGGGAAAATGTTCAACCAATGTTTAACCATTCTAAACTCCTTTTTTTTTTAAGAGCGATGGCTAAGATGCCCATAACGTTTGGGATTATGGTTATCTTTAAGTTTGATTTAAAAAATAATAATAATAATATGCTCATAGGCATTGCAAAGAGACACAAAACACAAATTGAAATATGGTGTGGTATGTTTAAGTTTGATTTTATTTTTCATTGTTGATAACACCATCATCTGGATTTTCCATGAATAAAAGAACATACTAAATGCCTATATATCCGCCTTCTGTCATTTATCTTTCCGTTTCTACAACAATAGACAGAGAAATTGAGAAATTCCGGGCATGTTTACGAATGGTAATTAATCGTGATTAATCGTGATTAATCCACAGCTACCCTGTGATTAATCTGATTAAAAATTTTAATCTTTTGACAGCCCTAGTTTTATCACATTTTCCAATTGTCTTTATTTCTGAATTATTTATGAACAATATATAAACTTGCAGGACACTAGCAAAAATGAGTGGGTGGGAGAGAGGACATGGTTTTGGGTCCCTCGGACAAAAAATCTCACTCCAAACTTTTGGTGAAACTTGGCAGCCCTGACCCACACAGTGTAATGTATGCATTATGAGGCACTAGCTAAAACCCATAATTTCAACACGTATTTTGTTCTGTGTCAACATTCACTGTGCTTCTCTTTCAATTAACATTCATCTCTTTGTTCTGGGGTAGCCATGACACTTCACATACACAAGGAACACCAGTAATCAAGGCTGATTTGTATTCAAAGAAGGTAGCCGGTAAACCCTTGGAGTGGAAGAAAAAAATGAAATTCATAGAAATAATTTACTTGTTGTGTTCACTGCATTCTGAGAAGGTTATGATGAGTTTTCTAATTTCCTGGTCCTAATTCCTGTGTACCCTACCTCTGCTTCTGTTAGTCATTTCATATTTGAATGTCATTTCATATTTGAATGAATCACTAATGAATCACTAATGAAATGAAACAGTTATACATTCATATTCTTGTAATAAAAAATACTTGATTTCATAAACTATTGCTGCCCTGTTTCTGTGCAACTCTTTGTATTGGTTTATATATTCCACACTGCTTTTGTCCCAGAGCTCCAGTCTAGGTCTATGGGTCATCCAAACACATGATTCACAGTTAAACTCCAGCTTGTATTAGTGTTATTAAGGTCAGGGTGTGGCCCTCACACCACTCATATAACACCTCCTGTATGCACCCTTCCTCTGGTCAGAAACATTTCAGTCTGCCTTTGAGACCCTCAAAGTTCTCCCCCTGTACTAGCTGCCCCAAACTTTCCGTCAGGCTGGAGGTGGACGCCAGTCTTTTCTCATGTTTATATTTCTAGGAGCTTAAGTAAGGAACCTGTCTTATTTTTAACCTTTGTTTAATTTGATATGTCATTTAGGGTTGCATTGTGGGCATTGCTTTACGCTGAAGAAAATAAAACTGCTATATTTTGGAACTAACTTTCTTGGGGGTGGCAGAGCGGGGGGCACATTGTGTTGTATGCAGGTTCCTCTAGACCGGGAACGTAACATAATTTACGTTATTTTTAGTCCTTCATTTTATTGTAATGTTCTACTAATGATAACCTCATTCTTGCTAGCCATTGAGTCTGGCATGGCGAGCTCATTGGATTAATCACAGGTAAAAGCCGTTTGTCCGATTATTCAAAAAGGAGGCGCATTAGACCGACGGTCCTATATTCCGACTATATACACAATCCCTGGAGTTTCTAACTCTCTCTCTCTCCTCTTTCACTCTCTCTCTCTTTCTCTCCTCTCTCACACTAAGCACCGAAATACGATCTATAGACCTTGATCTGCAACCCACGTTCACAATGCATATAGTAGAGAAACGTGAAAATATAGGCACACACAATAAGCTATGTAGACGGTATAAGGTATCTCTTCTCCAGTTGAAAACTGTAAGTTGAAAACGTATACATTTTCTTTAGTCCCACTATCAATGTGGGAACTACTTTAACCTCTTAAGCCCTAGGCCTCTGGCTCAGGATTCCACTCGAAAATGACATAGTCATATTGAATAGAGTATATCTCTGCAACTACAAGGTCTATATGAATAATACTGGTATCATAATAAAGGTAACACTTGTTAGATTGCTGAGAAGGTGTAAGCATAAGTATAGATGTTACTGGGTCAGAGTAAATGAAGATGGAACACAGCATAAACAAAATATTTAATTTCCGCCTGACAGAACTGTACACTTTTGTGAGTGAATATCCCCTTTGAAACATGCAGTTGCAGCCCAAATCCTCCAGCAAATAATAGCAAACAATCTGAACATTACCTGTGCCAAGATTGGTGCTAATAAAGTAAAGCAGAGCAAAGTTAGAGAGGTTTTAGTAGAGAAATTTTTCAGGCGGAAATTAGCCACCCATCTAAATACTGTTCTAAAAACAGTTTTGGCTTTGTTTTGAAAAATAAACCAGACCTACATTTTCCCATTCAAAAAAACACCATACAAAGGAACTGAAGTTCATCTCCAACTGGAGCAGATTTAATAATATATAGCCTATAATTAGGTAATCTGATTACTGCTGCTGTCCGGATCCAGTTCTCGCTGCAGTAGGTCCTCCTCCTCCTCCTCCGACGATGAGTTGACAGGACTAAGCCGGGCGCCGCTGTCAATATGTAGTAGGCTATGTCTAGTAGCTCCGAAACTGTGAACCATTTGGTTTTATTCCTGTCTGCCATTATTCCTTGTGGTGGTGTGCGGAAGAAAATGGCAAGACAACCGACAAAAATTGTCTATTATCTAAATAGTCAAAAAACGCTGTTTTGTTACGGAGCTGTCTATTTTCGCGGGGCTGTCAATCACCCGCAACGTCTTCATTCAATCCATTGGACAATGTAGATGATCGTCAGAGCCAATAGGATCGAGGTACAGTCCCCAGATACACGACAACAACACTTATCCGCCAATCACAAGGAGGCAACACTGTGTTCATATGACTGTTTGTATCGTTAGCATGAAGTAGCATAATCGCTAGCACCGATTTTTCGGACATAAGCCGTTAGCGTCTTTTTTTCTACCAGCTCATTTAGTTGCTTGGTGTGAGACTTGTGTTTAGATTAGGTCAAAATAGATATCATGAGCTTTTAGCCGAGCTTCTTTCCGTTAAGTGGGTGTGCTTCATGATATGTTGCTACATGGTTAGCGTGCCCTTATATGGTGTATGTTGCAAAAAGCGCAGCTGCCCCCGGTACCGGGGGCTCTCGGGCTGAAGAGGTTAAAGTGAGAAATTAAGTATGTGCTTATGTTAGGGGGTGGGGGGGGGGGGGGTGTTCTGTCTTCTATTGGGGAAAAGGTACGATATCTGGTATGGGATATTTCTGAAATATTTAGCATGGCATCTATGGAGTATTCTGCTGTAGGGGGGCAGAATGTTGTGTTTTTTTTGGGGGGAAAGGCCAGTAACTTGGTATATAGTGTCAGGAGCTTTCTCCCTCTGCCCTGTTAACAGCACTAATTGCTGCCGCTCCAGTCTGCTCAGCCACACCTGTATCCACTCCTGCACTAATTAACCTGCCAGCTGCACTGCATTCCCTGCTCATCACCCTCTGTATATAAACCCTGGCTTTCAGTTACTCCTTGTCAGATCGTCTGCTAACCAGCACCAGTTACTCTGCCTGTTTCCTTACACTTCTGACTCCTATCTGCAATACCGGA
This sequence comes from Ammodytes dubius, assembly GCA_026122265.1. Classification (NCBI taxonomy): domain Eukaryota; kingdom Metazoa; phylum Chordata; class Actinopteri; order Uranoscopiformes; family Ammodytidae; genus Ammodytes; species Ammodytes dubius. The sequence continues at coordinate 2,060,730 of CM047515.1, read as the reverse complement.
CCTGCTCTACTCTTTCTCTGAACACGCCTAAGGGTATTTGCTCGGATTTTACATACTTCTATAAATACCTATTTTAAATGTGCAAGAAGATAAATAATACCAAAGTGTTTTATATGGAAATGTTCAGAACCCATTAGCCATTAGTTGTATGAGGTCTATTTATGTCCTAGACCATTGTGTAAATAAATAATTGGCTTGAATGCTGAAAAATGCATTGCGATTTTTGAAAAACCTGGAGATGGAGATGGATTTGTGTGAAATAATAACCTTTAGTCATCCTGAGGGGTTGTTTTGGCTCTTGAAATTGCTTCTCCCAAGCCTTAGCTTCATAAATGCAGTGGAAATTTTCCAAAAAACAGTAGGGAAGTGCACAAAACATGACTAATATGAATTTTGGTCCAAACGCGTTTTGGTAGAAATGTTGCCTCTAACTCTACTTTCACAAAGCATGAGGAATTTAGACTGAATGAAGACTTTGTACCACATATAAAGACTCATGGGATGTATACTAATAAAAAAGGGAGCATCACAAAAAAAAATTCAAACAAACAGTTTACTATATATAACAACACGCAGGAAAAACAATAATTACAAACTATTTACACACTATGTAGTATACACTATTTACAAGCTAAATGTCAATGCCATGCCACTTTGCAAAACAGTTCCTGTCCACTTGCAGGCAGAGGGCAACATTGCAGCTGGGTGTGTGGGAGCTGGTGGTATTCGAGGTGTGGGTGGCGCTCGGGTTGGTACCTGGGGAATTTGGGCACGGGACCTATTTGATGCGGGTGATGGGGTAGCTGGAGGCCTTATACCTGTGCTCCTTTTGGACATGGACCTTGTGCTGGGCAGGGAAGAAGGTGTTGACACAGGTGGTGCTGATGCTGCAGGAGTGGAAGGTGCTGGGCTGGGCTCAGGCAACTCTTAGTCCTGTCTGTAAAAAAAGGACAAGAAAGACTGAGTTTTCTTCTTTATAACTGAAAACCCCAACTGCTGTTTACCTTCTTCCCTCCCCAACACAGTTAGCACCTTCTAATGTGTGGGGGTAGGGACACACAGTTCTTAGCATCTTAGATGTGTATGTAAGGGGAGGAGAGACAACTGATTTCCAACTGTCCTTTATTTTTATCTTCATTGTACAAAGCAACAACAAGTGACCCTTGTTACATTATAATACTAATAGAAATGTGTACACTCTCTCAAATTTCACAAATTGTGTGCAAACAATAGTTGATGCAAAACTGTTTCCAAACTAGATTATTTTACTATGACACAAGGGAAAGACTTCTACACTGAATAAAAAACTATATTTGACATGCCACATTATCGTGTTCTATTTATTTGTTTATTATTAGATAAGTGTAGGCTAAGAAACTCTCTGAAACGTCGCAATGTTGTGCTAGAAGTCATGCCTTGGAAATAGGAACCATTACGCGACAACTGACTATTGCGCACAGTAAACGCAAGTTTCAGATTACAAGAGATTTTGTAAATTCTCTTACCTGTCTTCAAACGGGTCGATGTGATCTTCATAACCACATTCGTCGCCTGAATCAAATCCTTCGATGTCAGAATGGCCATCTTCTTCATGGCTGGCTACTTCTGCAAATCTCTGCAACAGCAGCGTCTGTTTACAACTTTCTTGTCGCCATTGTTTCCACTGAAAGATTCCTGTTCCCTTCAGTAAAAAAAACCCAGGTACTACGGTAATAAGGTATGTTCTTAGTGCTGATAGGTGGGTTTCGTTTCAGAAACATTGATAGACAAGCACATCCAACCAATTGCGCAACGAGACAAGCAGGTCCAACCAATAGCACATGGAGTGACGCACAATGTGCTGGAGAAGGAGGCTCACTTCTTGCGTTGTTTTCTAAGCCTGTAGTGGACGGAGAGTATCGCAAGAACATACCCCGGAAACAGGAGAATCTCTAGTTTCAGACGATGTTTTCATTTCATTTCTCAGCCGTTTATTCACAGAGATATTAATAAAAATATGCGCGCACGCGCGCATTCACGCGGGGCCGCGTGAGGCGACCTCAGAGGGTTAATAAACTGTTGAACGTGACGCTATTGTGGTCCTCGTCTTGTTTGGGTCTGACATATAGGGCATCATGTAATCTTTTTGGTGGGTATGCTCTGGTGTATACTGATCTTTGTGTGATAGTAAATGTTAAATGTAGTGTGATTGTATATGTATGTGGATATATTGTGAGTATATCTAATCAGTCTGGACTGCTGCCACTATGGGCAGAATGAGCAATGGCCTACTGCATTGAAACCTGAGTTCATGTTGACCAATCCCTCCACCCCAGACCTCCTCCCTATGTGCCTCTTTAATGCACTCTGTTCTGTTTGTTCTGTGATGCCCTGTTTTGTGCTGTGGGGTTCCAACCTATCTTGTTTATTTGCATTTTCTTTTAACACCGATGCCAGGGGACTACAGATGAAAAATGGCCTTTTGGCTAATACTGGCATTTTTAACCCAGGTATGATCACGTGTTTTATTAATTTGCACTGTCCCCTTCTTTTTTTTTTTACGATATTTTTTTGGGCATTTTTATGCTTTATTGATAGTGTAGAGACAGAGTTGAAATGGGGCAGAGAGGGGAGTGACATGCAGAGAACGACCGCGGGCTGGAATCGAACCCGGGTCCGCTGCTGGCCGAGACCCATGGGGGGGACGCCCTACCAACTGATCTAAGGGCGCCCCCACTGTCCCCTTCTTAAATAAACTGAATTCAAACTCACACAACTTGCTTTGGTCCTGACAGACAAGTGCCATAATTCCTTCAGCTAGTTAGAGGGCTTGGTTAATTAAATTGGAAACACTTCATTTGAGATTTCTTTTTGCTTTAACATGTAATGCTGTTGTTTTTCTTGTGGAGGACAGCCTATGACCTTCAGGAGTGCTTTGTTGACCCACTTAAACCACGTGTGTCTAAGGTTACAGATCAATTTGGATTTCATTTTCGTCACACGTCGATACTTGGGAGACAGCGGTTGGTTTTTTCTTTCATGTCTATCTGTATATGGATTCACCACTCTGAAGTATGATCCATCCATCACACTGGTCTCAGCTTCCACTAAGCACAGGACAGATGAGGTGGAATGTGTGGATGAGTTTTCAAACATAAATGCCAAACTGATTTCCCTTTGGTATTCTCAATTTTGGGAAAGAATGAGTATTGAATTAAAGGATTCGGGGGAATCTAACAACATGGTTATGTGAAGACAGCAGCACTGGATCAATCATGAATGTTTACTGACCTACAGTAAGTAAACAAATGTCAAACTTCATGCACAAATGACATGTCTGGGCCATTACCTTTGCCCAATTGGTGTTGCTGATTTGTTCTGAAATTTCAAAGAACTGCATCCTTTCTGTTGGATATAAAAAAAGATCCATCCAAAAATGTTTATTTTTATCGCTTGAAGGCCAACTCCATATTTGAGCGGTTGTACCTCTTGAAAAAGGCACTTGAATTACGAACCTATACAGTCTCTTAAGAACTGATCAGTGAGCCACACATTATAATACTTCAGAGAACGTTTAATGATGAAAAGGCTGGAAAATGAACAGTATGTTGGTATTGATGATGAATAAATGAGAAAGGATGCAGTACTTGTTCACCTTGATAATTATGAACAGTTGCATTGTGCATAAATGAATATCACTGTTTAGGAAATGCAAAAAAAAACACCACAAGTGTGTATGATAAAATCAAATTGCTAAGCTAAAATATTTCAAATGTCTAATACAGCTATTACACCTACAGTCATGTTATAAGTACTATTACCCTTTGTGGTCTAATTTCTATTTCTTTGTATTACATTTGCCATGTGAATTGGTATGTGTTTACATGTGCTGTCTTCTACTGTCTTTAATGAACTTTAACCACAACAGGACTCTTTAAAAACGTCAGTATTATAGGACATACATACATGTAACATGCATCTCAGAATCTGCACAAGGAATCATACTAATCTGAAGAAACTGACTCATGAGGTCAATAATAAAACAGGGTCTAGGGCAGCCGCGGCTGGCCCATAGAGGGCGCTAGGGCGCCGCCCCCCCTCCCCCTTCCTCCCCCCCAAAAACATAATTATCGTTTTGTTTGTGTGTGTTAATTTGAGGCAACTAAACTATTTAATTTTACTTAAGAATGCACACTGAATTTATATTCTGGCACTGTATTTACATTTCATGGCGAAATTCAAGCTCTAAACTGACTCATTTAGCTTCTACGGGCGCCAGTTCACGGCGCCCCAAACCCTCGTTCACTCAGAATGGCCCTATCAATTTCTATTGCCATTCACTTTTAACGGAGGGTTTGGGGCGCTGGCATTCGGCGCCCAGTAACTGGTTACCTGGCAACAATAGCAACAACGTTCGGATCTACTAGCGGTTGCTCGCGGAGTCGCGTGCAGTGTTAAGCCCCTATCTCACTGGGCTGCGACAGTGTGCGACAAGTTGGAGACACAAAATTGCGACCAAATATGCAAATTAGCGACAATTTTCACTTGCAGTCTCACTGAGTTGGTTCCTCACGACACGTTTGCGAATGTCCTGCCCAACACTTGCCAGGAGGTCGCATTTATGTCTCGCGAGCGTCGCACGACCGTCTCATTTTTGTCTCAAATCAGTCGCAATTTAGTTTCATAATGCTGGGCTTACACTACACGACTTTTCACGCGATTTGACAGTCGCAGACAATCTTCCAATGTCGGACTGAAATCACAGAAGTCGTGCTGGAGTTGTGGCGCGCGCACGTTATCTCAGTCGTTTGGTGTATGGTGGTCTTCTGACCCGATTTCAGCCAGTCTTCTTCCCGTCTTGATTATCAAACATGTTTGATATTATCGCTAGTCTTAGGGGTTGGCTCAAGCGAAATGACGTAAACACTGTCACACTCTCGCATGCACCAAGCACGACACAGGAGGAGCGGCATTAGTCGCGACCTGTGTCCGCCTGGTGAGGCACTTATTTCGGATACTTTTTCATAGAAGCCTCGGTGGAGAACCAGGCTGACAGCCGCACAACCTGAACACTCTACCGTAAAATACAGGGTTAGGAGTTAAAGTTATTGGGGTATGAGATCAGCAAATAAAGCTGGTCAAATATCTAAAGGAAGTCCCCCGCTCGGAATATTGAATTAACTTGTTTTTAATTAAATAATCACAATCGCGTTTGCGGAAATGATATTAATCTCAAAAGGAATCTAGTTGTAGTCTTGCAATATGAGACCCCTGTCTTTTCAAAATCACACTCTGTGACTGAAAACTAATGACTAGTTGTCTTCGGGTGTGAGTTGATTGTCTTTAGATGTAAGAGGGTGTCAGTCTTCAGTCTTTTCAAAGTCTTTTAAAAGTCCTCTAGTGTAAGCCCGGCATTAGTCGCCAACCCCTCTCAAAGTTGTCTCACATTGCTCGCACTTTCTGACTCGCGGAAACTAAATTGAGAAGGGTTTGCGACGCGTTGGAGACACCTGCGACCACTCTGAGACTGTTTTGAGACAGATTTGTCGCACACTTTTTTTGAACATGTTCAAAATTCATGCGACAGGACTGCGCGGCTCTGCGACTCATGCGAGGAAATTGAGACCTCCGCGAACGTTTGGAGACAGTTTAGAGACTCGTTTGCGAATGAAGTCTCAAACTTGTCGCAAACAGTCGCAGCCCAGTGAGATAGGGGCTTTAGCGATGTTGTCGCTATATTTAGCGACTTTTCAACCCCCCTGGCGACTTTTTTTTCAAAACAGCGACAAGCGACAACTCTAGCTTTTTTTCTGGTGTTATTGGTGACTTTTTCGCCAAGGCAAGTATCACTTTTAACTCTTCTCAACGAGCAGCGGGAGACTCCCCGGCCCCTCTCCCGTAACAGAGCACTGACAGGCGGGCAGGTCCTCGCGCAGCAGTCCCTCCCAGCAGCGGTCAGAGCAGGAGATACACACCCCTCTGCTCGTGGTCCGTTAGCATCCCTATTAGCAGTTGTAGTAGCAGCTTTCCCCCCCTTTTCTACAGTCTACGAGTAGTGCAATTCCAAATATGATGCAATGCTTTTTTAAACTTTGAGCATGTATGATTACTGCTAGACTTACCATTATCACGTTGCTTGTTTATGCGATTGACACGTTCATAACACTACCTCACCTATTGCCTATGTTGGCATCATGCCTTTAGTGTGCATATTGTATATATATATATATATATATATATATATATATATAGCCTATATATATGATTTTATTCAGGACACATGAAGATCCATAGTACAATGTATAAAAAATAGAGTCAATACATAAATAACAACAAAAAGCACACCAATGCATACAGATTAAAAAAAAAATATATAGTTCTCTGCAAACCTATGTTTGCATCATGCCTTAGTGTGCATATTGTAAATACTTCTCTGCAAACCTATGGTGGTGTGACGCACACAAGACATATGGTCACAATTTGTGTTTATGTATTAATTTTATCAGTGATCATAATCACTTGTTTCCCAGCACTTGCTGATGATTTATTTAAACTTTTATTATCTCTTATTCAGTCTTTGAAGGCTTGTACTTCTGGGTGTGATACCGATTAACGCCAGAGAGAGGGAGAATGTTAACTTGTGTATAATTCTCAATTGTTATTGATGTATTTGCACTTTTAATCTTGCTGATTTCTACAAGGCAAATAAATTAAGTTAAAACCTAGTTCCCCTGCCCCATTTGTCTTTGTAAGGAAATGTTCTATTTTGTCTTTATTATTTTGTCAGAATGCACCAGAATGCTTCATTTGTATGTGAAAATCACAAAAAAATCTTCTGGGGGAGGATCCCCCCAGACCCCCCTACATGGGTTTGGTTTATAAAATTTCAGCCCCACCTAAATGAAAATTCACCAGCCGCCACTGGTCTAGGGGAAACCTTTTTTGCCATTTCACGGAAGCGTATTCCTTGTATAAACGTCTTGATGTCTTATTGACTGTTTCTATGTGTACCTTTTAGCAACACACTCACACCAACACAGACTCCTTGTATTTTAAGTGCTGCTGTTGGTCTGAATGCAGTCCCAGTGACTAACTGTAGTGGATCTAATTTTGTGCATTTGAGGCCATTTCAGTGCTTGAATGCAATAGAGAAGCAAGGCATTTACAAGGCCTCTCCTACATAAACAATCTGTGTACCATCATGAAGACTCTCACTAAATGCATACACTCTGAAGCCCACACAGTACATACCCTTTGAGTTCTCCATGGGAGATTCATTTTGAATTTAGAATGGGTCCTAAAGAGTTCAGTGACTCTAATCTGATCCCACCTGTGGCACTACTCAGTTTAAAAACAAATCTCTATTCTGTAAAATCTGCCCCGGTCAATTGTGCTATTATTGTTGAAGTGGAAGCGCCATGAAAACTTGGCCACAAATGCGGAATCAGCCGAACGGACGCTCCCCGGCTGCTAGTGCCTCACATCAGCATTGATTCACCGTCCAGCAGGATAGTACTCTTTCTACTCACATGCATGTTTACTCTTTATGCTCATTTTGCTTTGCTCACTGGCTGTCTGTTTGTCCTCTTCCAGTTTTTCCTGGTGGAGATGAGACGGTGTGGATCAGGTTTTTTTAATCCCGATAAATGTTTTTTTACTGCAAGTTTTTTCCCAGCCGAGCTAAGGGTGTAAGGGCAGGGTGTTGTACTGTATGGAATGTAAAGCCCACTGAGGCAAATGTCTATTTGTGATATTGGGCTATACAAATAAAACTGATTTGATTTGATTCAAACTGAGTTCCAAATTGCTGCTGGAAGGAATCAACAAAATAAAAAATAAATCCATGAAACGGCATGTTCCATCCAACGCCTGGCATCAGCATGCCCATTGCTCAGCATCTACTGGAGTGGTGGAACTGGACCCATGGTGATGTTCTTTGAATCAAACTTGACTTTCTGGCAGTCTGATGGATTAATGTGCTTTTTGGACGGATGGCAGGACACCGGTTTGAACTCAATTCAACACATTTGAGGGACATTAGATTGCCTCTTAATGACGAACTTTCGGGATTTTAGTCTACTCTCGACTAGTGTCCATTAATTGATGATGACGATATAGCGTTTGTTGATAGCATAGGGGACAGTTTGGTCATACTCTACTTTTGGTATTTCTTAGACATGGGTTTAAAACAATGCTGCTTAAAATTGGAGTCAGCCATTCTAATCCAATACACTATTTGACAAAATCTGTGAATGTGTGTGTGCGCTGAAAAAAAGATCTGGTGTTTATTAGATAAGATTAGATTAGCTAAGACTTTATCGATAGATAAAATAGAAAATCTGTTCCACACATTAGATACTTTTGGTCTAGGTGAACAGTTTATTGGATGGGTTAAATTATTATATAATGAGCCCCTTGCTGTGGTGCTCACTAATGGTCTGAGGTCTTCCAACTTCTACAATAGGAGGGGAACAAGGCAGTAATGTCCACATTCACCACTTTAGTTTGCCCTGGGTACAGAGCCACTGGCTGAGGCAATACGGTGAAACACTAACATACATGGCCTAACCATAGCAGACAAGCAGTATAAGATTACACTTTACGTGGACAATGTTCTTATCCTATTAACCAGGCATGGAGTATCCACCCCTGCTCTTGTTGAGGTCACCAATCAGTTGAGTGTGTTCTCGGGATACAGAATACACTTAAATAAGTCAGACGCAATGCCAAGGTGGTTTAAGAGAAATACCTCCATCTCAGTCCACTTTGCCCTTTAAATGGTCTCCTGCTGGATTTGTAATAAATGAAACTGCTGCTTTTGCCCAAATTTATAAAACAAATTTAATTCTCTTATTTGAATGCATAAGATTATATATGTAAAGGTAGAATGCCCTTCCTATTGGCTGGCAACACGGTCCCTGGCTGGACCGTGTTGCCCTATGATATTAAATTTTGTTTTAGATGCACCTGTATATGGTTACAAGTACAAAGTGAATTTATTTAACCCACATTTGCAATGTCATCTGGCATCGATAATCAATTGTATAAATATAGCCTGCAATATGAAAAGACTATCACTTATTATTATATTATAATCATTATACTTTGTATCATTCATTTTTATCTTAATCTAATTATAATTAAGTTAATTATAAATGGTTCAGGTTAAATAAATAAAAAACTACTTAACTAAATGACAATGTAGTCCTTTATGTGGTACTTTAAAACAGGGTAATGAAAATAAAGCAGTATACAGAAGATCATGGAATAACTGTTAAACCCTTGATTCCAGATCGGAGTGACAGCTGACTGAGCCAATAAGGCAACAGAATAAGTTTTTAAATCTCCATGGTAACTCATGTCCCTCTGCTTTTGTGCAACCGGATCATGGCTAACGCAAGCCAGGACAACCAACATATCCTAGGTTAATCCCTTATCTTGGTTTTGTGTAGTTCGCAAAGCCAGACCAAAACTACAAGGTCTGGAGCCGATCTATTTAGAGCCATCTATCCGGGGGGGAAATCGGCTGGCCTGTTTGTATTTCTTTAAACCAACCACAATCGTCTAGGGCGGGGGTGAGCCCGGGAAGCAGCAGGGGTGTCCTGCAAAATAGTGCCTGGGGGAAATATTTTTGATGGAACGTCTGCACGTCCAGAGGCTGTCAGAGAAATGGCTAAATCCCAACCGCAAACGCCACAAAAAAACTATTAAAGACAAAAGGAATAAACATAGTTAGTTGCTTTCTCACCAGCATGTCAAGACACCATAGCCTATATACTTAAGCCCCCGAGGAGCTCACGGGATAACTTAACGGGAATGAACTAGTCACACAGTGTTTACTCTGGTAACACGGCGGCGGCCGGATGTCCTGTAAATCACCAAAGAAAAGGAAACGGTGGATCTTAATCTAGCTGGTTCTAAGGTCTGCTGCTCAATCCAAACCCCCACGCTTCATTTTCCAGAGTTTATGAGGGTATTTCTGCTCGGGGAAGTTGTACAATGAAGTGGCTAGGCTAAGCTAATAGGTTGCGCCGCCGCTATTAGTAGGCTATCCTCAGCGTATCTCCACACTTAATTTCTGTCTACAGTTACGTCACTTCTCACACCCTCTGTGTGTGTGTGTGTGTGAGAGAGAGAGTGTGTGGTGTGTGTGGTGTGTGTGTGTGTGGTGTGGGAGAGCGGCGCTGCCCTGACACACACAGGTTGGCTGTGAGCGAATTGTTTCCGAGTTTGATGGGGAGCACAATACGGGAAAGCCAGCAACAGGAAGGGGGGGAGTTACGTTGGGAGCCGACAGACGCGCTGATATACGCTGGCAAAACAAGTCAAGCCAGACTAGGTTTTGTGCAACAGGCCTCTGGACATTTGAAAACACTTATCCTTGTGACCAAAGTATACGTGCCCCAGGATACGTGCATAAATTGACAGATTAAAGATTACTTTTTAATTCAATTTTGAACCTATCCATGGACATGTAGATATAAACCCATGTACATACAATAGGTAGATCTAATATTAACAAATCATAAACACATGTGTACCAAAACATTCTTTAAAATGAAAGGTTGGCCTATAGGGGTTGTTTGAGGCCCTCAGCATCCTAACATCTTTAAAGTTTCATTAAATGTAATGTAACACAGCTGGTCACTGTAGTCCAAATGTTGTGCCAACTGGAGGGAATGGTGCATTTGTTGGGGACTATTCTCAGCACTGAATTGATCAATGCTTGCTGCTCTAGTTTGTGTAGCAGAACAGTTAGAGGGACTGAGTCAAAATAATGATCAGTGTGTGTGTGTGTGTGTTGTACAAGGCATCTTTGTGAGGACCAGTTTTAGCTTTTACCAATCAGAGTGAGGACATTTTTGGAAAGTGAGGACATTTTGGCTGGTTCTCACTTTGGGACAGGCCTTTAAAGGGCTGTTTGAGGGTTAACACTAGGATTTAAGGTTCAGGTATGAATTAGGATTATGTTAGGGTTAGGGTTAGTGTAAGGTGGGTTGGGTGTTAGGCATTTAGTTTGGATGGTTAGGGTTAGGGTAAGGGCTAGGGAATGCATTATGACAATGAATGTCCTCACAAGTAAACCGTACACGTGTGTGTGTGTGTGTGTGTGTGTGTGTGTGTGTGTGTGTGCGTGTGTGTGTGTTCATGCTGATGAAGGCACATGTCACCCAGTGCAACAGTGTGGCTCGCTGATGTGTTTTTAATAGCACAGTATACAGTAATAGGCAACACTCCATTTGAGCTCTGTGGCAACTTGGAAAGAGAAGTAACAGGCTCTGATGCGCTCTCATTACTCTTTAGTAGGATACATTCCATGTTGATTTTATTGGTTTTATGAGATTGTTTAACAATTAGAAAAAAAATATAAAGAATATCATCAGACTTATCCTATTAACCCCTCAATATGCAAGTTTAGTCAAATGTATAACTGTGCTGCTACTTATCATGTATGTTATTAATGGCCACCTTTTATCTGTAAAAAAACAGAGTTCAAAGCGCAGCAAGGCATTACAATATTTCCATGTATAAATCAGCTTGAGTATTTGCAGAAACATACAATAGTATCCGAGCAGATTTTGACAGCTCGGAGAGTGATGAAACCAACCCACACAGCAGTGTCAACTTTAAAACGTATGAGGTTTTTCAGATAAGAGCGGCACAGTGTTCGTCCTGACCAAATTCCCACTGGCTGTTTGATGAAAAATGTCTTCTTGAGAAGCCAAACCCTGAGGTCACATACAAAGTAACAGACGGACCACTTAACTGCAGAGAGCCTTAAAACAGAACCACACAACACAGACAACAGACACGCATACACACACACACACACACAAACTCGCACGCACACACACACACACCCACACAAGACACGCACGCGCGCACACACACACACACACACACACACACACACACACACACACACATCCCCTGCAGGCTAACTAAGTGGTCTTTCCTCCTCTCTAGGGCTCTCTATCCCTGCTGTTTCACCCCTTTGGCATGTATCCCCCTCTCCCTCTCCCCCACACACACAACCCGCACCGCACACACACACACACACACACACACACACACACACACACACACACACACACACACCGTCAAATGGTTATCAGATTTAAAATCAGCCATTTCCAAAGTCAACAGATGTGAACCAATTGAGGATGGATTGCAGACACACTCCTGCTCTTTCACATGTGTAATGCAATAAGTGTGGCGGTGCTGCACACAGGGGAATAGATAGGCACATTGAGTGTGTTTTTTTATAGTAATCTGCACCTACACACACACATGCACATACACACTTTTCCATTAGTCGCTATTGTTTTTTTCCTTCCCCATTTATGGCATATCCGTCAGTTTTATCACAAAACAATTCCCTTTTCATGGTTCGAAAATGACATTTTACTCTTTGAAAATAGTGGCCGGAATGAAAATCTCACTATGTTCACCACAGCATAACCAAGAGTCCTCGAGGGGGTTATTAGAGCTACAATTAAAATATTTAAAATGGTAGAGTGCAGAAGGATTCATCTTGGTTATGGCCAATATTCTGATAAAAGAAAAATACTGTCTTTTTCTTTCAAAGTTTTTTTTTATTAAATCGCAGAGTAGCAAAGCAACTGCAGTACAATGGATTATAAATTTTTTTCCCCTTTTTTCCCCCCCGAACATACCCCACCCATATCCTACCCTCACACCCAATTACAAACAATCCTGCATTAAGAAATTAGAACACAAAATAATACATAATGTTAAAAATAGCAGAAACGAAACAGAAACACACACTTCAAGAAACAAAAACAAACAACCAATATGAAACAAAAAACACAAAGAAATACAAATTTAATCAAATAAAAGAGGGGAGGGGTAGCTACTCTATTATATTATTATTATTATTATCTATATTGTGGTCGGTTTCTTAAAATAGTTTAGGAAGGGGCGCCATATTTTATGAAATTTAGTCTCAGATCCCTGGGTAGTGCAACGAATTTTCTCCAGATTCATACATGACATAATGTCTCTAATCCAATGTAAGTGGGAAGGAGGAGCAGGATCTTTCCATTAAGTAAGATAGCCCTACGAGCAAGCACAGAGTGAAGGCCAGTACCTTTAGCTTCACTTTAGGCAAGCCTGAATTAGGAGCGATGCCAAAAATTGCAGTGAAAGGGTTCGGCTCAATTTGATGCTGAAGTACTTCAGAAATTGTTTGAAAAACTGATGTCCAGAACTCAAAATACTGTCTTTTTAAGAGTCTTCACAACACGTCTTTTGGTTTTGATCATGTGCGGTTTTGGATTGGGGTTGAAGTTGGTTGTATCCACTTGATGTTATGAATATTTTCATCTGGCCAAGTTTGCAGCAAACATTCCACCTCCACCAGACCAACGCCAACCTTACAGAATGATTTTTTAAATGTCCGTTGACAGGAACAGTCCGATATAAAGTGAGGTCAGGACTCCGTCTATGCTTGTGCTCGTACATGAGCATCCGTACCGTGCTGAAGCTCACCTCTTCCAACTGGGCCAGGGCCAAGGAAGTGTAGGGAACACTCACACTGGTTAAGCAAAGTAGACTTTAGCTGTCAATTGTGCTTGGGACGGAATGATTGTGAAGTGTGAGTGAACCCGCATGTGCAGTAAAGAAACACACTGTAGTTTATTTTGACTCAATCGTCCTCATCTTTACCTAATTTGGAATCATAAGATCAGGTTTTAGTTTAATGCAAAAAACCTGTCAAAAGTAAAAAATATTTCCTGTAGAAGTTCATCTGAAGCACATGCCCAGCCATGTTTAAAAGTCATCGAGTTTTTCTATTCCAAACATGAGGCACTCCAACCAAAGATAGACCTCCACTGCATGGCGTCATAGTGTTAAGCCGAAATTCATTATTGACATAATATATTGAAGGCCTTTATCTCTCCTCTCGGTCTCTCCTGATGCTTCCTCGTTTTAATTCCACAGCATTAAGGTTTTAACATCGGCCCGTCCCTACTTGACTCCAAGGTCAAGGTCTAATTAAGAAAGCATTTAAAATGAATTGCAGACTGAAACATTGATCACATCAGCATTAACATAAATGGGCCTGAAAGTGCCTGCTAATGGATTTGATCCATATGGTGCCAAACCCCCCGAGGCCCTTGAGGGGAAAGGGAGTGTAAGTATATGTGTGGGGTGTGGGGGGATGGGCAGAGGGTGGAGGGGGGTTATAGCAGATGCTGGGCTTTGTTAAAGCACCTATTGATCCGACCCAAAGTGGAAGAAGAACCCTCTCTGTGTTTCACACAGGCAGGATGTAGCCAACACAGCACTGCCATTGGTCAGTTTGACACTTTGAAAAGGGAGATAAGGCCTGAAGGGAAACAGTTGTAGGTCTCGGCCCTAAACGACCACATTAGCCTCAGCATGCCTCCATCATGGTGGTGTAGGGTGTCCCAGGAGGCTGTACAATAGAGGAGTGAGGATGAATCAAAATGTCTAGACTTCTCTGCACTTGAAGACTCTTGGATTTTACGTGAGAGAAATTCTACATGTGTCAAAATGTGTCCAACACGAGACGCCAGTGAGCAGGCCAGGGAGTAGGTTGTGTTTTACTGTGTTTTAAATTTAAAAAAAATAAAAATGTAAACCTTTTGAAGGTGGCAAATAACGCATAAAGCTCTTAAGGCCTCACAGAGCTGGAAAAAAGCTGGAAAAAAGTTGCAACGAGCTGTCTAAACAGAACAAGTTCTTGAGAGCCAAACTGTGTGATCTCGAGGGGCGATCGCAAAGACAAAACATCAAATGTGTGGGTCTGCCTGGGAAGATTGAGAAGGGCTCAACTATGTTGACTAAACTCCTGGGAGCTGACAGCTTCCCCCACGGGATCAAAGTGGATCAGGCTCACCGAATCATGAGCGCTAAAATACACCTCAACATTTTATATTTTTAATCAATCAATCAAATAGAATCAATACGTTGATAATATTCGTAGCAATAGGTTATTATGGCATAAATATCATCTTGACGCTATTTATTCCATATTAACCTATTGCGGTATAGCACGGTACGGCCTGTATTGTGACGGTTCGGTACGTGTATTGTTACACCCCTATAGCAGACTGTATTCACTAAATACATGTGCAAAGAAGTTGCTTGAGGCATGATAGCGATACAATTGAACATTAAAGTTAGAATGAATAGAAAAAGCTATTCAAATGAAACGCTTGTAGAAAAGACTCAAACCCAAAAGCGTGACACACACAGACATTCAGAGTTAGAGTCAAAGTTCATGTTGTTTTTCCAAATCAGGATATTTTCCAGAGTTGCAGCTTGTTATGAAACCTGAGCTGGTGGTCTGCCACATTGCAAATCACCAACAGTGAAAACGGAAACCATCCGTTCCGGCCTCACCTATCGTAAAACTCAAATAATAAAAGTTGATTTCATGCAATTCAAAGTACACATTGTTGGCAACGTAGTCCTGTGGTTTCCTGCTATTTGCTTTACAACGAGGAAATGACATGCAGCGAGGGTTTCACCTTAGAAACACTGATAGAAGGATTGAAGAAACAATGGAGAATAAGAATGTCAATAAAGCCAAACTAGATAATAAAATAACATGAAAAATAAAACCCACTTCATATTAATATCAAAAGAAGATAAACAAGGTAAATGAACTGCTCAGCATTGCAACAAAAGGAAGCCATTGAAACAATCAGCTGGATGGAAAGGCATTTTAAACCGCATCAGCTAATGAAAGAAGAGATCATTGAAAAACCTACTTTTGACATTAAATATCATCAGCAAGGAACAACACAAACGATCGCTCCTATCAAGTTTTAGAATACTGGCTTAGTGATGCAGATGGCGCCTCGGACGGCAGCCTCGGTGTGTTGGTGCGCATTGTTTTGTCTTGTTTTGTTTGTTAATTCAACTTTTTGCCTCAATACCCGGTGCTCTCTCAATAGAGAACAACTCCTGTCCATAAGGGCTACCACCCCAGCGGATTTATTACCCACTTTTCTCCTCCCATCCGTTGATATTTTGGACATATTGGTCAAAGGTGCACTCTCCGTTGCTCACACTGTGTATCGCCGGAGGAGAGGAAAAAGAGCCGGCGCGCTCGTGCGTCTTCGTCTACGCGGAAATCGCACGCCGCTTCCAGGGATATTTCTCTCCAACGTGCGCTCACTGTGCAACAAACTGGACGAGCTTCAGCTGCTGATGGGGAAAAACAGAGACTTTTCCTCATCTTCTGTTTTGTGTTTTACGGAGACGTGGCTCTGTGGATCGATACCGGACTCCGCGCTGCAGCTGGCAGGCTTCCAACTTTTCAGAGCGGATCGCGACACAGAACTTTCCGGTAAAACCAAAGGTGGAGGTATCTGTTTTTACACTAACAGTGACTGGTGTAATGAAGTGACAGTGATCCTACAACACTGTTCACATATTTTGGAAACATTCATAATAGACTGCAAACCCTTCTACTCCCCCCGTGAGTTTGTCTCATTCATTCTGGTCGGTGTGTACATCCCACCGCATGCCAACGTGCAGGACGCGCAGCGCATGTTAGCCGACCAGATACTGAGTGTGGAGCGCAATAACCCGGACTCTTTGGTGATTGTGCTTGGTGACTTTAACAAAGGCAACCTCAGCCATGAACTACCCAAATTCAAACAGTTCATTAAATGCCCTACTAGAGAGAACAATATTCTGGATCACTGCTACACCACAGTCAGTGGTGCATATCACGCCGTCCCCCGCGCTGCACTGGGCTTCTCCGACCACGTCATGGTCCACCTGATTCCTTCATACAGGCAGAAATTAAAACTCTGCAAACCCGTTGTGAGGACGTCAAAGCAGTGGACTAGTACAGCGGTGGGGAACCTGCAAGCATGTTTGGACTGTACAGACTGGGATGTTTTCAGGACTGCCACCAATAGTCTGGATGAATACACAGAGGCTGTGACGTCATACATCAGCTTCTGTGAAGACTGCTGTATTCCATCACGCACCAGGGTGAGTTATAACAACGACAAACCCTGGTTCACAGCCAAACTCAGACAGCTTAGGTTGCAAAAGGAGGATGCGTTCAGGAGTGGGGACAGGGACAGGTTTAAGGTGTTGAAGTACAGCTTCAGGAAGGCGGTGAGAGAAGCCAAACAACAGTACTCTGAGAAACTCCAACACCAGTTCTCAGCTAACGACTCTGGTTCTGTCTGGAAGGGGCTCAGACAGATTACGAACTACAAACCTAAACCCCCCCACTCAGTCAACAACCTGCAACTTGCAAATGAACTGAACGAGTTCTACTGTCGCTTTGAAAGGCCAAGGGACAGTCCTGACACCATCCCCCGCGACACCCTCTCCCAGCTCACCATCCCCCCACCCCCAGCTCAGCAGACCCCTGGGTCTCTCCACTTCACACCTCTGAGTCCCTCCCCTCCTCTACCACAGTGACATCTCTCTGCCTGCATGAAAGGGACGTCAACAAGATCTTCAAGAGACAGAACCCCCGCAAAGCAGCCGGACCAGACTCTGTCTCTCCTTCCACCCTGAAGCACTGCGCTGACCAGCTGTCTCCTGTATTCACGGAGATCTTCAACACCTCATTGGAGACATGTCATGTGCCAGCCTGCTTTAAAGTCTCCACCATCATCCCCGTCCCAAAGAAGCCAAGGACCACAGGACTAAATGACTACAGACCCGTCGCACTGACCTCTGTGGTCATGAAGTCTTTTGAGCGCCTTGTACTGTCCCACCTCAAATCCTTCACCAACCCACTCCTGGACCCACTGCAGTTTGCCTACAGAGCCAACAGGTCTGTAGACGATGCAGTAAACATGGCTCTGCACTACACCCTGCAGCATCTGGATTCCCCAGGAACATATGCCAGAATCCTGTTTGTGGACTTCAGCTCTGCCTTTAACACCATCCTCCCAGCTCTGCTTCAGGACAGGCTGTCCCAGCTCCACGTGCCCGACTCCATCTGCAGGTGGATCACAGACTTCCTGTCTGACAGGAAGCAGCGTGTGAGGCTGGGGAAGCACTACTCTGAATCCCAGACCATCAGCACCGGATCCCCCCAAGGCTGCGTTCTTTCCCCTCTGCTCTTCTCCCTGTACACAAACAGCTGCACCTCCAGTCTCCAGTCCGTCAAGCTCCTGAAGTTCGCGGGCGACACCACGCTCATTGGGCTCATCTCTGGCGGGGATGAGTCCGCCTACAGGTGGGAGATTGACCATCTGGTGACCTGGTGCAGCCAGAACAACCTGGAGCTCAACGCTTTAAAGACAGTGGAGATTATTGTGGACTACAGGAAGAACCCAGCCCCACCCGCCCCCCTCATCCTGTGTGGCTCCCCAGTCGACTTGTGGAGTCCTGCCGCTTCCTGGCTCCATCATCAGCCAGGACCTTAAATGGGAGCTGAACATCAGGTCCCTCACCAAAAAAGGCCAGCAGAGGATGTTCTTCTTGCGCCAGCTGAAGAAGTACAACCTGCCAAAGACTATGATGGTGCACTTCTACACTGCCATCATCGAGTCCATCCTCACCTCATCCATCACCGTCTGGTTCACTGCAGCCACGGCTAAGGACAAGAGCAGACTGCAGCGTATCATACGCTCTGCTGAGAAGGTGATTGGCTGCCACCTTCCATCCCTCCAGGACCTGCACAGCTCCAGGGCTCTGAGGCGGGCAGGCAGGATCATGGCCGACCCGTCCCATCCTGGTCACAGACTATATGAGACTCTCCCCTCTGGCAGGAGGCTGCGGGCCATCAGGACCAAAACCTCCCGCCACTTGAACAGTTTCTTCCCCTCTTCAGTGGGGATCCTTAACAGGTCCAGAGACCGCCTCCCCCACTGACTGTCACTGACTCGGGCACTCATAGCCATCACCATTTTGTAAATTCTTACAATTTTTAAGTACCTTACCTTAGTTTTTTATTCTTTTTATTCTATTTTATAATATTTTTAACTTATCACTTATGTTGCTGCTTGTTTATATATGTTTATATATTGTGTTATATATTTATGATAGTTACTGCTCGTTTATTGTTTATTGTCTGCACCTTACTCACCAAGACAAATTCCTTGTTGGTGTAAAACCCTTCTTGGCAATAAACTCCTTTCTGATTCTGATTCTGATTCTGAAAAGCTCCACGCTTGCCTGCTGTGTAAGGGCAGATCAGGGATGATAGCTCCATCCTGGCCACAGAACTGATTTCTTATTCAATCACTTTCATGTTATACCAGGAAGCTAGAAGTCAATCTCACCACCTGGTTTATCATTTATAAACATACCATACATTTGAGTAGCCATTTGGGGCCTGTTTCAGGTAGCTGGTTTTACATACTCTGTACGCTCTGAGTTGGTCAACTCAGAGCGCAGGGTTGATGAGCAACTCACCATGGAAACAGGAGAAACAAATGCTTGATCCTCCCACTTCTCCACTTCTCAAAAAATAAAATAAAATAAAACTTCTCCGCTCCTCCCACTAGAGTTAGAAATATTAACGAATGAGTTTATGGTAGCCTATGGAGAAGAATTAACGGGGATATTGTCTCATAACTCTGATCTAATCACCTCGGCAATTCAGAAAAAAACGGGGCAAACATTTTTTGTCAAGAGCATCATTGCTTTTGTATGAGAAGCAATAGTCTATTTTAAGAATTAAGTTACGCATATCAGCAGCAGCAAACGTGTTAAGCTGGCGCTGCACAGCATTACTGACAGTGTTTTATATTTGCTGTATTATGTAGGCAAGCTACTGTGCAGTAAACAGACTGTCGCTTCTTTTAAATGGGGAGTGAAAGACATAAATGTCAGACACATTAGATGACAGTTTCCATTGTAGAGCCTGATTGATGTATTACCAGATCCCTTGTCCTCTAGTGATCACAGTTTAAATTATTATATTATTTATATATTCATATACGGCTATTTAACGAGGCTCGTCTGTGACTTTGTGATCATGCAAGTGAACTGTAACGATCGCGTGCAGCCGCAGAATTAGCCTACATTTCAACCTGACAGAAATCTGTTCAGTGGCACAGACGTTAAAAAACTCCACATACGATAAAATAGGTTTATTAATCTGAATGTAGAGCATGTCACGATGTGTAAGGTGGTCGCATATGAACGGCATGAGGGCTGAGCACTATGCTACTGATCAGATAAATGATCGGTCAAACGTAAAGTCATCAGGAAATGATAAAAACATCCCGATGAAGATTTCTATGGAGTGATTTTGCTTAAAACTGTACAGGGACGCGTGTGACAGTGACACTCATTCTTCAGTCGGAGCTGCAGCTTAAAGTGAAAACAAACTCAGGGTAGGTCTAACCACCTCCCGAGCAGGTTAGACCCACGGCGTATGTTGCCGCAGTAACAGACTCTCGGTTGCGCTGAACCTGCTTCCTGAAACCGAAAACCAAAAGTTTCCACTAACTCAGAGCGAACAAACTCTGGGTTGCCTCAAAACCAGCTACCTGAAACAGGCCTCTGAGCGTGTAATAGAACAAGTTTGTGGGTGCATGCGTGTTTATGCATATGTTTTGCATGCACTTTGCCATGTGGGTCATGGCTGCGTGTGTGTGTGTGTGTGCGCGTGTGTGTGTGTGTGTGTGTGTGTGTGTGTGTGTGTGTGTGTGTGTGTGGTTTGCACTGATGAACCTTGACAGTAGTTGTTAGATGAAACACGGACGCCTGGCAGCTACTGTTCCTCTGCTGCCGCTATCATTAAAAAGCAGAGTGAATTGGTGTGTGTGTGTGTTTGTATTTATACCACAAGTTAGTGGGGTTATTGTCAATCGACAGCCTTGTAATAAACTACCCCTCCATTCTTATTACAGGCAAACATTTATTGTGAATCATGTATTAGTGGTTTAAGGGAAGTCAAATGTATTTTAACAGAGTGTGTTAGCACTATTTCAGTGCTGTAAATGGTCCAAGCAGGACCAGTTATGATTTGTATGCGTTATATCACTGAGAATTAATTACAGCAAAGCATCATATTGTGTCTGTCTGTTGAGAAGCTTGTAGCTGTGCATGAGTGGAGATGACACAGGCAAAATGGAGGAGACTTGGAAAAGCCTCACCTCCCACTGGCACTGGTTACTCTACGTGTGGTGCCATGTGTTAATGTAATTTGTGTTTGCAGCTTGTTGTACATTTTTCATAGCAGCTCCCAAAGCATGTCTTGGGCCTCCGCTGTTACTAACTCAATACATCCATAAATCATAGTAAATGTTTTGGAGGAATATCAAGGCATTTCATTTCTGGGATGGGAATTCCTGTGAGGGGGGCTTTATTCTCGTCTACCTCATTATCTGATAAGCTATCATCACCATACCGACCAGTCTTAAACTAACTTTGGGCTTAGTGGAAGAGTCTGTGTTTGTAGATTTCCTCGGAGGTATACGTCAGCTATCTCCCTCCCCCCGACGTGAGGCGGAGTAAAAATCTCACAAAATGGCGACGCGCACAAACCAGGATTATTGGATGCCGTGTGAATAACTGAGGTCAGCCCGGATGCTACATCCATATTATTTACTATCTATGGTTTACACCAGGGGTACGTTCCAATCAGTGGCGTAACTTTGATGTTCATATTGGTGGGGACACATTTTGGCGAAACGTCACACAATTTGGCGAAACGCCCTCGCCCCAGATCCAGCATCCAACCGCTCACTAGTTTATTAACCAAACCAGTTTTATCATGTATCTATGTACAGTTTAGTCAAGAGTTGAGCGGCTATCAATCGTTTTGTACTAAAAAACTATTATATTCATACATCATTGGCTGCTTATGTTTCACAGTAGGGCTGTCCCCGACTCGGAATTTCAGTTTACGAGTGAACCGGGGAGTTGGAGCGCAGCTGAAGCGCGAGGGTCTCGACGAGCCGGTGAGAGAGAAACAACACAGAGCCGGTGACGGCTGCAGAGAATGGTGATTCGCGCGAGTAAAAAAGACAAGATGCTGCGGTCTACGGGGGCTTAATTGTTTCCAAGGCGACCTATCTTTACTACAGCACATAGCAGAGCAGAATCAATAGGCCATATATGGTGCGAAATTTGCACAGTGCTTTGGTTCTGCTTTCTCCTTTCCAGTGGCGTGGCGTGGGGATATTTTTTGAGGAAGCCAAGTGAGACAACACCTTTAATCTACATGTTTATTGGAAGGTGGGGGACAGAAAAGAGTAGGCTACGTCGCAGCTTGTATTTAATGTAACTACAAGAGCTACTATAGCGCCTGGTCACTTTACCAGGACTTACACACGCCTGTAATCTGTCCGACACCGCTCGTTCGCTCCTCTCTCTCTCTCACACACCTCCTTATCGTCTTATTAAATTATAAATTTTATTATAAATGCACCCCCAACCCCGACCGGAATGACTCACACAATCAGTTGTAGGTGCTTGACATAACATCCTTATTCGTTTAAGAACTAGGCCAAATGTTCATTACAACACTATACTTAAGACAACCCAGAACAACTTCAGTGGATATACAGTAGGCCTACCAATGCAACTTAATCCAGGCAATCAAGGCACAATTAGCAATAAAATAACACAAAACACAACACACATAGCTACACAGACAGTAAAGGGAACAGTTAACCCGCGCCGGGAGAAGGTGTGTATTTTACTCACTATTTGTAGAGGAAGGCCATTAGCTGAAGATTGCCGCTACCAGCTAGCCACTCGGTGCAGACATAGTTCTCCTCACGGAAAGTGCGATAAACTTTCTTTCTCTCCACACGCATTGGCCTGCCGTCAGATTTGATTTTTAATGGCTTCTCTTGGCAGTTTGGTAAAATAATTTGTTACTAAATACTCAAAATCTCCACCCTCCATAACTGTTCTTGCTAATATGATAACAATGCAAACATGCTAATCTCCCGCTATTGTTATTGTTGTTAAATTTCAGTGACGTTGATAATGATGCTTTGATTTGATTGGTGTGAAGCCAAAGGCCGAGTGGCTTCCCTTGGCACCCTCCTGACCAATCACGGAGGGCAGTGTCATGGTAATAGCCTCACCTGATTGGTCAATTCTTTTTCTTTTTTTTACCAAGGGAAGCCAGCTCAGCCTGGCTTCCTCACAGACATACAGTGTGCAGTGTCGTGTTTCGCCGCGTCTTCAGAATCTAAATGTAAAGGGGCGCTATTTCGCGCATTATCCTTCTCATATTGGTGTGGACAATTTCAGCACATTTGAATATTGGTATGGACACGTCCACACCGTCCATACGCAATTTTACGCCCATGGTTCCAATACCAGTTCAACAGGCCCTCGTTCACTTGCCCTAGGCACTTGCCCTCGGGGGAATCCCCGCTGCCATCTTAAGTGTCGTTCCAATAGTCTGGAAACTGAAGTGAACTTCGTGAGATAGACCCTCGGAGGGCTGAGTGATCAAGTCAACATGGATGGTCACTCCGAGGTGGATATCACCCACAGTGCATTGCAGTTCGTCGTCTTCTTCTTCTTCTCCTTTTATTTTCCGGTAGACTGTATGCTTTTAGGGACATCGCGGCCACCCGCAGGACAAATATATATACAGTATATAAATATATTCCAAAACGCCTCAATTAGGCTATCCTATTTCCATACGAACAATCCAGTGAATGTATTGCAGTTTACACATTGCTGCTATAACACCGATGGCTGCCAATTAGAGGACTATTTAAAACAAATGTTTTTGGTTGAAAGTAACATAAATAAGAAAATATGTCGGAGCAAACTATTTACATGTGTAAGTAACAATATCTTGATAATCTGAGTTACTGTGTCGAAATTCAATGTTTGTTATGCTATGGAAATGGCTTTCTGCAACATAGGCTACCTTAGCAGAATGTTATAATTCTGTATTATTTGCATTCAGATTTACCTATGTAACTGACGGTCCATTGCGACTACAAGGGCAAGTGGGCAAGTGGGTTCCATTTAAATCCTCCGCTCCTCCCCCGCCCAGTCTCCCTCCGCTCTCCAAGTTCCCTCCATGCAACTTATGCTGTTACGTCATGCCAAGGGCTGAGGGTAAATGAACAAGGGGAAGTGCAACTACTATTGGAATGCAGGGCAGATGTCCTCAGAAGGCTTCACCTGGAGTATGGAGAGGCCGGCTTGCGCTCTGCAGCCATGGTTTCAGCTTCTGGTCTTTTTTATCTGTGAGCCGTGAGCAAATTGGACATACGTATATACCAGATTAAAAGCCCATAAAAACTGGAAGAACAAACATGCTATTAAGGTTTTAATATGCTGATTGAAGCAGACAAAGAGAATGTACTCTACTCTTGTCAACCTGCAGTGTGGTCCCAAAGCTTCAGATGTGTGTGTATCCACCAATGGCTCTTGAGCCCCTTAGCGGGGGGCGGCTGTGACGAGGTGGGTAGGGTGGTCGGCCACTGGAGTGCACATGGGTCGGTGGTTCAATCCCCCGCCTCCCTGCCACATGCCGAAGTGTCCTTGGGCAAGACACTGAACCCCGAATTGCTCCCGATAGTTAGCTTGCACCCTGCGTGGAAGGTGCTGCTATTGGTGTATGAATGTGTGTGTGATTGGGTGAATGTGTACAAAACAATGTAAAGCGCTTTGAGTCTGTGAAAAACTAGGGAAAGACGCTACATAAGTGGAGTCCATTTACCATTTGTGTTTTGATTGAAGTCATATAAATATCATGTTTATAGCGAATGTACACTGGAGAAGAAAAGAAGAGAAAAGCTTGTGCTGGGTTGCTCCTCTTCACATCAACATCAGTGTGTTCTGTTTAAACACTGTAGGGTATATATGGAGCACAGAGCAAAGCATTGGTGAGCAGATGAAATAAGGAGATACCATGGCCATGGCAAGAGACACAGTCGCAAACAGGCTGGTGAATTACTGCTTTAATTCACTTATCAAACTACTCGTTAACTGCTCTGCTCTGGGGAGACATGTCGTTCCACTAAAACAACATGTCTAAATGCATTTTCATAAGCTCTTATCATAGTTAGTAAAAGGCTCCCCTCATAGGCGATCAACCCTAAACTAAGGGTTGATCCCTTTTTAAAAGACTGCCCACGATGCCATCATGAGGATGTTCTTGTTGTGGTTTTTCCCACAATGTCTGTGATCTTGAACGGTATGAAAGAGACTTTTTATTGCCTAGCATTTGTTCTCTTTGTGTTAAGGGAGGGGGTCAAAAAGGTATGTCAGCTGCCATATATTGCCATACACCCAAATGACGGCCCTTCTTCTAAGAATGAACATATTGTAAAGTGAGTGTGTTTGTAACTTGACACCTGCCTCATATTGTAGACCTCATAAGTCACTAGGATGAGTGCATAGTTTGTTTAATGTTTCCAACATTGTTTGTGTGAAATACTTTATGAGCCACTTAGTGAATGAAATGTGCAGCTTTGTGCAATGTTGCAGATTAGATACATCCAATTAAGTCTGGTCTTGACTTCATTCCATTACTCTGATAGTTTATCATATAAAAAGGACACAAATGTTTGTCTTGCGAGTGTGTCATATTTGACACACACATGTTAATGCTACACTGAAGTGACGTCTCTACCGGTCCTGTCTTGTCCGTGCATTTCAAAGCGTCCAGAAACTTATCTGTTTTTATGTAATACAGTAGATATCTTGGAACAGCAGTAGGAGTGAATTTACTTTTTATTTCATTGTGAACTGTAAGCCACAGGAGACGAGGAAGCATACCATCAGTTTAGTCTAACATGATTTGCTGTCAAGTTAAAACAGTAAACACTGATTTTGTTTTCCTGTGCAGGTATGTGTAGCTTTGCATTGAATGTCACCCAATACTGTCCAATGGATGAGTTACCTGTCAGAACACTTTGTCCATTTTTAATAAGCCTGTGCACCTTTTGACAGCTAAAGCAAGTACGATCCCACAGCGTTTCATTTGATGCTTGGATTCAGAGCGCTGACAGCATGTGTCAGTTGACCATAACCAGCATCACATCTCAGAGCGCTGATTTGGCAGCTTGTGCTTATATATTCACCTCATAATGAAATCCGCTAAATAACTAAATAAAAAGATATGGTGGATACGCAGTTGAAGAAAACAGGTGGATTTCTTTCTCTTCAATTTAGTACCCACCATACCTTTTTATTTATTCATTTTATTGTTTACTCGGGTACTCTTTTTATTCATCATCATATTTTCAAACTAGCAAAAAGAAAAATGTTGCTGCTAAAATGTCATGATATTTTCACCAAACAGTACTTACATCTCACAGCCTTTATTAGACACATGTGTTGTCAACAAAGACTTGTGAAAGAATAAATGGCATTTTATTTTTAAAAGCGTCTACAGCTTTTACTTGTCATTCTATAATCTGCCTGGCACAACACAGCTGTGCCAAATCAACTGACATTTGCGCTTCTTTTTTTTATTCTTTGAAAATCCATTATAACTACGGTAAACAATTTGCCCTGTACAAATGGACTGATTTCGCCATCCGGATCATTATGTGATATCACCTTTTCATCTCACAATAGTATTAGAAAGCTTTCACAGGATAAAAAATTCTGATTAACATTTGTACCACCCTAGCCCACAGGTTAGTTATTTGGTTT
>CM047515.1:1987370-2034077 GCA_026122265.1 Ammodytes dubius | reverse complement strand
GAGCTGAGACCTGAGTCTTCTATCTTTCAAAACATAACTAAAAAAAAAAAAAAAAATGCTACTATGTAAAATACAGCCAGAGAGAGAAGGACTGTGCAGGTAAACACACCACCACATATTCTAGTGGGGCAGAAGTGATCATTGAGTGGGATTATTTTTGTGTGCCTCTATAATACATTTTTCATTAAAATGTTGCATAGTGTGCCTTTTAAATATGTTGACAATTCTGTTAATGTGTACTTATCATGAGTTTCTCTTCTCCAGGACTAGGGGCACTTTGAACAAAAGGGTCATCCTTTCTTACACAGTTCATCTGATGATTTAAACCCACCCTCAAAAAATCAAAAATACTTTTTTTTTTTTGTATCCCAAAGCCAGACAGCATACGGTTGTACACAGTTCCAACAAATATCACATGTGAAACTATTCTTACAGTATATAGCCTGGTGCTACCAGACCATCGTACTTCATTTCATTTGTACAGAAGGTCTGGAAGTGCTGTAATTGGCAAACATTCACTCACTTGTAGGCGGGTGTCTGTTGAACTTTAAAACTATTGGATCTTCCCAGTGCCACTCTGGATCAGCCAACCAATCGCTTAACGTTTGGTCGTAACGTATGTCAGGAGCCGGCTTCTGACGGTGCGTTCCAGTTGTACTGGGAACTCGGAAATTAACGATTTCACTACATATTGTAGTATATGGATCTACCGGTACCTGGCAACGGTAACTTGCTAGAGCCTAACGTTTAGTTATTTGGATGAGAAAGGTTGTCGGTGTGCATACGTTCCCGAGCAGATGCACTGGAACACAGATAAGTCGGAACTCTGAACTACCAAGTCGGACATTTCCGAGTTCCGAGTATAAAGGAACACAGCATTCAACTGAAACTGGAGCGCGACTTCGACGTCATCGTTCTCAGCCACTCGCTCTGTTCGCTGATTGGATGGAAAACATTTTTCCTGAGCTTAAGCTGAGAAATTCACCGAAACCCCAGACTACTGAAGGGAAAATGAAATTTGGGCGGAAGTAGGTAGGCGGGCGGAGCCAGGCTAATTCTTATAGGTATCGACATATGTCTACGAAAATACTATTTCCTTAATGGGGCTGAAATCAGCGCTACAACTAATAGAGTAACCATGATGCCAAACATCCACTAATGAGTGCAAAGCGATACAGCAGGATGAGTCAAAACATTCTTTTGTGCCTAGGAAACTGCTTCATCATCAAGAATCACAAAAGCCTTAATTAGGAAGAAAGTGCTTAAAGCAAACAAGATCCAGAGGAGAGACAGAGTTCATGGGCAGAACAACAGCCAGATCATTAAGGGGGATTAGGGAGAGGAGGTAGTTAAGCATTCAGTATCTCCACCAGAGAGACTTTAGCTGTAATGAAAGAAAAACTAGTGGCTATAGTGTAACAGTATGAGCCCACTGATCCTAATCACTCATATACCCAAAGCACAAGCCCAGAAAATGAAGCCAGTGCCTTGATGTGAGCATTGGTTATAATGTGGTTGCTGAGTAGGTCCAAAAACATGTTAATCACTTAAACTGTCATAATGAATTGAAAGCACAATATATATACATTTTTGTAACCTTTATGTATACAGGTAAATCCCATTGCGACTGGAGACTCTTTTTCAAGGGAGACCTGTTCCCATTCCAACGTTACCATTCACACATTGTTCGCAGGGATATTCAGGGTGTAGACGGGGGAGTCAAACAGTGCTTTGTTTGTTAAGTATTATCTCACTACTATAATAGCAGCCGTGTCGGCAGCACTTGCATGACTTACTAAATGTGTGCAGTGCGCATGTGCGTGCCTTGGGTGTGCGTGTGTGTAGGGGGGGATATCAGCAAATGCCTTGGGGCGACGTGCGACACAACTCTTACTGGCCAGCTTCCCTCAGAAGAAGCTGCCGCTGTATACGCAGAAGAAGTCAACGACCCAGCCATCACACTCTGTCAGGTAAGAGGCTCTGCTGATAGGCTACACTGTGCTTATTACCAGTGGCGGACTCAGACTGTTTGAAGGGCAGGGGCGAAAAAATAAAAAGGGCACCATGTGGACACACAGTGGCGTTTGTAACTCGATGGTGTTTTGTTCCCGCAGCGGAGCCTTAAAGGCAGCGCTGCCTGGAAGGCCCCGTTCGGGGCACCTGTTACATCTCCATGTAGCTCTATTGTGGCACTTTGTAGTTTGGTTTATTTGCAGCTATAGTACTGACGTGATTCTTGTTCTGAGTTTGTACCCTCATCGTTTTATGCACTTAATGGAAGTTGCTTTGGATAAAAGCGTCAGCTAAATAGAATGTAATGTAACGAAACACCAAACACTGTGTTTGTAGATGTTAAAAAAAACTGTTGGGCTCATACAATTAAACGGGGGGTCTGGGGGTCCCCCCCCCCCAGAAAAAAATTTGCTTCAAAGACACTGTTTCCCCTAATTCTAGCGACTTTATAAACACTAAAATGAGTTGTTCACATCATTGTGCACTTTCACATTTTAGCATAAGAAGGGAGGATGCCTTGCTGCTTTCATCTTTACTAACATTTAAGTAAATTAGACTGGAGAAAAATCAATGTGCCACTACCATACAGTCTTTGACCGCTGACAGCCAGCTACGGAAATATTGAAGGAAGTTTTCCTTCATGTTGAGGTGATAGCTGACTATTATCGTCTCTCTTGCATGAAATGACCTACACTTGAATTAGGACCGGATCTTGAAAGTCAAAAAATTTATATACATTTTAAATGGATTATGCAAACTGAAAATATTAAGTTTTTCTAACTTGGCATCTAATTGCGCTTTTCCACTATGGGTACGGACGGACATACTCTTAATCCGCTTTTTGCTTTGTTATCCAGTAGAGATTTAAATACCACTCGATGTAGCTGTTTGTCATAGCGACGCCACATGAAAGCAACGCCTCTTTCGCATTCCCCGTTCGTCGGCTACCAAAGAGAGGAACGTCTGCACCTCATTAGAGTACCACAATATGTCTTTTCGGTTTGCCATATTCTTGCTCCAGAGGGCTCATCATCATCATTTAGGCCTATTGTATGGAGGCGCAACCTAGGACACTCAATAATTTTTGTTCACATGTAAAGGGCAGCCAATAAGGCACTTTCTCTCATTTTCACCACCATAGAGGGCACTTTAGCAACACTTTTTCAACCATGGGGGCACCAGATGGGGAGAAGGACACTCGAAGGGCACTAGAAGGACCAGAAGGGCACTATCAGGGTACTAGAAGGGCACTAGAAGGACCAGACGGGGAGAAGGGCACTAGAAGGGCACTATTGGGGCACTAGAAGGACCAGAAGGGCACTATCAGGGCTCTAGAAGGACCAGACGGGCAGAAGGGCACTATCAGGGTACTAGAAGGGCACTAGAAGGACCAGACGGGGAGAAGGGCACTAGAAAGACCAGATGGGGAGAAGGGCACTATTAGGGCACTAGAAGGACCAGAAGGGCACTATCAGGGCTCTAGAAGGACCAGACGGGCAGAAAGGCACTATCAGGGTACTAGAAGGGCACTAGAAGGCACCAGAATTTCGAATTTTCTTGTTCTAGAGGGCACATCATCATCATTTATTGTATGAAGGGGCACCCTAGAGGGCACCCAATCATGTTTTGCGTGAAAAGGGCAGCAAATAAGGCATTTCCTCTCGTTTTCACCACTCTTGAGGGCACTTTTTCAACCATTGAGCCACGAGGGGGGGCGGTCGCCCCCCCTGCCCCCCCCCCCCCTGAGTCCGCCACTGCTTATTACTCTCCTCCTTCAGCCTCCGCCATTACTCCTGTCGGGCCCCTCCCCCACACTCCTCCGCTGCCAAAGCGTGAGTTTATTTTGACGCAGATAACAGCCGCTAACGCTAGCGTTATAGGGTAACAGGCAGCCAACAGGCACTGCAATGAGAAGCTTCTCAGCTGAGGCCCCCATGTATTTGAAGATGTTTTAGGTGTGATTCCACAGTAGCGCCTGAATAAGCTGTGGAGGAAAACATTCACAACAACTTTTTCAATTCAGCCAAAGTTGTACGAACATATTCTACATGAAAGAAAAGATCCAAAAAATAAATGTGTAGGCCTAAGGTGTGAGTTATAGTAGGAAAAACAAATATGCAATAGGCATTATAAGTGTCAAAGATTGGGTGACTGAAGTTTTCATTTTCTTTCTCTCACCCCTTCCAAAATTCTCAGAAGAGTTTAGTCCAGCCAAGTGTCTCTAAACAGCAGAGTGATGCAGGAGTAGCCTATAAAGTACAGGTTCTTTTTACTGCATTGGTTCTAAAGTGTAGATCCGAGACAGATCTGTTATTTTTGATCTGTAGATGTGTGAAAATGTGTGTTTGTCTAATCCAGTGCTATTGAGGAACGTTGTGATTGTGTGTGTGTGTGTGTGTGTGTGTGTGTGTGTGTGTGTTGTGTGTGTGTGTGTGTGTGTGTGTTTGAGCAGAGCCAGGTGGAGTGAGAGAGGCTGCCGGAGGAAGGAAGCAGTGTGTGTGCATGCTCAGCACTGGGGAGCCCTTCACATGCTCTGCCTGAAGGCCATCCATCCGTCAGAGGGGAAGGGGGAAAGCCCAGACAGCTCCACAGTGACCCTGCTCACCTCCCTATCTCAGACTGCTTTCATCTGCCCTGCTCCACTGTGGCCATAATGAAGTAGTGTTTCCTCTGCACTTCACACGCATAAGTTCATTTTCACTTGTCAGCATTATCTCCAAATAATAGCCTGAATACATTTGTATTACAGATAGATGGGTAAACGGCTATAAACTGAGATTCACTGTTTGTTTGTTTGTTTGTTGTAGGTTATTTTATGTCCATGCAACCGTTTATTTTCCATTATACTGTACATTACATTACTTTACATTACATTTTATTTAGCTGATGCTTTTATCCAAAGCGACTTAGATTAAGTGCATTCAACAATGAAGGTACAGACTCAGAACAACATGAATTATGTAAGTACTATAGCTTCAAATAAACTAATGATGCAGAGCGCAGTGGACGAGCTGGGGTGTAAGGTTTGACCATGTCCTGGATGTAAGCTGGGCCTGATCTGTTCATTGCACGGTACCATAGTACCAGTACCTTGAAGCGGATGTGGGCAGCTACTGGTAGCCAGTGAAGGAGTGGTGTAGTGTAAGAGAACTTTGGTAAGTTGAAGACTAGTCGAGGTGCTGCATAAGTAGAGAGGAGAGTATCTGTGGCAGAGTTAGGATGCATGAGTGAGAAAGAGTCAGATGAAGGGAGGGCTGAGAGAACAGATGAAGCCAGAGAGGAGGGAGAGAGGGTGCGGATGTACTGAATGGGAGTTGCATATGCACAAGGCCAGTGATAAAAGTCATTGGTGGCTGCCAATGTTGGTGTAAACAATGTTGTGTGTACTATTAGGCAACATTTCATGATACTGTATATATATCAAAATGTTTCCCTTTTTTTTTTTTACATTTGTCGGGCCTGGGTGCTTTTTCCAACTTTGGCCTCCTGCGACAGCACTGCAAAAGTTAACAACTTTCCAATGATTTTTAGTGTAAACACTGTTGCTCTGTTTTAATGCAATATTCCCATTAATGTGTGTGTGTGTGTGTGTGTGTGTGTGTGTGTGTGTGTG
Source organism: Ammodytes dubius (assembly GCA_026122265.1). Taxonomy (NCBI): domain Eukaryota; kingdom Metazoa; phylum Chordata; class Actinopteri; order Uranoscopiformes; family Ammodytidae; genus Ammodytes; species Ammodytes dubius. Next base: position 2,028,451 of record CM047515.1, on the reverse strand, counting down.
TGTGTGTGTGTGTGTGTGTGTGTGTGTGTGTGTGTGTGTGTGTGTGTGTGAGGAGAAAGGTCCCCACTGAGGCTATGGGGCCACTTCTTCAAAGGCTTTACTGCAGTCCACTAGACAAAGGCTCCACATGTCAGGAGAGTTGGTCAGGAACATTTCCCTTGCTGTTGGGACACACACGGACACACACACACACACACACACACAGGCTGACTTCCTGTTTTTTTCAAACATATAGGGAGCACAGACATGTCAATAAGAAGGAAAGTTTGAGTTTGTCCAAGTTGTATCTGAAATAAACCTGATTTGAAACTGAATGAGCTTGTTTCATTGGTTGCTTTTAGTAGGAAGCTTAATGTCTTGGAGGCAGACACATCTGGCTGTAGATGTTTTGCCTGATGTTTTTCAGATTATGGTTGACTTTGGGAATATTTGCTGTTTATGTTGTAGTTCTATGTTCTTAATGTTTTTGTGTACATACCTTATTTATGGGTGTATGTTGCTGCCTGTCTGGGCTAGGGCACATTTGTAAAAGAGATTTTTAATCTTAATAAGGTATTTTTCTGGTTAAATAAAGGTTAAAGAACAAATAAAGAAAAAGAAGCACAGTCAACACTTACAAAAACTGTGTCTCTCGTTTTCCATAACTTGCCTGTAGCCTTAATGATGCTGAGCTAGCAATGTTTGTCTATTGTGTTTTATAGATTGTTTGCAGCCAGAGGTGGAGCTACCTCTAAGGAAGAGCCCGGAAGGAAAGAGATAAGGAAAGACTGAAAAGCCCAATGGATTCTCTTTAAATTGACCTTAGTTTTTTTTTTAAACATTCCTTACATACATAGAAAGAATAGGACTTCAAATATATTTTATTTCACCCATGATAAACTACTACATTAAATCATTCATAATCTGGCTAAAAGTGGCTGGATGTCTTCAGTAGCCAATTACAGTGAGCAAGAACACAGCATCTACGTATGTATTGAAAATGTCACTCAGCTACTTAGTCCAACTCAAGCCAATTGGGATGGAGTACTGTTTTAGTAATGGGTAATTTACTGTGTATTTGCCACTCAAAACCAACAACAGATAAGGGTCTAAGGGCAGAGGGTGTCATACAGTGTACGGAATGTGAAGCCCACTGAGGCAAACGTCCATTTGTGATATTGGGCTATACATATTAAACTGATTTGATTTGAACAGAAATAACAAAGGAAGCATTTCCTTACTGCCTAGTATTGTTGGCCCTCAAAAACACAATTACAGAGGGTGAAAATGTCTGACAGTTAAAACAATAACTCAAAACATACATAAGTAGGCTATATTGTCTTAACAAGAAGTGTCTTCCTGTCGCAGCATGTCAAGCTTCTCCTTGTGAAAGTGGCACGTATTTACTCAGTTCAGCTGTGCTGGAGTAGTAGTCCTACTTTTATTTGCCACTTGAAGTCCACTGAACACTCTCTGCTAAAGCTCATGACACTGAGACAACCATAAACAATTCCAAAAGTGTTTCAACTTGATCGAAGAGGCGGCAGACCTCTTAGACACATCCTGTGAAGAATACCAGCAATGTCACCGCTGGACTGGAAATTACACTTGGGTTTTAAACATTGGTACGAGTAACTTTTAAATATCTTAATAACAGTCTCATGTTTCCTCTGATAATCATAACTTTAACAGCAAACGAGACCATCAGTGCAAAGAAAGCAGTTTTTATATAGTTTTTATTACTGCATATGGTCTTGTTGCACACCCAGTCCGATTTTCGGCTTACGCATGTCGTCATATTGATTGATAACGGGCTGAACCGTCAAAGAAAAAAAGAAAATTCAATAAAGAAAAGCTAAAAGGGAGAGTGATAGACGGACGGGAGGAGGGCGTTGCCAAGCAATGTGTACACACTTTCACGGGAGTGAAAATGTGATCAACTAAAAGTCACTGCACTAATGACAACAGGGGCAAACATGTTAGAGGAAGTAGATCTAAATGAAGGCTTTGCATGCTACTGGTTTCAGTGGAGAGCAGAGTGACAGAACGTGCAAAGAGAAATGTAATGCCATGGAATTAGAGTTGTGATAGGAAAACACACACACACACACACACACACACACACACACACTGTTGATCTACAGCCAATTAATATTACTCAAAGAAACACCATATGGGAGAGAATCTGTGAGAAAATAAATGCTGTGTGTAAAAACAACAAGGACTGATGAAATGAAGATAATATGGCAGGACATTAGAAGAAGAACAAAATAACAAATATTTATCAAATATATAAAAAGCCTCTGAAAAATGTAACAGGTTGCACATGAGTACAGTCGCTCCTGGTGAAAACAGCAACTTGCATCAAAGCCCCCTTTGGCTTCATTGTGTGCGTCCCGAGTCTGCAGCTGACCACCAGAACTCGGGACAGTAGGGCTGTGTTCGGAAAGCCACACTATAATACACTATAATGCATTGCGTCTTTTCAAATGACACATTTTTATTCTTTATTTACAATTCTGCATTTCCTGCACAACACAGGACTGTATGTAAAAATCTAGTTCTATATCTAAACTGTGGAGGGCGGTAATACGCTAAACAGCGTCTAAACGGCCGGAATCTTATAAGAAGAATTTCTTTATTGCTTGAGTATACTTCAGTGTGAACGTTTCGACGCACCTCGCATACACAATCGATCTTTAAGTAGACAGTATGTAGTATATACAGTAGATGTTGAGTATGTAGGAGGGAGGACGTTAGTATGGCTTTCCGAACACAGCCTAGGATACAACTTACAAACTGTTGGGGGAGACGCCAGCAGACATAGTTACAGTGCGCTGGAACGACCCATACGAGAGGAAATGCCTTATGACTCTTTCTTGTCAGTGGCTTCAAATAAGCCCTGATTCGACTGGTTGGAAAATGTGTTAATGAAACAAGGATCATTGTATTCCTGCTATATGGGGGTGCTGAATGTCTGATTGTACAAGGAATTGCTTGGTTTTACCCAATAAATCAGTATACTGTACATCACCTATTCTGACATAAATATCATGATATATATGACTGTTAATAAAAAGCTTTTAATCAATTAACTTAAGCGGCCTTTACATGAGAACTTTGTGCTTTGCTCAGCACCATGTACAGAGCAGCCAACGGCACAGCAGAGCTCAGGTATTCGTCTTCAAAAAGTCAGGGGTAGACGCGCAGTAGAGGTAGGATGTGTGTGGAGGCCGTTAGGGAAGAAATTGGGTGGCACTAGATAAAACAGAGATCAAACCAGGTCAGTTTTAACGGCTTTCAGTTTGTTTTCGCCAGGCTAGATGCAACAGAACGAGAATGATTCTACACCCGCCTCCAGTCCGCTACGCTTGCCGCCCTCTTTCTTGATAGGTCCATAGTGCAGCTACGTCCATGCTACGTCATGCTTCCGGGCCGCATGGAATTTCCGTATTATGCTTCCTTGTTGCTTCTCTGCGCCAATGAGCAGCTTTCATAGGAATGAATGGGCGCCGTGTTTCAATCCGGTGTCCATTTCTTTATATGTCCATGATATAGAGCAAAGGCCTGTGGCCTTGAATATTTACCAGCCATATGTGCTGCTCCATCGTAAGTCTGACTAGTACGCCTGTGATGGGAAAATGTAGTTATTTTGAAAAGGCACACCCTTGCTTCCTTTACTGTGATGCCAGTTTACATTGAGGTAATCTGGGCTTCATAAAGATGGCTAGTCATTGCTGTCTTGGCAACAATCAGGTTTCTTATGTAAATTGATTTGCTCGCTGGCCTTTGTCTAGCTCATGAAGCTTGCTGGAAAAAAATGCAGGTTCTGTATTCTTGGCCAGTGCTGAGGCATCTGTGTGAAATGCTTTGCTGCAGCAAAAGCACAGCACACCTTCAACACCATAACTAAAAAGTCGTGGGAATATGTTGAACCATCTGTTGAGTTTGGAAGGATATATTTTTCCCACTGACTGCTTATTAATGAATTTAGGATGTGGTTGATTTGGTTTACTTGTCCTGAGAATGTTGCAGTGATCTCACCGTTAATATTCCTGAGCATTTTCTTCCTGCCTTACCACCCATGGGCGTACTATAAGGAGGCCATATTGAATAATTGCATTAGAGGTCTGCATTTTGCCACTTGCAGTTGTTTGTGGAGCGGGTGATATTGATATTGTTGCGGGCGGGCGGTCAGGTTAATAAACTGCAGGTGTTATGGTTGTGCAGATTGGCGATAGGAACGGCTATCAGCGGTTTAAGGGACAAGTACAACCCAGTGAGTGAGTGACTGTGCTTTTCTCTCTCTCTCTCTCCCTCTCACTCACACACACACACTGACAGACAGACAGGCAGGCAGAGAGGACGACTGAGCGTGCTTTAGTTTATAGTTTTGCTTGTTTACACAGCGTGATCGTCACTGACTTCATAAGCCTGACTATCTCTGACCCGCTGTCTAGATCTGGAGCATGTCATACGTGTTTTACTCACGAGTCTCGCACCGAAACGCTTTGATTTGAATCTCTGCAGCTGTCCTATTCATTTGGCTGCTGAGTGGCGCATGCCGCAATTCGAAAGCGTATACAACCTGGTTATGGGACCCATAGTGAACATGAGTAGACTTACATGTCTGTTTTTGTAGAAACCTGAACATTTGAATGGGAAAACCTTGGACAGGGCACGAAAATGCAGAGCATCTATTCAAGTAATACTTACTGGGCCCCTTTCAGAGGCAGAACCCAAACTGCTGGAAACCTGCTTAACTATGGCTGTTTTAGCTCCTTCTTGTTCAAATGAAACGCTCTTGGTGGCGACTGGCGAGTAAAAAAAAAAATATGTTTCCAATGTACTTTTACTACATGACTTTTAGATAATTATGAGCCTTTGATTGATATCCAGAATTTTTTTTTCGCTAACTGTCTACTCCTCGCTAGTCTCACACAGCCAGACCAAAACTACAGCTTGTAGTATGTTCTGGAACCAAGCTATATCGTTTTGAGTATGGGGGGGGGGAACTGGGCTGGCCTGCTTGTATTTCTTTTAAACCAATCACAATCGTCTTGGGCGGCGCTAAGCCCAGGAAGCTGCAACATGTCCTTTCAAAATAGTGCAATTTTGTGCCGACCATGTGGATCTATTATAAGAGATGCCGACCAACATCGTTAATGTTGCGCACCATGTGATCTGGACACTATCAAACCGTATCAAACACATGCTTGCACTTTCTCTTGTCTCCCGTTCTGAGAGGAGCAAAAAACGGTAATAATAATGGATTGGATTTATATAGCGCTTTTCTAGGCACTCAATGCGCTTTAGGGGGTTACAGGTTCCATTCATTCAGTCATACCGGTGGCGGAAGCGTGGCTGCCATTCAGCGCCTACGGCCCCTCCGACCACCACCTCAAACATATACCAGTCATACACATTCACACGAGGCAAGTCGGGTGAAGTGTCGTCCCCAAGGACACGTCAACCTTGACACAAGTGGCAGGGCGGGAATCGAACCACCAACCCTTCGATCACTGGCCGACCCGCTCTACCACCTGAGCCAGTCGCCCCAAGTATGCTACAGCGGGGAAGAGAAAGGGGAAGAGTTTGACGCTGTTGTCTAGCAGGAGCACTATACTAGTTGTTGATATCCGGTTAGCCATGCTAACTCCTCACTGGCATTGTGGTTGGCCATTCAACCAATCTAACTCAATACATTTTCATTGTCTAATGAACTTTTTTTTGTCTTTTCATCAGTAGGAGTATGGAATCATGTTCATTTGAAAGCCCATTGGCTTGCCTGTTTCTAGCCCTAACGATGTTGGGCTAGCCATGTCAATCTTTGCTTGTTTGTTATTTAGCCTTGAGGATGTGAAAGTGTTTTTTTCATGTTCTTAAATCCAGTCCAAGGCAGTAATTACAAATTCCTTTTTCTAACTATGAATTTAAGTGATACGACATAGATTTTTAATTTTTTTGCAGTTTCCCTCAAGAGGACCCGCGCACTGCTTTGATTAAAGCCAATACTAGAATCTGACTGCTTTACAACACAGAAGAAAGGAGTCCGATCTTGTCAACAGTAGCTACAGACTCTGCACATAGATATAGCCAATCTCTCTTTTGCTGCTCTCTGTTCAAGGTGTCACTCTTTAAGTCAATTAAAGGTTGCTGTTGAAAGGAACCAAATTGTCATGATTGACAGAGCAACGTTATATGATTGACACATGCATTTCCCTTATTTGGAGTGTATAGGGTTTTGTTACTGACAACCGCAATCAGCAGAAATTCATAACGTGGAAAACCACAGATCTCAGCCTCAGTGGTCATTGTATTCTGACTGCTTGGGTACAGCTGCAAGGGAAGGACTCTTAATGATAATGCTGCATTACATTTGATTTAAAAAATGCATTAAAAGGCACAATAACTGCATGAACACAAAGAGTGACAAAAAGTAAAAGCAAGAGTCAGTGGCAGTGGCAAAATGGGTAGGGAGGTCGTCCTCAGGAGTGCAGGGTTGGAGGTTCGATCCCCTGTCTACCCGCCACATGTTCAAGTGTCTCTGGGCAAGACACTGAACCCCAAATTGCTCCTGATGGTTCAGAGAGCACCTTGCATGGCAGCTACTGCCATCGGTGTGTGTATGAATGGGTGAATGTGGTAAGATATGTAAAGCGCTTTGGGGCTGAGAAAATCGGCTAAAAAGCGCTATATAAGTCAAGTCCATTTAGCATTTAATTTCAAAAGGTTGCTGGGAGAGGGGGAGTGACAGTGAGAGGAGCAGTGGATAGCCAAGAGATGTCAATGACAGGAAAAATGTCAGCAGAGTTTAACTTGGTGCAAATACCCAAACACTTTGGAGCATTAAGCTGAAGGCTTCATGTATTCATTTCATATTGCTCTGCTGTAAAATATCCTGTGATTTTAGTTTATGTCTGTCCCAACGTGGAAAAATACATGAACCCAAACTTGAGGATAATCTTATCTCATGAAGGTTGAGGACATTTTATTTCCGGATCGCACCGCAAAGCTGAATTCATGGTGTGGATAAGGGCTCCCTAAAATTATGACCCCCAAACTATTATTTTATTGTTTTTTTAAATAAAGTTTGGCTTTTAAAATAAAATGTTTTCTAGCTATTAACTGTTTTAATAGTAGGCATATCTACAAAAAATATCTATATCTTCTTTACATAGGGCAGGGGTGGCCAACCCGCGGCTCGCGAGCCGCATGCGGCTCTTTGCCCAGCTTCGTGCGGCTCTTCAGTTCATATCAAATTATGTGATTATATATATTTTTTTTTTATACTTTTTTTTTGTGTGGGCCTATGTGTGTGCATGTTCGCAAACGTTTCATGCGGCTCTTACGTTCGTTTTACATGTTGTCTATTATTTCATGTTTTATTTTATTAATGTGTAGGCCCTATGTGTAGGCCTATGCCTGTTCGCAAATGTTTAATTGAGGACGCAACATAACGTTCGCAAACGTTTGGTGCGGACGCAACATAAAACTGCCCGCTCAGCTTGGAGGGAGGTTTTCCGTGAGTAAACAATTTGTGTCAAGTTCGCTCCGAAACAGAGTGGGAGAGTTCATATTTTTTGTTGAACGTTATGCCAAGCCATTCTGCCTTATATGCAAGGTGTCATTTGCGCATTTCAAGGCTTCAAATCTTCAGCGCCACTTCAGCTCTCTCCATGCTAAAAGTAAGTCCCACAAAGCAACATGCATAGTAAGAGAAAAACGCTATTTTAAATTGTTATATTTTTGTTTGTGGACTTGGTTGAACTGAGAGTTTGTGTGTGAGGCAGTGCACACAATGTTCATTGTTGAAAATGACTGCCCTGTCGTCTTTAGTCCAGTCGTGTCATTATCACAGGGGCGGCCTTAACGATCTGGGGGCCCGTTTCAAGTCCTAGTGTGGGGCCCCCTGTTTTTTTTTTTTTTTTTAATATAAATAATGCTTGTGCATGCATGTGCAAGCTCCCCGCGAAAATAAAAACGCCCCCCCCCCCCCCCCCATGAAATCTTACTGGCCACCCCAGTGCCCCCCCCCCCCCCCCCAGTTCAAATGTTATTTTTATTTTCATTTTATTTTTTTAATTACATTTTTTTCCTGATATGTATCCTAGTTCAGAGATGATATGTATTTTTTTTTCTTTCTTAACTTTTTTTGATAGGTAGTTGCCAAGTTCATCACACAAACACTCCAATCCACTGATATGAGATCAGTTTGCAATTTTCAATTACTAAATTAATGGTAGGACTGTGGCCACTAGAACTGGTCTCTGGTCAGCAAAGGTCTTGAAAACAGCATAAGTGTGCTTGTGACATGCGTGCCACCCATGCATGTGTATAGGCACGTGTCCCAGCAGATTTTTGAAATCTGAATAAAAAAATTTAAGTTTGTAGTTAGCGAGTGTAACATGTTCTTAGCAAGGGCAGACTTTCATAAATAAAGGTTTATTTTTTTAGCAAGATATTTGGTCAAAAGCTAGTGGTCATCCGTCCCTCTGTCCCGTTGTTAGGCATCTGGCTGCTAGCAAGTTATGTTGTCTTGCTAATTTTACTATTCATCTGAGCTGAAATAAATATTGACTTTTTCCTTTATTATCTTCGCGAGAATGCACCAGAATGCTTAGATTACATGTTGAAAACACAAAAAAATCTTCTGGGGGGATGCCCCCAGACCCCCCTTCAGGGGTTTAGTTTTCTGACAAACATTACAATGGATACTATCATGATTTGGGCATTTGGGATTATAAATCATCTTTGAATTGGTTGTACAGCATATCACATGCTATTCATTCAGGGGTGCGATGGCCACCCCACTCTAACTCTGTGGCCCACCTTGGCCACCCCCAGTCAAAATTTCCTGGAATCGCCACTGTGTGTACCCGTGCGTACGATGTGGCTCTTTGCAGTAACACAGTAAAACATGTGGCTCTTTGTCTCTGACTGGTTGGCCACCCCTGACATAGGGACTGAACCTGACATTTAACTAGCAGGTGCAGGTCAACTCTCTCACTCTTGCTCGCCCACTTACGGCACTGGGAAGACAGTGTTAACGAGCAGAGTCTTTTCCCCTTTCTGCAACACGTGAAAACCCGTCAAAGAACAATCACATGGACTGTCTGTTCCTCTGATGCGTGCGTAAATGACAGACATGTACGTTTTACATTGTTATATTTTTCTATGTTGTGAATAATTTCCTCTCATGTACAGTGCTGCTGTCTAGCATGCGTGTCAGTTACACTTTGCTAGCTTAATTGCATGCCGATATCCAGAACCCAGATATCGGAATCGGATCATACTGGAAAATAGTGGATCGGTGCATCAGCAAATATTAAACAAATCTAACATTAGGAATAATAAACAAATATTTTATAATTATTTATAATAATTATTATTGTAGCGGCACATTGTATTTCCCCCAGTCTATTGTTTTACTTAAATGCTAGTAAAGATGAAGGCAGCAAGGCAGCTCAAAAAGTGAAAGTGTGCAATGATGTGAACAACTTATGTATGTGTTTTTAAAGTTGACGGAATGCAAGAACTATTAACTGCTGGCTGCTGTTAATTCAATGCTTGTGCCCCACAGCTCAACTGCTAGCCTGGTCCTACCAGGCCATCGTACTTAATTTAATTTGTACAGAAGGTCTGGAACTGCTGAATTGACAAACGTTCACTCACTTGGAGGCGGGTGTCTGTTGAAGTTTAAAACTATTTGCTGTGCCCAGTGCCACTCTGGATCTGCTAACCAATCGCATAACGTTTGGTCATGACATATGTCATGGGCCGGCTTCTGACTTCAACTGAAACTGAAGGGCGACTTCGACGTCATTGTTCTCAGCCACTCCCTCTGTTCGCTGATTAGACCGGCAGAAATCTGTTTGAGCAGGAACCCATGAATACACCGCAGCCCCAGACTGACTACTGAAGGGAAATGAAAATTGGAAGTAGTAGGTAGGCGGGCGGTGCCAGGCTACTCAACTGCTGTCACTCACATAAAAATGCTGCCTACAATTGTGATGTAGTGCAATGGGATATCTTTGACCACTGGCAAACTTGGAACAAACACACAATCTATGGTTCAGACCTGTGTGCAATCCAGTAAATCTGTGTGTTTTTTGTTGAGTTTTTGTCTTTTATATACAGTCATATACATGGTTTGTATAAGACATGGTCATACGTGTGTAAACGTGAGCTGAAGTGCTTTTTTACGCTTCAATCCTATTGTAAACGCTAGGCCAATAAAAAGGGACTGAATACATACAGGTATATGTATCTACATTTTGCAACCTAGTATTCAATATTTCAAACCTAGCCAGTTTAGGCCACCTGCAGTTCACTATATGTTCGGGCTTGATCATTGTGATTTAAACGTAATGTTCACACAAGAAAAACTGCTCACAGAACAGAAAGTTTGGCTGTTGCTTTGTTGTTCGAGGCTATGAAACGCGCTGAAAAAATGTCCACTAGGGGACAATGCAGTTTGACCTGGTCATGAGAAATATTGCATTTCAGCACTGCACCATTGTGCATTCCTGTCAGTCATGCCTGATGTTAATAAATAAGACGTGCATAGAATTAGCAGTACATCAAAAATGCAATGGAATACTTTAGTAATTAAAGAGCAGCACTCCTGAGCATTGTAGCAATCACACTGAAAGCAGTACAGTAAGCTGTGCCAATGTCGGCCTCAAATTTACCGGACTTTGCTGTTGTTCATAGCCAAGGCATAAACGGGATGTCCACTTGCTCCTGTGCCCTTAGCGCTGTTTTTACACACTCTTCTTCTGTTACAGTTGAGGCGGATGAGGATTTGTGACCCTTTTTTACACACTATCACTCAATATTGCTTTTGTCAATTCAAATTCATACAAAAACCTGCTTAAAGGTGAAGTAAGCGATTTATTTATGTTAATATACGTGTTAAATCGCTCTTTATTCACAGTGATCACTTATATAGTGTGCACGTTTCATAAAGCCGATCTCTCAGTCACTTGCTCTGCATGCAATCGGGAAATAAACTATCTGAGGATCCCACTACTGATCAGAGGAGAGAATGCTACAAACCGGCACCCGTCTCACTGTCGGTGCACGTGCAGAGCAACAGATGGGTGAATGTGTATGCGCCTACAATGGCGGAGCAGGTAAAAATCTTTCCCAATGTCTGTTTTGATGGTTTTTATCATGTTTTATCACACTTATGGATCTGAGATGATGCTAGATAACTCGCTGCTTAAAGACCGCAGTGCATTAATGTGGGGACGTAGGGACGAGGGAGGGGACTGCTAACTGCAGTCACTGACAGGAAGTTAGCTAAACTGACCATTCCGCTTACTGAACCTCAAACCAAATACAATACAGTACTCTGGCCACTGCATCAGGCAACTTTGAATGATTTAACTTCAGGGAAAAGGCGTGCTTCTGCACAACAAAGGGCAGCATAGCAACAGCCTGTTGCATTCCCATGCGGTGGCCTCTTGAATATTCTTCCTTAGTTTTTAACGTTTGACTGCAGCACCAGTTAAATGTGTTATGACTGAAGTTGCCAAAATTAAATAAATGGTTCTGTTTTTTGTATGCGTTTATAGCTATAACCGTAAAGTTTTTCAAATTTTACAAAAATTCTCACACACTTTCTTTTCCCAATTACTTACAGTCCTTCAGTTACTGATATTTTTGTTGGGCTGAAAACATCAGGCCTTATTCATTTATAATTCCTCACATATAACTAGGGCTGAGACGGCATATCAACGTAATCCATTAGGTAAATAAAGCCTGTAAAGCCTACAGTCTATTGTTACACAAAGTCATCTCATTCTCACATTGTTACTCGTCCGTTTACATTTGCTCTGTACTTTATCAGCCACTTTTAAGAAATGGCTCAAACTAACATTGCAGACTATTGTTACAGTCTGTGAGGGATGTTACAATCAGTTAATCCTTTCAATTATTTTCCTCACTCTACACTGATAGAAAAATGACACCCATTTTAATTTTAAAGTCAAGTATTAAAGTACAAATACTGGTTCTCTAGTTCAGGGAAAGTGTCATGTGTCATAGGCCTACAGTGACTTAATTCATTCCACGTATATATTATTAATAATACACTAGGGTTAAAAAATCAATACACCAATACTAATCGATATTAAAAATTAGTATTGGATTAGATACTCATTTGCAGTAGTATCGACAGCAACAGGTCGGTCCTCCTCCAGTTGACAAACCAACTTCACACAGAAGTATTGCAGGCAGCCGAGCCGGTGCTGTATGACAGCAGCTCGGGAATAGAAGACGTGGGGAGAGTAAACCAGGAGAATGGACTTCCTGGTTAATTCAGTAAACATGTGCGGCTGTGCTTTAGCCGATAAAACAAGTTAGCGCCGTATAGCATTAGTTAACTCACCCTGTTGTGTGCGGGCGGCTAGCGCCTCATATTATGAACCCAAACATGACGGCTATGACCGGGGGACATTCACAACGAGTACAGCGACGCACCGGTGTTGATCTACGCCAGCCACGGTCCCCTGTCACAGCCAGGTAGGCTAATGTTGGCTACTTGGCTTTATGTTGTGCCGCCGTGCACCGATGCTGCTGTAACTGTGTTTGTTATGTAGCTGCCGTGAATATGCAATGCTGTTTTAATGCTAGCCTATTTGTGCTGTTCAGTTTGTTTTTTGGCACAGTTGTTGGCCGTGTTGTTTTTGTTTTTGTGCGGACATGCACGCTATTGTGTCGGGTCTGATCGCAGCCATGGTTGATTAGGGGAAATACAATATCGGTAGGTAGACTAGGCACGTTACGCGCGTACAACCATTTTTGACACAAAATGATCAAGCAACATTTTAGCCGCGTTACGCACGTAAATCTTACGCGTGTAAAGTGCCTAGTGTGTTCGCACCTTTAGGAAACAATTGCAATGTGGGTTGAATAGAAAAATTGTAATAACACAATATTCTTCTATTTTTTCCTCAGTTGCTGTTGATCGTGTTAGAATTTTAATTTTTAAATTTAATGATGTTATAGCCCCCACCATTAATTTGCATTTACTCATATATAATCAATTGAACAATCGATATATTCTTAACTTGTGATTTAAAATGTTCTCTCATTCCAGGCCCTGAGCAGGGACAGGGTGAGGAGAAGGGAGTTAAATAGCATAAATCTTGGTAGAACTTTCCCATAAGATAAGCCGAGAGGGCAAGGTGATGTATCATACTACTATAAAAGCAGGCGAGTCGCACCAGTTGGTCGACAGTTGGTGCGCATCCAGTGCGCATGTGCCAACGCCCGGTGCACACGCAGTCTCACAGTGCGCCCAGTGCGCATGTGTGCCCAGTGCAGCAGCATGCAGGTATCATACCTATAGACCCCTTATCAGTCTACGTCACACAGCGTCACTCCCCGCTCTACTGCGCATGTCAGCCGCAGAAAGAGACAAGAGCGACACGAGACACAATCATTTCTTGTTGTGCTGTTGGATGCACAAACCGTTTATTTTTTGCACCCCCTCTCCGCCCCCCTACACTTTGCCCTGTGCTCCCGCGATTGCTCTGTAAACAATCGCATAGCCTATGTCCTCTTTCCCATCTCCTGCTCCCTCACATCAACTTGACAGAGCATAAATATATACACTATAATATATATAGTTTATAGGCTATATACTATATAGGCTATAGATTATTTATATGCCCGTCGCATTTCTTCACTGTGCCCAGGACGAGATTACGGTTGTGCCCCGCCTTCCCATGCGCACTTCGGTAGGTGAGAGTGCTGAGGGGCGCGTACTAATGAGCATTAGTTTATCATTAAAAATCCAGTCTGGGTGACCAGGGTGGAGAGAGAAAGAGAAAGAGAGAGAGACGCGCTGACAGGATGCAACGTTCACCTGCGCACCTGCTCCTCCAAGGTGTGTGCCGGTATCTTGCCAAGTTACCGCTGATAAGAATTGTGTCCCCGCCGGCCAGTAAGCGCGCATGCATCAAGTAAAGGCGAACATATTAACACTTCATAAGGTCGTAAAAAAGTTGTGTCGTCTTATATTCGGGGTCTAGTATTCGGCGTCCAGTAATGCCCGTTACCAGAGCGGTCATTCAGCTTCAGGGCCTGTGTCCAAGTTGTGTTTATTTAATTTTTTCGGGTGGAACCAACACTGGCTGTGCTCTCAGAAGCGGCCGGGGCATGCGTGTGTGCAATGGGAAAGAGAACGCTTTGTGTGGAGAGAAAAAAGAGACACGAGAAATCGCCAAAGCCAATGCAAAGCCTTGAGTCATTATGTTGCGAGTCAACGTATCAGAGGCAGGAATCGACTGTGCGGTGGACTTTTACTGTAGCTTGCACTGCTGAGGAGAGATTGCCAACTGCACTGTCCTTTTACGCACCAGCAGGGCCGCCGTAATGTTTAGATTTCATAATCTGCTTCAATGCCCTTATGATAATAAGCATGAGAGGCTTCATTAAATGTCTATGCGGTCGTTGTGATTGTAACTTTGTCGGCTGTAAACTGAAACTAACGGAGATCGAGGAAGCTTTCCCCTCGACAACGTGACGTGCACTACCCCGGTTATCATTCACTGATCACAGCGCCGGGGCTCAAGAATACAAATGTATGCAGAAAAGGAACAAATTGGTGAATAAAAATTCACCAGAATGCAGGAAATTAAGCATGTAATGCTCAAAAAATTCTGGGGGAGTACCCCCAGACCCCCACTTAGAAAATGTCACAACACAATATTTAATCAAAACCTACGTCCTTCAAATTCATGCTTTTTTTAAAAAGGCTATAAGGATACTTTGGAAAAATAATTGTGTGTTTGTGTTTTTTTTTTTTGGGGGGGGGGGGGGGCTAGAGTATCTCGGTAAGGTTAGGGGGGCGTTTGCTCAAAAAAGGTTGAGAACCACTGAGGTAGACTAAACATTTGCAATCTCGCTCTCACACCCCCCTTCTCCCTCTTCCCCTCCCCCACACAAGCCCGTGCTTTCATTCACCGCCGTCTTCAGGTAGACAATAAACATTTGCAATATCACCCAATTGTTAATATTACATATTTAGTCGTTGTTATATTTAGTCGTTGTTACACTTTGGCATCTTACAAGCTAGGGGTGTGCACGTGTACACAACCGTTTAGGACAAATCAATAAACGAAAACTTTTTTTCTTTTTAAGTTTGGATTTTGTCATGATCCCGCTTGGGCCCCTTGGCCTGGTGTGTGTTTTCCCTATTACCCTTGTCCATGTGCTGGTTTAATTGCAGGGTTGGAGACAGGTGTGCTGGAGTCAATCACCAGCATTCACAGCTGCCATCAATCATCATCAACTGCTCTTCATATACCCGGCCCTTCCTTCCAGACACTGCCAGATTGTAGCTTCTGTTCTCATACAGTCAGTTCTCTCTCTAGCTCACCTGTTTCCAGCTCTGTTTTTTGCACTTTCTCCTGGTTAACTCCTGTTTCTCTGCCACAGTTCTCCCGGCCTGACTCCAGCCACCAGCTCCAGCCCTAGCTCTCCAGCACTACTCCTCGGACCCCTCCTGCCTGCCTGCTCTAGCCTGCTTCCACTCAGCCCCCTGGACTTGCCCCGTGGCTCTCTCCCTGGACCCCCATGCCAGCCAGTTTCCCTCTCCGGATCACGGCCCTAACACCCTACTGGTTTCTCCGCAAATAAATCTTCTTTTACTTACACTGTCTCCGCGCCTGTGTCCTCTAGACCCCAACCGTTACAGATTTTCTTTTTTTTCAAGGAGTGGTGGGTGATGTGAGCTACTGTAGGCTACTAAGCAGATAACAAAATACATTATTGTGTTTGGTAACAATATTTAGCCTATTCATTGAACTATTTAACTGCTCCACCTTCAGTTTCACTTTCCTTTTCATCTCCGTCTCAAACAGCTGATCCGATCAGCTGGTCGGAACGGCCCGACAGCGGGACTCAGTTTTATCACAGATGATCGCTAGGCAGTTATGATCACTCGAAGTCAAAAAGCTAAATTATGAAATAAAGGCCTCTCTGCCTCTGTCTGCCTGACTTTCTCACTGCACAGTCACTCCAACAGCATCGGCAAAAAAATAATACGTCGACCCCCCCCCCCCCCCCATATCAAACGGTAAACATTTGCAGCCATGTAACTGTTTAGAAATGTTTGTAAACGTTCACACCCCTATTACAAGCCCATTGCATTGACTACATGTAATATACTATTATGCTCCTTTACTTGGCCTACATTGTGTCTGACCAGTACTCTCTCTCTCTCACACACACACACACACACACACACACACACACACACACACACACACACACCATCTCTATTTTTTTTATTCAAGTCTACACATTGCTGAAAGTCAGCTTGGAGCTGCTCTTTTTACCTACTGATGCCCTGCCACTAACATGGTAAATATGATTTGAGGTTATTGAATGTTTCTCCTTTCATTAACAATTGTGCAAATCTCCTTCCAATGACACAAACATGTTCAACTGTCATTATCACAAAAGAACACGCTCACAGATCAAAGTAATAATAACCGCAACAATGTGCTATGCACAGGAGATGAACCAACCACCTGTTAAATGCTGCAAAAAATGTGGACGGTCCCTGAAGGGACACAAGCTGCTGAGGAACCTCCAGGCTGGCCCTGGATGCAGCCTCAGAAATGGGACCAGACTCACAGTGGTCCAAATGATGGACAGGGCAGTGGAGTGCAAAGTCGCAGTCGGCCCTAACAGGGTATTCCGGGTATTCCTTCCAAGGATACCGCGTCATGACAGGGCCCAGGAGTTCCCCTTTACAGTGGTCCGCAGACAGTTCCCCCCTTCGCCTGGCATTTGCTGTTACCATCAATAAAGGTGACATAAACTCCCCCCCAAAGCAACCAGCATTGTGGGGGACCTCAGTCACTCCTCACACAGCCTCTGAAGTCTCCTGCCATCTGGGAGAAGGTACCACAGCCTCCATAGGCTCCACCAGCCTGGTAAACAGCGTTTTCCACCAGCCTTTCAGGAAGCTCCACTATCTTCCCTCTCTTCCTTCCCTCCCCTCTGCCCCCACAAATTCTTGATTTGTACACCCCCTCCCATTTGCCCCAAAGACTCCTGGACTCTGTACCTATTTAAACTCAGTCTGAACATTAAAATACACATATAATGTACACTTTAACTTTCCTCAGTTTACTGCATATTGCACATATTGTAAATAATGTTCATCATATTGCACATTTTAATTTGTAATGTGTTATTCTGCCGTACATTTTGCACTACTTAAAAATGTATTTATTGTATATTTCATCATCTCTTATTTGAACCTTTTGTACTTATTGCCACCTGGTAACTTGCACAACCGCACTAAACCGTATATATTCACGTGCTATAAAATCACTGAACTTTCACTACAACATCACAGCTAGGTGATATTACCCTGTGAAAATTGTGCAATACAATCTTACCAGTTCACTTATGTGTGGTTGGGTCTACTTTATTTTGTGCTTTTATCTCACACTTCATAGTTTGCGTACACTGAGAGGAGTTGCTATAGATTCCATTGTGCATGTGCGATGACAATAAATGGAATCTTAAACTCCTGACACACTAGAGGTAGAGCACGCACAACGCGCGCGTGGAAACTCTAGTCTGTTTTATAACAAAGGCCCTGTCATAGTTTCTCACTCAGTTCACCAATCTTTAGATACAATTCAAGGCTGGGAAGCTAACCCTACTTCGGTAAAGTTCAGCAGCGGACGTCAGGAACGAAGATGACGAATGATCCCGGAACACACATGGCAACAATAAATCGCCACCCTTTTTAGAGATAATATAATGCCTTGCTGTAGAAGAGGCATTCACTACTTTCTTTTTTGACTGTCACTTTGGCTGTCTCTGCATACGCTGTCCTGTGCATTGATTCATTAAACAACACTTGAGAAATTTGAAACCTTTTTCAGACATTCTTTATTTTTTGCCTTCCGTACATCCGAACAAACACGTATATATTATAGTTTTAATAATTGGAACAATATCTGTGAACTCTATTGCACTTCTAGGCAAGTGAAATAAAATTGCAATGAGCATATGTTCTCCAATGATAAATATGACTAAATCTCACAATGAAAGCAGGTTGCAGTTGTTTTTTTTAACAAATGTAACAGCGTGTACAGGCTGAACAGCTGAGGTGGGCGAACTATTATTATAACTATTATTATCAACAACAAAAAGAACAGAACAGAAAGAGAATGACAGAGACAAATTAATTCCGGCATGCTATACCCTGAACACATTCTTACAACAATGAAACATTTAATACAAATAGTTGAAATTCAAACAGTTTAAGAGCACAATGGTGAGCTTTCAATCTGATCCTTTTATGCTCTGTCGAGAGCTGTTGCTCCCACAAAAAATATGCTCACTCACTAAAAAACACACGCCTTTAGTTTGTGGGCTGATGTGTTTCAGTGGTACGAAATAAAAAGTTGTTCCCATGGATGCGAGACACACAAAAAAATGGTTGGTTGAAGCAGGAGGCTCATGAAAGGCTTGTGAATGTTTTCTGTTTTGCAGCAGAGTGCTCTCAACCAGAGGGCTCCGAGTGTGCTGGAGTGTTGGGACACCCGCACAAAGGGAAGGAGAGCAGGATGAAAGAATGGAGAGGGAGAGAAAAAGGCACAGAGAAAAAAAGAAAGATGGCAAATAAATAGTTGAGTATATGGTGGGCGGGTAATAAAAGGTTTCCTCTGGACTCGGACCGGCAGCTCTTGGAAGCACATACAGTGTCGCTATTGCTTCTCTGAAAGCACAGAATTCTGCTTATATTTTTCAAACCTTTGTAGTTAACTTGGCTGCTTGCTGTCCTAGCAAAGAGGAACCCAAACAATACTTAAGTGGAGCATGTTCCACTGCTCTCACATCCCTTTTGAAAGAATCAGTAAAACTTCTTCACAGCCACGTATACGGAAGTACTGGATGTGCTACAACCTTACCTGACCAGTATAAGTGACCAGTGGATCTGATGACACGCCCTGCATTCCACATCGCATACTCTTTCTTTTTTCCTTCTCCATAAAAAATGGACCATAAAAAAATATCTAGTTAGGATGCAGTAGGCATACTATTGGGACGTACTTTTTCTTATTTATTTCATCATAACATTGCGCCTTGATCTTGCCTCTTTTTTTTATATCCGTCGCATCCCCGTTTGTTTGAATATGGAGGCTCGATGTGATGTCACTTCCAGTGCGCACAGGATTGTGGGTCAGAATCGAACCAATAGCATGCTGTTTTCAACAAAAAATCTCGGCCGGATGTAGTAGACATCTGGGTATTTCTAACCATACTAAATCTGGCAACAAGAATCTGGACATCCAAAATCTTTTTTCTACCATACTAAATAGTAGATAGTAGGGGTATTGGAACGCAGTCAATGTCTCTGGGTTCCACTCTTCTTGTTACTTATCTATTACACAACTGGAAGACTGGCTGGATGATGGAAGGCACCGTCTTGATCTTGTTCCTTCACCTACATTGATTTTTTCATACAACAGCTACTGCTATCCTGTTTTTGTTGTTTCCAAAGCTCCATCTCTGCAGCTCCAGGCAGTAAACATGCAGCCCTGTGGTGTGGATATCAGTGTTGATTGAATATCTTCTCCCAGGTCAGGGCAGAGCAGCATGGGAGTGGAGCCAGAAGAGGAGGGCCACACGAGAGAGGGAAACAAACAGCAGCAGCAAGGAGCATGTCAAACAACAGGGGGACACAGGAAGACGCAGGAACCAGTGTTAGAGTTGCACTGAGACCCAGGCAGCAGATCATAGACGCAGCCCCCATGTCAGTGTGTTGACATCTTATAGAAAAGATGATTAGCTGGAAAGTCAGAATTGCAACAAAAAATGTTTACAGTCAAACAAAGACACATACACACAAAACACTAACAACAACAACAACAACAACAACAGCAAAAGCATATTTTACTATCAACCAAAGGTCCTATCACATATCCATTTGGCAACCCAGCTTGCTGCTAGCTCTGTTGGTTTGAACATCGTGTCACAGGTAGCAGTGCAAAAGTCGGACAACGTCTAGCTTATAGTAGCTTTAGTATTACCATGTAAAAATCTGGTCAATGATTCAACTCCTTTGTGATTTTCTCTTATTTTCTGTACAGATGACATCTATTGCAGTATGTCCGTCCTGGGGGAGGGATCCCTTCCTCTGTCAAATCTCCCTGAGATTTCTCAATTTTATAGTCCGATAAAGGGTTTTTAATAATAATAATAATAATAATTGATAGGTTTTATATAGCGCTTTATTGCCTAGGCACTCAAAGACGCTTTACAGGGTTCCTGGTTCAATTCGTTCACACACAGTCATACCGGTTACGATATTTTACGATAGTTACGTATGTAACTACGGTTCTATGAGTTCCGGATGACCGCCAGAGGCGGTGCTTGTAGCACTGGATATTCCATTGCGCGCATGCGCAGGTCGAGATCTTTATACCAACAAAGTCACCTGTGACACCCGGGTGACTCCGGGAATGTCTATATATTCCGGAAGTCACCGAGGTTCTGTTCCAACTGGATCTTCTCGCGGTGTCTGAGAAGTCTGAGTGACAGAGAACTCTGGCGGTCATCCGGAACTCATAGAACCGTAGTTACATACGTAACTATCGTTCTATTTCGTTCCTACTGACCGCCAGAGGCGGTGCTTGTAGCACTGGATGACTTATACCAAAAAGGTCACGAAGAGTACTCATCAATTAAGGGCTTGCAGCCATCAACAAGACAGCTGTCATTCCACCGGATGAGGTGCAGCAACATTTACTCTGTAGAGCCGCGCAACGTACATGATGAAGACCATGTAGCCGTGGCGCAAATGTCCTGCCATGAAATCCGCTTCAAGGCAGCCCATGATGTAGCCATACTCCTGGTAGAGTGGCACTCAACGGCCAAGGCATGGGGAGCCCCTGTGCTCTATATGCATTCAGGACCACATCCACAAGTCAGTGGGAGTGTCTCTGTTTGGGCAGGGCAGCCCCCTTCCTGCGGCTCCCATAGCAGACAAAGAGGTATTTGTCTTACGCAAGCTGGTTGTTGCCACAACCTATGCCCTAAGCGCCCGCACCGGGCACCGTGGGTCTGACATTCTTTCTGCACCCCCTGGTGAGCCCAGGGGATTGAAAGCAGCCAACTCGATCGATTGGTCTACATGGAGGAAGACAATCGTTTGGACAGGAAGGATGGATTTGGCGAGAGCACCACTCCTGACCCTTTTACACGCCAGCGCAAGCACGCCTGGCTTACTGACAAGGCATGGAGTTCACCGACCGATTGCAGTCGCAATGGCAAGGACGAACGCCCTATTCATAGACAGCCGCGTCAGGTCTGCCTGACTCAGCGGCCCAAATGGGGGTAGACCTAAGGCCCTCAGGACTACTTGCAAGTCCCATGAGGGTGCCCTCAGGGGTCATGGTGGCTGAATGAAGCCTCTGGCCTCCCTTCAGAACTGCCTGACTAGGTAGTGGGACCCTACCGTCTGGTTATCCACCCCTGCATGTGCGGCCGATATCGCAGCCACATAGACGCACAGGGTGGAAGCAGCTCTCCTGCTGCCCAACACAGACTGCAGAAAGTGTGGTATCACTATCACTGAGCAAGTCCATGGGATTTCGCCATGTGCCATGCACCACTGTGAAAACAGCTTCCACCTGTTTGCATAGTGCCATGTAGTGGAGAGTGCCCCTGAAGTCAAAAACGTATGGACCTCTGACTGGTCGCAATACGTCACAGTGGGTCCTGGCTACCAGGAGCCCCACGCACAGCTGCAGGCGCCCCGAGTTCGGGTGCCACATGTGTCCGCCTACCTGAGACAGAAGGTCCTGTCTCCCTGGAAGGCACCAAGGCTCTCTTTGAGGAGTTTAGTAACGCTGGGATCCATGGCCTTCCTGGCCAATGTGGAGCCACCAAACGTAGGCTGTAACTGCAATGCTGGACCCCATCCAGTGTTGTCAGTAACAAAAGAATTGTAGGAAATGCATAAAGCAGGCTGACTGGCCAAGCGTTAGCCAGAGCATCCTGCCTTAGGGGACTGGTCCTCTCCATCTAGGAGAACCCAGGGGAACAGTGGGTCATCTCTTCGGAAGCAAAGAGATACGCCACTGCCCTGCCATACTTGTCCCAATCATGCCCACCACCTCCGGATGGAGTCTCCACTCCCCGGGGGTGGCCCTTTCCTATCGCTGTGTTCCGGACACCTGGAACTTGGACAGCTTAGATAATGATAATTAGATAATGCTGAGGTCAGCATACCTATCAATCGAAGGAAGAGGCTGTACTCCAGCAGCCTCCATTGCCTGAAGTGCTGTAGTAGCCGCTGAACGGTAGCTACGCGCTATGGAGAAAGGCAGGCTCGCATGGCCGCCGACTCGAGCACCAGCTGAGCTGTAATGGTGGCAGGGATGCTGCCACACACTGTTTAATATACGCAGAGCCAGGGACGCCCAACGGAAGAACCCTGACTGGTACACCTTGCCCAGAAATGCAAAGGGGAGGACCACCTGTGACATTGGGCAGTAGGGACTTGAAAGTAGCATCTTTCAGGCTATGACACAACCCAGTCCGCCTGAGCGATAGATTGGAGGACCCCTGCAACACGCAGCATGGGGAAAGGAAGAATCGTGAGGCACTGATTCCGCCGTCTTAGTCCAGAACGGGGCGACCCCGCCCCACCTCCTGGTACATAAACTTCGGTTGAGTAGAACCTACCGAGCATCGAGTAGCACCCCCAAGGACTCTGGGGGAGGGCGGAGACTGGACGCCGACCTCCTGGCGCCTGAAATGCAGCTGTAGCGCAGTGTTACGGCGCTGTACAGAATGTGCTGAGAAGCACTGGCCCCTTGATTGTCCACCTGAACGTGGATGAAGCTATTGGCACGGGGTACCACAGAGGTTCCCGGCCTGGAATCAGGCAGAGGTGCACGTCGCAGCGTGCAACTACTGTCTAGCCTGGTCAACCTGAACACTTTGCTCTGGGACCTGAAGAGCAGCTGGCCGAACGTCTGGCCTGGGATCACTGGAGAGAACGGAGGGTCTGTCGACACACCTCCGACTGGGACGACTGCGCCAGCCAACCTTGGCGGCGCGCCACGTCACAGCTGATCAACCTGCCTAGCCCTTTTCTTGTGAAGCGACCTTGGGTACCTTGAAAGGCGCTATATAAATTCAAATTATTATTATTATTAGCTCCCTAAGTCATAATGCAAAGTCTGCAGTGAAGCATCACTGAGAGTCCGTGCTGAGTGACCAGCACCTGACCCCTGTATGGTTTGCGACCGAGCCAGGCCTGTGTGAGAAAGCAAATTCCCAGATGGCCCCCACAGGCAGCAATGTCGTAACTCCTAGTAAGGAGGTCGCCTGAAATCCGGCACTGGGCCGAGGGCCGGAATAAGGCTCAGAGGGAGGCACACAGAAACGGAGGATTGAGGGCCTGCCGAAAGAAGGCATTTGTGGGTGCAGATGAAACCAGAGCTTCATCTAACCCCATACTTGGCGAGTCACGGACAGACACTGACTTTCTAGCCGAGCTGCCCACCTGTAAGAGACTACAGGACGCAGCTGTGGACAGCATGTCATCCCCCGAGTAGGAAGGATGCACAGCCGCAGGTTATTCACTGCACTGGTACCATGACTGGTTGGAGGCTAGTAGAAGAGCCTCTACCTAGCAACCTAAGTGCCTGAGACATGAAACTATAGTTCATGCATGGGTTACCTGACAGCGCTTCCCTCAGGTGCTCAACCCTGAGACCTGCAGGGCACTTGTCATGGCCCTGTATGGAGGTCATGTAAGGCGTAAGCTGGCCACTGTTGAGCCAACGAAATATGCGTCTGACTACACAATTATGGGCGCTTGACATAATGGCAAACTTAATTACCCTATTCAGTAACTAATTAGAAAATAGCAAATTAGTTAGTAGGCTATGCAGCCGGGCTCTAGGTGAGAGCACCGAGCACCGGTGTGCAGCCCAAATTAACCCCTTGAAGGCGACTCTGCTACCCGCAAGCCGCCTACTGGAGGCAAATTAACGCAGGCTTAGGCAATCGCGCCCTAGGCGAGAGCACCCGAGCACGACGCCCCTGCAAAACGATAATGAAGTACGCAACTGGCCTAGGCGATACAGCACCCAAGCAGCAGTGCAGCAAAGCTAGCAAATACCGCGGCGGCGGCTACTGCCCACGCCGCTCACTGATAATCAAAGTAAGCAACCGGCCCCGGCGAACTCACCACCCGAGCACAGCGCAACAGCTAGCAGAATAATTAGAACTCACCGTGGCGGCGCTATCCCAGCCGCTCACTGGCAACTAATCAAGTAGCACTGGCCTAGGCGACACAGCACCCAAGCAGCAGTGCAGCAAAGCTAGCAAAAAGAAATTAGAACTTACCGTGGCGGCGCTAACCCCAGCCGCTCACTGGCAACTAATCACCTTAATACAGCGGCTAATACAGCGGCGGTGCAACTATAGCGCCCCCGCTAGAATAGCACATTGGCAGTGTAACCATGCCGCCCCCTGGCGAGCAAGTTACAGTAGGCTAGGCAATCGAGCTCTGGGCGAGAGCCCCCGAGCAACAATGCGACCTGTTGTGTAAAACTATGCTGCCCACTGGCGAGCATAATTACAGTAGGCTTTAGGCAATCGAGCTTTAGGCGAGAGCACCCAAGCAACAATGCAACCTGTTGAGACAATTAAAATATGCATCCGATTAAGGTATGCAACCAGGCTTCAGGCGAGAGCAACCGAGCCACGGTGCGACACCGCTAGTATAATACAGTGGCGGTGTAAACCATGCCGCCCACTGCGGGCAAATGCAGTAGTCTGTGCTGACACGACAACGGTGTGACAGCCAAAATAACCCAGTGAAGGTGCTCCTTGGACCCCAAGACGCTCACTGGCTAGTAGCAACTAACGTATATGCAACCGGGCTTCAGGCGAGAACAACCGAGCCACGGTGCGACACCGCTAGAATAATACAGTGGCGGTGTAAAACTATGCTACCCACTGGCGAGCATAATTACAGTAGGCTAGGCAATCGAGCTCTGGGCGAGAACGCCCAAGCAACAACGCGACCTGTCGAGCCAATTAAAATGTGTAATCCGAATAAGGTATGCACCCGGGCTTCAGCGAGAGCACCCGAACCACGGTGCGACACCGCTAGAATAATACCGTGGAGGTGTAACTATGCCGCCCACTGGCGACACACTACAGCAGCCTACACACGAGCAACAGTGTGACACGGCTAAGATAACACGGTGAAGGCGATTTAGGAAACTAACTCGTCCACCGGCGCACTTTACTTAAGAAGGGGACAGTGCAAATCAATAAACCACATGATCCTACATGGGTTAAAAAATGCTAGAATTAGCCAAATGCTATTCAACGAAGGCTATAGGCAATTGAGCCTTAGGCGAGAGCACAATAATGCGCCTTAATAACACAGTGACGGCAACGACGTTCACTGGCGAGCATAGGCTACAAATTAAGTAGCCTATGCAGTCAGGCTAAGGCGTGAGCTATCGTGCAACACGGCTATAATAACACAGCGGTGTGAACTAAGCTGCCAACTGGCGACACACTACAGCAGCCTACACACGAGCAACAGTGTGAGACGGCTAAAATAACACGGTGGAGGCGATTTAGGAAACTAATTCGTCCACCGGCGCAGCATACAGTGTATACAACAGCATACTAGTGTGTGGCACGGCTCACCCACTGCACTAGCAATAAAGTAAGCTATGCAACGCAAGGCTTAGGTGAGCACACGATTGGTGCGACACAGCTCAACTACAACAGTGAAAGAGACTTCTGACCCGAAGCCGCCCACCTGACGAGCAAATCTTGAATCAAAGTAAGCACCGGTCGGGGCGAACGTAGCCCCCGATCCACAGTGCACAATGCTAGAAAGACAATACATTCGAGCATACAATTAGCAACCGGCTAGCGAAAAGCACACAAGCAACGGCGATAATGCTACAAAGTAGGCCTACTGTGGCGGCTCACCTGACGAGCAAATTAAGTAGCCTATGCAACTGCTCTAGGCTACTCGTAATGCTACAAGTACTGTGGCGGCTCGCTGTCGATTAAATCAAAGTACGCACCGGTCGGG
Organism: Ammodytes dubius; assembly: GCA_026122265.1. Taxonomy (NCBI): domain Eukaryota; kingdom Metazoa; phylum Chordata; class Actinopteri; order Uranoscopiformes; family Ammodytidae; genus Ammodytes; species Ammodytes dubius. Next base: position 2,002,341 of record CM047515.1, on the reverse strand, counting down.
GCGAACGTAGCCCCCGATCAACAGTGCACAATGCTAGAAAGACAATACCTTCGAGCATACAATTAGCACCCGGGCTTAGCGAAACACATAAGCAACGGTGCGAACGAAGAATAACACGGCGACTGTGAAGCCGCCGCCTGATCTAATCAAAGCAAGGTGGAAAGGTGATATCAGCTTCCGCGGTAGCCCCAGGCTACGCGTAGCCTTCACACTACTCACCCTGACCGGCCGTAGCCAAGTCTAATGAATTGCTGTCGCAGCCCTTGGTGGTCGAAGTCAAATCGAAGCACCAACCCTCAGGGTACGAGCTACTTGCGACAAGCTAGTGGTATATTAGCACACAACAATGTGTGCGACCTGCTCCGCGAGAAAATAGAAGGAACAGAACCTCGGTGACTTCCGGAATATATAGACATTCCCGGAGTCACCCGGGTGTCACAGGTGACTTTGTTGGTATAAAGATCTCGACCTGCGCATGCGCGCAATGGAATATCCAGTGCTACAAGCACCGCCTCTGGCGGTCAGTAGGAACGAAATAGAACTGGGAGTTTTTTTCTCAGCCGAGCTAAGGGTGTAAGGGCAGGGTGTCATACTGTATGGAATGAAAAGCCCACTGAGGCAAATGTCTATTTGTGATATTGGGCTGCACAAATAAAACTGATTTGATGTACCACAATGTTTTATAACGATAACAGACTTTTTTTTTTAACCAAACCAGGGGCTGTTTTTGCTCCTTACTGATGTTTTAGGGGCATTTGGTGTTATTTCCATGGCTATTTATTCAAATGTTGGGCAAGGTACATTGTCAGGAATGGTTTTGCATCGTGGCTCGAAGGGTGGGTTAACACTGGTATTGCTAACTTTATTTTGATCTATGCTACTAACGCTAGGGATCTTGTAGGCCTTCACAAATGTAGACCACCTCTCTGTTATGCTGATTCCATCATACAAACCGCTGCTCATCAGAGGTAAGCCCACAGTAAAACCAATTAAAGTGTGGCCCGAAGGAGCTATGTCGGCGCTGCAGGACTGCTTTGAGAGGACTGACTGGAACATGTTCAGAGAGGCTGCAACTGACAGTGAACATACAGACGTGGAGTTGTATGCTTCATCCGTGTGTGCGTACATCCTTAAGTGTGCAGAAGATGTCGCTGTTACAAAGACGGTCATAACCAGGGCCAATGACAAACCATGGATGACCAGAGAGGTTTGAGCAGCGCTAAGAGAGCGTGATGTCGCCTTCAGATCCGGTGACGGCGGGGCTCTCAAAGAAGCAAGAGCCAACCTGAACCTCACCATCAAGGCAGCAAAGCGCTCCCAAGGCCAGCGGATCCATGGCTTTTTCCAGGACCCGGGTAACCCCAGACGTCTATGGCAGGGCATCCAGTCTCTCTCTAGGTCGTCCTCAGACGAGCCCTCCATCGTTGCTTCCAGTCATCCCGATTCTCCATACATCTGGCCAGTTCATTGGTACTTTGCGCTCCTGCATCCTTCTTGAGTATATCCACGTATGTTAGTGTAGAACGTCCTCGAGACCGATGACCATGATTTGGTTCCCATAGTACCAATTTGCTGGCTGGCAGCTCTTGGTGTCTTTGGCAGTGTCCCACCAGTCCATCACAGGTTACAAGGCTGCCCCCTACCCCTGACAAGACAACATCAGCTTCCTCAACAAACTGAATTAGTTCTTTGGACGGTTTGAGGATTTAAACACCACGCTCCCAGTAAAAGCTGTCCCTCACCCCGACGAGCTGGCACTCAGACTCCAAACAGTGAATGTGCGGAGGACTCTGAGAAAAGTCAACGCACGGAAGGCAGCAGGCCCCGATAACTTCCCAGCACGGGTCGTCAGGGAATGTGCTGACCAGCTGGCCTGGGTCCTCACCGACATCTTTAACACCTCGCTGATTCAGGCTGTTGTCCCATCATGTTTCAAGGCTGCCACCATCATACCAGTGCCTAAGAAATCCAACATCACTAACCTGAACGACCTCCGCCCCGTAGCACTGACTTCCATCATTATGAAGTGCTTCGAGAGGCTGGTGAAGGACCACAGCACCTCCAAGCTCTCGCCATCACTTGACCCATTCCAGTTTGCATACAAACCAAACCGCTCTACAGAGGATGCCATCTCCTCTGTCTTCCATCTGAGCCTGGAGCACCTGGAGGTTAAAAACACCCACGTGCGGATGCTGTTTCTGGACTTCAGCTCAGCATTCAACACGATTATCCCCCAGCATCTGGTGTGCAAACTGGGTCACTTGGGCCTTGGCACCCCCTTGTGCAACTGGCTGCTAGCCTTTCTCACCAACAGCACCCAGTCTGTTTGTGTGAACAATAAGATCTCCAGCGCTATCTACCTGAACACCGGTTCCCCCCAGGGCTGTGTTCTCAGCCCCCTGTTGTTCACCCTGATGACGCACGACTGTGGTCCCAAATTCAGCACCAACCACTTTTTGAAGTATGCGGACGACACAACTGGTGTCGGCCTCATCAAGGATGACAATGAACTGGCCAACAGGGAAGAGGTGAAACACCTGGTGGACTGGTGTAAGGTCAAGAACTTGATCCTTAATGTTGAAAAGACAAAGGAGATCATTGTCGACTTCAGAAAATCTCGGCCTAGTCATACTCCACTTCACATCAATGACGCTGCGGTGGAAGTCGTCAGCAGCACTAAGTTTCTGGGGGTCTAAATGACTGACAAGCTAACCTGGTCCCTCAACACCACCTCTCTGGCGAAGAAGGCACAGCAGCGCCTGCCCTTCCTGCGCCGGATGAGGAAAGTCTCCCCCCTCCCATCCTGATCACCTTCTACAGGGGCGCTATCGAGAGTCTGCTGACCAACTGCATCTCCGTCTGGTTTGGGGCCTGCAATGCCTCGGACTGGAAGTCTCTGCAAAGAGTGGTGAGAACAGCGGAGAAAATCATCGGGTCCTCGGTCCCATCCATCCGGGACATGGGGCAGAAGCGCTGCCTGACCAGAGCCCAACGCATCTCCTCTGACTCCACCCATCCTCACTACGGACTGTTCTCCAGGCTGAACTCTGGCAGGAGGTTCTGCAGCATCCACAGTAGGACATCTAGGTTCAGTGACAGTTTCTTCCCCCTGGCCATTAGACTGTTGAACAGTTAGACCCCTAACCATCTTAGTATTTTACTTCATGCCATCTTTTTATATTCCGTCTCCCCTCCACCGTGAGCCAAGGCAACGAAATTTCGTTCAATAGGTGCACTAGTGCATTTATTGTATGACAATAAAAACAAGTCTAAGTCTAAATCAATCAATGGTTCGATCCGATAGTAGCAAGGGCTGGGAGTTGTGTGTGCATCAGTAGTTTATACATCAGCTAAGGTACGTCAATCATCATGATCTTTGAGTTTACTGATGATCAGGTCTGTCTAGTCACATCAATACACATGTGCTTTGTTAAAGGTGAAGTAAGCAATTTATTTATGTTAATATAAGTGTTAAATCGCTCTTTATTCATACAGTGATCCCATACATAATGTGCACGTTTCATAAAGCCAATCTCTCAGTCACCTGCTCTACATGTAATCGGAAAATATACTTTTCGGGGATCCCGAAATTAATATCCAATCACAAGAGAGAACGCTACAAACCGACACCCGTCTCACTCATGGTCTCACTCCCAGTGCACGCCAGAGGACAGTTGGGTGAATGTTTAAGTGCCTACAATGGCGGAGCAGGTAAAAATCCTTCCCAATGTCTGTTTTGATGGTTTTTTATCATGTTTTATCACAATTACTTATCTGAGATGATGCTTGTTTGAATACTCGCTGTTTGAAGATTAATGTGGTGACGTAGAGACGAGCAAGGGGACTGCTAGCTGCAGTAACTGACAGGAAGTTAGCTAAAAGAACAATTCCGCTTACAGCACCTTTAAACTAGGGATGTTAAACGACTCATTGTTTGCGTGTCGACGTGTCGGAGGCATGAATCGACAAATCGATCGATTTACTGTGCCATTTAAAAAAAAAAAAAAAAAAAAAAAGGCAGTGTGTGCCTTTTTTTGCGGCAGCAGCACGTAGTTGTGGTGCTGATAAACTGTTCCTTTAAAAAAACACTGCTGTCGCTTGCTGTGTGTGTTCAGACTTCATCTGCATCAAAGCCTTTTTGATAATAAAATGAGAGGCTTTAATTTTAAAAACGCTGTCCATGCGTCGGAGGTGAATGTAACTTACTCGGCTGAAAACAGAAACTAGGGAGACGGCTCACTGTACAGTCCCTTCAGTCGCGCTGTCAGCTTGCAGACATGGCTCTGTGTATTTAGACTCGAGACATAAAAACAGATCGCGGAAGCCGTTCCCGTTGACAACGTTAATGGGCAGGATACCCCCGGTTATCATGTTATCCATCAAACCACAGAGTTTTTCTGCACGGCTCCCGGTGATAGTCACCGTCACAGCGCTACTCGCTGCTTTGCTCGGGCGGAGGCTTTGAGTGAAGGTGATTTACATCTGGTGTGGCCCGGGTCAACAGTGCAGTGCAACATATAAAGCATAACGTTTTAATATTCGTCTACGACCGTGATGTTAATTTAACTTTATGCTGCATATGTTGCACTGCACTGTTGACCCACACACACCGGACCTGCAGCGCGCGCTCGCGACCACGCGTGAACTCTCATGACGGACGTCTCCCATGTGCTCAAAACATCTAATAAAGTGAAACACCCGATTTATCGATTTCTATTTTTCGAGTCGTCTTGAGCACGTGTCGAAAATCGAGCCGAGAATCGACACATTGTTCACATCCCTACTTTAAACACAGAGGGCCACATCCACTAAGAATAGATTGCGGGCGCTAATAGCTCAATGAATTGCAGCAAAATAGCGCCCGCAATCTGCCCCGTTTTAGCAGCATATCCACTATGGAATTTGCACCAGGTATCAGCGCAAACACGCCCACAAAGTTTGTCCTCGTTTAGCGTTTACGTGAGTGAGTGGACAGGCCCACCGTCAAGGGGGAAACGCCTGTACAGTTATCCCAGGAACAGGAGGGGTGGGTGGCACAGGGAGACACTCAGAGAGAAAAACAAAAACTAATTTTGCTTACAAGAAAAGAGAAAAAGACAAATATGCAGCATTGCTTACTATAACTAAAATAAAATAATTTTAGCTCCACTAAAACGGCCTGTTGCAATTAGCACTGGCCTTTGAGGATAAGGTGTTATTTGCAACAAGACTTATTTACATAGGAATGGAGCAATTTTGCACTGGGTTTTGAATATTCCGTCACTTAAAAACATTCAAATGGGCAAGACGCACCCTCGGCACAGATTCAGTGCAGTCTGCGCTGTCATTTGCTGGTTTAGCGGCCGCAATCCTTTAGTGGATGTGGCCCTAAGATTAACTAAGCGTTCATTTTTCATGACGTCATCATGTTTGTGGCCCTTCAAAACAAGTGGTGACCTGGTTCTTATTCAAATTACTTCATTCAATTCGAGAGTTAACATATCTCAAGATTAACACTACTGTATCTCAAGTTCACCACTTTATACCGTAAGTGCCAAGTGGTGAACTTGAAATACCAGAATGAATGCTTAGTTCATCATGATTTCTACACTTGGTATTTAACAAAACACATGTGTATTGGTTTGACTAGTCAGACATGATCATCATATCATAATCATAAGAACTCAAAGATCATGATGGTTAACGTATCTTAGCTGATTCATCAATTAACTTATTGTTCCTGTATTAAATCATGAATGAGATACCATTAATCCTAGTGAATTACTGATAGTTCATGAATTACTACATGGATTAATTCATGCATTTACATGCATTTATTCAGACATGAAATCATGATGATTCATGTGCCATTAATATTAAGTGTTACCATATGAAATGTCCCGATTTTTCAGGGCCATTTTGCCTCAAGCCTCAGTTCTGTTAAAGCCTGTTTCGGACTCTTCTTTGGAGTTGACATAAAAACAATGTTGCATTGTGTCGCTTAAAGAGCTGAGCTTGGTTCAAACTTTTTCGCTGAGGCCTGTATGGGAGTGCTGTCGGTGAAATGAATGGGGAGGCTGTCTTTCTTAGTAGTGTCCATAGGAACACAGTGTGGTCATTCATACAGAGCTGAAGTCAGCAGAGGTTCTTTTTATCACCCATCGTGTTACACCCATCTCGTTAGCAAGTTGTCTAGTCCAATATTAACTCTCCCAGCTCTGTTCTGACCTCAACCAACTCCTGAGGAGGGTATCTGTCTCTTTAACTGTTAAATACAACACTGTCAACCAGCTTCTTGATAACACAGTGTGGCTGCTGTTTGCTGCGGGGCAGGCAGTGTATATCGGGCTCTTGAGATGAATCCATGAGAAATGGCCCCAGACAGACAATTGAACTGAGAGCAATGAGACTTATCCAAAAAGCTTGTTAGCATTAAATTATAAATTATGAGCTAGAAGATGCTAAAACGCTTCATGAAACTAAGTATAACTGAACAGTTGGTTTTAATACACTATGGGTTCATCGCGGTGCGTGTCACCTTTCACACAAAGTGTTGTGTCATCCATATAAAAAAACATTGATTAAACCTGCTGTTAAAGGCTGTGAATGCGCCTGTATTGGTAACCGAAAGCTTCTGCCTTCCAGAGCATTGTGAAGTAGAAACTGGGTCAACATGGACAAGACAGTTTACAGTGTCACAGAAACCTACATTTTATAAATAAATGTACTTTCTCACACTATTCTACAAGTTCCTGCCTGCAACATTCCTCTTCAAATATCTCTCTGTCCATGTGGCCTGCCTCTTACATAGACATAATGCCTAAATAACAATGTCTTTATTGGACTGCTTCCTCCAGACAGTGGTTGCTGGGAGATTGTAAAAACTGTAAAGCCTCCGCTCTCACCTGTCACTGTCTTATTATCACATTCTACCAGCGCCATTATGTTAAAGTGCTGCCCCACAGCGCGCCACTAATTGTTCTGTGTACATTTTTCTTCACACCTCCATACATCTGCGTTTATATTTAAATACACGTTTACACTTCAGTGTTCTAAAGATGGCACTGAGCCAATTAGTTAAATAATCAAATTAGAGCAAGCCGGATGTATAAGCAGTGGGATTTTCTGGCAATCAGAAAAGGGAATTTAAAAATAACGGTGTGTTATTTATCCCATGCTAATCTAAGATGAGGCTTTTTTCATCATACCAAGGAAATGGTTTGAGAGCTTTTTCATTCTGCACTAAGTTAAGTCACTTTACACGACACACATTGAAATTTGTCTTTTCTCATATCCCCTCTCAAGGCACCACACACACTTCAGAGGGGGTCAGAGCGCAGGGTCAGCCATCCAGAGCGTAGGGTTTTCATTCTCCACTGCACAGTTCTTGCTGTTTGTATTGCCTACCATGCTCAATAAGGCCACTATAATTGTCTCTTCAGACTGGCAGTGAATAGATTTCTTTTAAACACACTCCCAATGTCAGAGATGGAGAGACAATCTTCCTGTTCTGTGCTGCAGTTAGATGGATACATCAAGGGGCTGTCTCTTTCTTTCTCTAAAGGCGCCCTGTGTTCCACCAATTGAGAGCTTTAGTATTGAACCATCATGGGGAATGTGTGATATTTAATATTTTCACTGCTGCAGGAGAGGGAACAGAACAGAGTGAGGCCGACATCAATAAGAGAAAACTGGGAGTACAAGTTGTTTTACTCAGTCAGTCCCCTTGTGTGTGGGCGAAAGCCATTTTAATCCAGGGCTATCACACTCCACCACTTAAAATGTAAAACTCCTATGTGGAGAGGGTTATTTTTTTCTTTATTTTTGTAACCTATTTTTATTGAATTCTTGGCATTATAAAATATCACAAAATCAACATTGAAATACATCAATATAACTCCCTGTTCCTGATGCACAAGTAAAGGCATGGATAGTAGTCAGATACTGTAGATAGTAGTGATAGTAATAGGCTTATAGTTTTTTCTTTTTTAACTGGTCTGGTTCCAAATCAAGGGTTGTATTTCATGTTGGAGTCTATCCAGCTACTTCAGCAGACCATGAGCCACATCTTGAGAGGTGTTTGATATCTGATCTTTAATCCAGAATCAAAATGACCCAGCAAACCCAGTATTGACCACAGGAATGTTACATCACTCACCTGGCTTATTGCCTCTCATATCCTGGCTGTGACATAAACTACCCCTGCGTTCCAAATCACATACCTTTTCTTTTTACTACACTACATACTAAAGTACAGAAGAGTTTAATGGCCACAGGAGAGAGAAAAATCAGATCAAAAGGATTTTTTTTTCTCATTATGTCAAGAAATGTCAAGAATAAAGACGAATACTGCAAAATGCTATTGGAGTTAGTGGAGCACTTATGTTTTGTCAGCATACTACAATTGACGTGCATGAATTGGGACATCCTTAATCTTTTTCTGGCATACTAAATAGTAGGGAAGTATGGGTATTGGAATGCAGGGCACATCTTATTGAAATGTTGCTTATGTCGTTGTTGCGTGCTGTTGCGTGCTGTTGCTTTCAGAGCTGCGCAGTTATTTAAGACTCCACAATTACACTGATTCCTTTCAAAGATGCTAGGAAACAATGATTATAAATCAAGCCACTTTATCCATACAAATTATGCTCCCACCAACATCTGTGCCGACGCTGAAGTCACTGTCAATTATATGTCTCTGTTATTTTTTTCACATTCACGTAATGAAGCGTGATATCTACTACGTTAGCACCGACACATTTTATGCAGTAATCAGGGTTTGTGGTCCCTGGGTCATGAAACGCACTGTGCATGTGGGAAGAACAATTAAAAAGACCAACCAAACTGATTTGAAGATGAGGACAGCAGTGATGTAAAATATTCAACAACTGATATTTCACAGTGGTGCCTCTGGAGAAAGCATGAGGGAAGCATTATAATGAAGGTCAAATCAAAATCAATAATAATTCTTGTATAATATGCAAGAGAATGAGTGCCAAGGGCGTAGCATTGGTTTCAGAAGCAGGGGGACATAGGCCCTGCGTTCCAAATCACATACTTTTTCTTTTTACTACACTACATACTGTACTGAAGTACACAAACGTTTTGGGGCCACAGGAGAGAAAAAAATCAGATAAGGAATTTTTTTTTTTTTGATTTTGTTGAGAAATGTCAAGAATAAAGACGAATAATCCAACATGCCATTGGAGTTAGTGGGGCATTTATGTATTTTTTAGCTTACTACAATTGACATGCATGTATTGGGACATCCTAAATCTTATGGGGATAAAAGTATGGGGATTGGAACGCAGGGAGGAAATAAGTGTGGAATTTCTTTGAAACAAAAAGCAATTATATGTAGCACTTTGCAGTTTGGCTTAATTGAGGCTAATGCACCTACATTTGATTTTGATTTTATTAGGATCCCCATTAGCTGATGCAGAAACATCAGCTACTCTTCCTGGGGTCCACACAAAACATATACAAAAAAGAAAAACATATAAAAAATAAAAAATAAATAAATAGAAAAAAAAGAAATGTATACAAAGAAAAACAATCACAAAACATATAGGAACGAAACCATTGATACACAAAAAAACAAAAAAAAGCATTTAAAAATTTAAAAATATAAAAATAGCAGGTCTCTAATCTCTAATGCGGACAGCAATTAGGTGTTGTTTCACATGTTTTTTGAACACAGTTTTATTCAGATTTTTAGAGATATGCCCTGGCAGGGAGTTCCATTCAACCATAGCTCTATACAACACTGTACGTTGTTTTGAATTTGTTTTGGCTTGTGGAATAGTGTAGTTTCCACTGGTGGCATGTCTAGTGGGGTATGTGTGTGCATTACAGCTGAGTGTGAGTTGCCTATACAAACAATCAGGGGTTTTAAGTACATTAATATTTTTCACAAATGAGAGAATGGATGCTTTTACCCTCTCATCTACTTTTAGCCAGAGGAGTTTGTCATGCATGACGTTTATTTTAGCTCTCATTGTGCACTGAAGGGCAAGGCGAGCTGCTCTGTTCTGAGCCCGTTGTAGCTTACCTAGATTAGTTTGTGTGGTACCTGACCAGACCACCGGGCAGTAATCTAAGTGTGATAACACTAAGGTTTGCAGGACCTGTTTGGTCAGATGTGGTGTTAAAAAAGAAGAGCATCTCTTGACAGGTATGTGTCTCCCCATTTTTTGCACCATTAAATCTATATGTCTTGACTATGTCAGTTTACTATCTAAAGTTACACCAAGAAGCTTTGTTTCTTGTACTTGCTCAATATCAGCATTGTTCAGTACCAGATTCAGCTGAGGTTGAGAGATTAGTGAGTGGTTTGATCCAAATACAATGCTCTTAGTCTTAGCTATGTTCAGAACAAGTTTATTATCAGTGATCCAGTTAAATACTATCTGCAACTCTTTGTTGAGAGCTGAGGTAATTTCTTTAACTGTTCGAGCAGACGTGTAGATTGTCGAATCATCTGCGTACATAGACACACAGGCTTCCTTACAAGCAAGTGGGAGATCGTTTGTGAAAATCGAGAAGAGCAGTGGTCCAAGTGAAGAACCCTGTGGAATCCCACACTGTATCTGTCTTGTAGTTGAGAGGCTTCCGTTAAAGGAAACCCACTGTGTTCTGTTAGTTAGGTAGCTTTCTATCCATGCTGAGGCAGATTGAGTAAAGCCATAACACTTAAATGTACTTAATAGTAAGTTATGATCAATGACATCAAAGGCAGCACTGAAGTCTAACAGGACTGCTCCTACAATATTCTGTTGATCAATGTCTTTTAGCCAATCATCTGTCATTTTAGTGAGTGCTGTGCAGGCTGAGTGTCCTTCCCTATAAGTGTGCTGATAGTTGGTTGTCAAGTTGTTCATAGAGAAATAGTTTTGTATCTGGCCAAATACAATTTTCTCCAACAGTTTGCTTATAACAGGTAACAGGCTGATTGGTCTGCTGTTAGAGCCAGTAAAGGCAGCACGAGCATTTGTAGGTAAAGGTATTACCTTAGCCTGTTTCCAGGTTTGAGGGCACATATTGCTGTCTAGACTGATATTGAAGATGTGGCATATGGGAGTGGCAATCTGATCTGCTACCATCCTCAACAACTTTCCATCCAGGTTGTCAATACCAGGTGGTTTCTCAATATTGATAGATAATAATAGTTGTTCTACTTCCTCTATAGCCACTTTACAGAATTCAAAAGAACAGTTCTTATCTTTCATTATTTTGTCTTTTATACATGAATACGAATACAATGGTTCAGAGTGCGGTGTTGGCATTTCCTGCCTGAGTTTGCTAACTTTGTCCATAAAATGATCGTTAAAGTAATTTGCAATATCTTTAGGTTTAGTTATAAAGGACCCTTCCACTTCTATGAAAGATGGAGTGGAGTTACCCTTTCTGCCCATGATATTATTTAAAGTGCTCCATAGCTTTTTTTGTCATGTTTTATATCATTAATCCTTGATTCAAAATACAACTTCTTTTTCTTTTTGTTCAGTTTAGTGACATAGTTCCTCAGTTTACAGTATATTTGCCAATCAGATGTGCAGCTAGACCCGTTTGCCACTGCCTTTGCCTCACCTCTTTGAACCATGCATTCTTTTAATTCATCATCAACCCAAGGAGCCCTATTGGCTCTCACAGTCAGCTTCCTGACAGGTGCATGCTTATCCATAATTGGAACCAACAGTTCAGTAAATGCTTTAAGTGCAGTATCTGGGTCTCTTTGTTTACTTACATTAGACCAACAGATATTTCTAACTTCCTCTACATAGGAATCATGACAGAAACCTTTGTACGATCTTTTATGTACAATTTTTGGTCCAGCTTTTGGAACTTTAGTCGTCCTGGATATGCCCACTAAGTTGTGATCACTGAAGCCAATTGGAACAGATACAGCTTTAGAGCAGAGTTCAGCAGCATTGGTGTAAATATGATCAATGCATGTGGATGTTACAGTTCCTGTTTTGGTAGTATACACCCTGGTAGGTTGGTTAATAAGCTGAACCAGGTTACAGGCACTGTTTATAGTAAGCATCTTATTTTTCAGAGGACAACTTGGTGCAAGAAAATTTATATTTAGGTCTCCCAGGACATATATTTCTCTATTTTCATCGCATGCTCGCTCAAACATTTCACACAAATTAACAAGATACTGACTGTTAGAGCTTGGTGGTCTATAACAGCAGCCCAGCAGTAAAGGTTTAAGGTGGGGTAGGTGAACCTGTAACCATAACATTTCAACATTTATTTTTATTTATTATTCTTTCGGACAATTCCACACAATACACAATTTTCTCTTGCAAATATTCATACATCATACTTTGTGTTGTCCGAAGGGAGACGGAAGAAGCCAAAGGCTTATCAGGTCCCGCCCCCATTTTCATCAAATTCGGATTCAGATACACAGTTATTGTTACAGAAAATAAAAATAAAACAAACAAAAAACATTTTTTTATATATATATATATTTATATAGCTATATATATATACATATACTTTTTTTTTTTTTTTTTTTTTTTTTTTCAATACACAGTCAATTTTAATCTAATTGCTTCAGCTTTTAAGATCAGTTCAGCACAGTTCAGTTTTTCTGTGACAATGCCAAGTGTATAAAGTGTGAAGTGGCCTTGTATTTGGCCTGTTCCATTTCTTATCTGGTAGTCTAAACACTTCTGCGTCTGTCTGCTGGCCTGTATTATTCGTTACAATATTGTTATGAAAGTGACATTGACATTGTACTCAGGTTATTAGTCTGTAATTTTCAATAATTTTTGAAACATAATTTGCTTTGAAATTGCGCAAACTGCAACTCCCTGTGACAACTTCATCAAGTCCATTCCACAGCTTAATACCATTTACAGAAATCGAAAAGGATTTAAGTGTGGTCCGTATATTTTTCTCAGTGAATTTACCTTTTCTTCTTAAATCATGCGAAACTTCTCTGTCTTCAAACATTACTTGTAAACTGTTAGGAAGGCTTTTTTTTGAAGCCTTGTAAATAATTTGTACTGTGTGGTAATTTACCACATCACGTAATTTGAGAATTCTACCTTCAATAAAAAAGTTATTAGTGTGTGCCCTGTAATTGGCTTGGTAAATAATTCGTACTGCTTTCTTTTGAAGAATCTCCAACGGGTGCAATGTACCTTTGTAAGTGTTTCCCCATATTTCAGCACAGTAATGCAAATGTGGGGAAACTAAACTCCAGTATAATACAAGTAAGGCCTTTTGATTGAAACATTGTTGTGCTTTCCAAAGTATAGAAATACTCCTGGCTATTTTGCCCCTGAGATGGCTAACTTGTGGTTTCCAGCTTAATTTATCGTCAATTATTACCCCTAGGACTTTGTGTTGCTTGACCCTTTGAATTTCAATCCCATTTACCTTGATTTTTACAGCGACATCTGATGCTCTCCTGCCAAACATCATGAATTTAGTTTTTTCTAAATTTAGTGATAACTTATTTCGGTTTAACCACCCATGTAACTTAGTCAATTCAATGTTTACGATCTCAACCATATTATTCAGATCTTTCCCCGAATAGAAGATGTTTGTGTCGTCAGCAAATAAAATTAACCTTAAGACTTTCGACACTTTACATATATCATTTATATAAAGCAGGAATAATTTCGGCCCCAAGATTGACCCCTGAGGGACCCCACAAACAATATCTAAGCATGTTGATGTGAACTCCCCTAATTTCACAAATTGTTTCCTGTCATGTAAATAACTTCTGACCCAGTCATGTGCCAAACCTCGAATGCCATAATTCTCCAGTTTATTAAGAAGGATGTCATGATTAATAGTGTCGAATGCTTTTTTGAGGTCTAAGAAAATTCCTATAGAGTACAATTTGTGATCAATAGCATTACTAATAATTTCTACCGATTCAGCCAAGGCCAGTGCGGTGGAATGATTCTTTCTAAAGCCGAATTGACTGTCATACAGAAGTTGATGTTTAGTAATGAATTCATCAAGTCTATTGCTGAATAACTTTTCCAGAATTTTAGAAAATTGTGTTAAAAGTGAGACTGGTCTATAATTAGTAAATGAATGTTCATCACCATTCTTATGTAATGGTATAACCTTAGCTACTTTCATGTTGGAAGGAAAAATTCCTGTTTGAAAAGATAGATTAAAGAGGTGTGTTAGGGGTTTAATAATACTTTCTTGCACTGATTTGATTACTTTCATATGAAACCCAAGAGCGTCTCTAGAGGTTTTTGTTTTCATTCCGAGCAATATCTCCCTTATCTCGTTGGCCTCGACTGGCTTCAAAAACATGGACTGTTGAAGAGACGCTTCATTTTCGCTAGACTCCCCTAAACTCCCACAGATCCCTTTTGCTAAATTAGGTCCAATATTAACAAAAAATTCATTTAGTTTATTTACCGCAGTGTTCATGCATTCAAACTTAACGTTATTTTCATGGAAATACTGAGGATAATGATGTATTCTGCTGTCATTTCTTAACACTGCATTTACAATGTCCCACAATTTTTTGGGTTGATTTGCATTTGTTTCTAACAACTTACCATAATATTTCTTTTTACAGTCTCTGAGAATGCTATTTAGCTTGTTACGATAGATTTTATATTTTAACTCCGCCTTTGGTGTCCTTGCTTTTATGAATCTTTTGTACAATGTATTTTTCTTTTTGCAAGCATTTATCAAGGATTTAGTTAGCCACTGTTTATCCTGTCTTTGCTTTAAGGCCCTTTTTTTTAGTGGACAATTTTTTTCATACAGCCTTTGAAATATCTGCAGGAATAAATCGAAACTTGCATTAACATCCTTCTCCTTGTATACAGAGTCCCAATTTTGCGTCAATAAGTCATTTTTCAGTGCTTCTATCCTCTCATCAGTTTCCAACCTTACAAATATATCTTTGTTTGTTCTCTGCTGCAACTTTTGTTTCCAATCGTATATAGCAAATACAGGTAAATGGTCGCTTATGTCATTAATCAGGAGTCCACTTTCT
>CM047515.1:1850305-1987270 GCA_026122265.1 Ammodytes dubius | reverse complement strand
AGCTTGCTGTAGCTCTGTTGGTTTGAACATCGTGTCACAGGTAGCAGTGCAAAAGTCGGACAACGTCTAGCTTATAGTAGCTTTAGTATTACCATGTAAAAATCTGGTCAATGATTCAACTCTTTTGTGATTTTCTCTTATTTTCTGTACAGATGACATCTATTGCAGTATGTCCGTCCTGGGGGAGGGATCCCTTCCTCTGTCAAATCTCCCTGAGATTTCTCAATTTTATAGTCCGATAAAGGGTTTTTACTGGGAGTTTTTTTCTCAGCCGAGCTAAGGGTGTAAGGACAGGGTGTCATACTGTATGGAATGTAAAGCCCACTGAGGCAAATGTCTATTTGTGATATTGGGCTGCACAAATAAAACTGATTTGATGTACCACAATGTTTTATAACGATAACAGACTTTTTTTTTTAACCAAACCAGGGGCTGTTTTTGCTCCTTACTGATGTTTTAGGGGCATTTGGTGTTATTTCCATGGCTATTTATTCAAATGTTGGGCAAGGTACATTGTCAGGAATGGTTTTGCATCGTGGCTCGAAGGGTGGGTTAACACTGGTATTGCTAACTTTGTTTTGATCTAAGCTACTAACGCTAGGGATCTTGTAGGCCTTCACAAATGTAGACCACCTCTCTGTTATGCTGATTCCATCATACAAACCGCTGCTCATCAGAGGTAAGCCCACAGTAAAACAAATTAAAGTGTGGCCCGAAGGAGCTATGTCGGCGCTGCAGGACTGCTTTGAGAGGACTGACTGGAACATGTTCAGAGAGGCTGCAACTGACAGTGAACATACAGACGTGGAGTTGTATGCTTCATCCGTGTGTGCGTACATCCTTAAGTGTGCAGAAGATGTCGCTGTTACAAAGACGGTCATAACCAGGGCCAATGACAAACCATGGATGACCAGAGAGGTTTGAGCAGCGCTAAGAGAGTGTGATGTCGCCTTCAGATCCGGTGACGGCGGGGCTCTCAAAGAAGCAAGAGCCAACCTGAACCTCACCATCAAGGCAGCAAAGCGCTCCCAAGGCCAGCGGATCCATGGCTTTTTCCAGGACCCGGGTAACCCCAGACGTCTATGGCAGGGCATCCAGTCTCTCTCTAGGTCGTCCTCAGACGAGCCCTCCATCGTTGCTTCCAGTCATCCCGATTCTCCATACATCTGGCCAGTTCATTGGTACTTTGCGCTCCTGCATCCTTCTTGAGTATATCCACGTATGTTAGTGTAGAACGTCCTCGAGACCGATGACCATGATTTGGTTCCCATAGTACCAATTTGCTGGCTGGCAGCTCTTGGTGTCTTTGGCAGTGTCCCACCAGTCCATCACAGGTTACAAGGCTGCCCCCTACCCCTGACAAGACAACATCAGCTTCCTCAACAAACTGAATTAGTTCTTTGGACGGTTTGAGGATTTAAACACCACGCTCCCAGTAAAAGCTGTCCCTCACCCCGACGAGCTGGCACTCAGACTCCAAACAGTGAATGTGCGGAGGACTCTGAGAAAAGTCAACGCACGGAAGGCAGCAGGCCCCGATAACTTCCCAGCACGGGTCGTCAGGGAATGTGCTGACCAGCTGGCCTGGGTCCTCACCGACATCTTTAACACCTCGCTGATTCAGGTTGTTGTCCCATCATGTTTCAAGGCTGCCACCATCATACCAGTGCCTAAGAAATCCAACATCACTAACCTGAACGACCTCCGCCCCGTAGCACTGACTTCCATCATTATGAAGTGCTTCGAGAGGCTGGTGAAGGACCACAGCACCTCCAAGCTCTCGCCATCACTTGACCCATTTCAGTTTGCATACAAACCAAACCGCTCTACAGAGGATGCCATCTCCTCTGTCTTCCATCTGAGCCTGGAGCACCTGGAGGTTAAAAACACCCACGTGCGGATGCTGTTTCTGGACTTCAGCTCAGCATTCAACACGATTATCCCCCAGCATCTGGTGTGCAAACTGGGTCACTTGGGCCTTGGCACCCCCTTGTGCAACTGGCTGCTAGCCTTTCTCACCAACAGCACCCAGTCTGTTCGTGTGAACAATAAGATCTCCAGCGCTATCTACCTGAACACCGGTTCCCCCCAGGGCTGTGTTCTCAGCCCCCTGTTGTTCACCCTGATGACGCACGACTGTGGTCCCAAATTCAGCACCAACCACTTTTTGAAGTATGCGGACGACACAACTGGTGTCGGCCTCATCAAGGATGACAATGAACTGGCCAACAGGGACGAGGTGAAACACCTGGTGGACTGGTGTAAGGTCAAGAACTTGATCCTTAATGTTGAAAAGACAAAGGAGATCATTGTCGACTTCAGAAAATCTCAGCCTAGTCATACTCCACTTCACATCAATGACGCTGCGGTGGAAGTCGTCAGCAGCACTAAGTTTCTGGGGGTCTAAATGACTGACAAGCTAACCTGGTCCCTCAACACCACCTCTCTGGCGAAGAAGGCACAGCAGCGCCTGCCCTTCCTGCGCCGGATGAGGAAAGTCTCCCTCCCCCCTCCCATCCTGATCACCTTCTACAGGGGCGCTATCGAGAGTCTGCTGACCAACTGCGTCTCCGTCTGGTTTGGGGGCTGCAATGCCTCGGACTGGAAGTCTCTGCAAAGAGTGGTGAGAACAGCGGAGAAAATCATCGGGTCCTCGGTTCCATCCATCCGGGACATGGGGCAGAAGCGCTGCCTGACCAGAGCCCAACGCATCTCCTCTGACTCCACCCACCCTCACTACGGACTGTTCTCCAGGCTGAACTCTGGCAGGAAGTTCTGCAGCATCCACAGTAGGACATCTAGGTTCAGTGACAGTTTCTTCCCCCTGGCCATTAGACTGTTGAACAGTTAGACCCCTAACCATCTTAGTATTTTACTTCATGCCATCTTTTTATATTCCGTCTCCCCTCCACCGTGAGCCAAGGCAACAAAATTTCGTTCAATAGGTGCACTAGTGCATTTATTGTATGACAATAAAAACAAGTCTAAGTCTAAATCAATCAATGGTTCGATCCGATAGTAGCAAGGGCTGGGAGTTGTGTGTGCATCAGTAGTTTATACATCAGCTAAGGTACGTCAATCATCATGATCTTTGAGTTTACTGATGATCAGGTCTGTCTAGTCACATCAATACACATGTGCTTTGTTAAAGGTGAAGTAAGCAATTTATTTATGTTAATATAAGTGTTAAATCGCTCTTTATTCATACAGTGATCCCATACATAATGTGCACGTTTCATAAAGCCAATCTCTCAGTCACCTGCTCGCATGTAATCGGAAAATATACTTTTCGGGGATCCCGAAATTAATATCCAATCACAAGAGAGAACGCTACAAACCGACACCCGTCTCACTCATGGTCTCACTCCCAGTGCACGCCAGAGGACAGTTGGGTGAATGTTTAAGCGCCTACAATGGCGGAGCAGGTAAAAATCCTTCCCAATGTCTGTTTTGATGGTTTTTATCATGTTTTATCACAATTACTTATCTGAGATGATGCTTGTTTGAATACTCGCTGTTTGAAGATTAATGTGGTGACGTAGAGACGAGCAAGGGGACTGCTAGCTGCAGTAACTGACAGGAAGTTAGCTAAAAGAACAATTCCGCTTACAGCACCTTTAAACACAGAGGGCCACATCCACTAAGAATAGATTGCGGGCGCTAATAGCTCAATGAATTGCAGCAAAATAGCGCCCGCAATCTGCCCCGTTTTAGCAGCATATCCACTATGGAATTTGCACCAGGTATCGGCGCAAACATGCCCACAAAGTTTGTCCTCGTTTAGCGTTTACGTGAGTGAGTGGACAGGCCCACCGTCAAGGGGGAAACGCCTGTACAGTTATCCCAGGAACAGGAGGGGTGGGTGGCACAGGGAGACACTCAGGAGAAAAACAAAAACTAATTTTGCTTACAAGAAAAGAGAAAAAGACAAATATGCAGCATTGCTTACTATAACTAAAATAAAATAATTTTAGCTCCACTAAAACGGCCTGTTGCAATTAGCACTGGCCTTTGAGGATAAGGTGTTATTTGCAACAAGACTTATTTACATAGGAATGGAGCAATTTTGCACTGGGTTTTGAATATTCCGTCACTTAAAAACATTCAAATGGGCAAGACGCACCCTCGGCACAGATTCAGTGCAGTCTGCACTGTCATTTGCTGGTTTAGCGGCCGCAATCCTTTAGTGGATGTGGCCCTAAGATTAACTAAGCGTTCATTTTTCATGACGTCATCATGTTTGTGGCCCTTCAAAACAAGTGGTGACCTGGTTCTTATTCAAATTACTTCATTCAATTCGAGAGTTAACACTATCTCAAGATTAACACTACTGTATCTCAAGTTCACCACTTTATACCGTAAGTGCCAAGTGGTGAACTTGAAATACCAGAATGAATGCTTAGTTCATCATGATTTCTACACTTGGTATTTAACAAAACACATGTGTATTGGTTTGACTAGTCAGACATGATCATCATATCATAATCATAAGAACTCAAAGATCATGATGGTTAACGTATCTTAGCTGATTCATCAATTAACTTATTGTTCCTGTATTAAATCATGAATGAGATACCATTAATCCTAGTGAATTACTGATAGTTCATGAATTACTACATGGATTAATTCATGCATTTACATGCATTTATTCAGACATGAAATCATGATGATTCATGTGCCATTAATATTAAGTGTTACCATATGAAATGTCCCGATTTTTCAGGGCCATTTTGCCTCAAGCCTCAGTTCTGTTAAAGCCTGTTTCGGACTCTTCTTTGGAGTTGACATAAAAACAATGTTGCATTGTGTCGCTTAAAGAGCTGAGCTTGGTTCAAACTTTTTCGCTGAGGCCTGTATGGGAGTGCTGTCGGTGAAATGAATGGGGAGGCTGTCTTTCTTAGTAGTGTCCATAGGAACAGTGTGGTCATTCATACAGAGCTGAAGTCAGCAGAGGTTCTTTTTATCACCCTTCGTGTTACACCCATCTCGTTAGCAAGTTGTCTAGTCCAATATTAACTCTCCCAGCTCTGTTCTGACCTCAACCAACTCCTGAGGAGGGTATCTGTCTCTTTAACTGTTAAATACGACACTGTCAACCAGCTTCTTGATAACACAGTGTGGCTGCTGTTTGCTGCGGGGCAGGCAGTGTATATCGGGCTCTTGAGATGAATCCATGAGAAATGGCCCCAGACAGACAATTGAACTGAGAGCAATGAGACTTATCCAAAAAGCTTGTTAGCATTAAATTATAAATTATGAGCTAGAAGATGCTAAAACGCTTCATGAAACTAAGTATAACTGAACAGTTGGTTTTAATACACTATGGGTTCATCGCGGTGCGTGTCACCTTTCACACAAAGTGTTGTGTCATCCATATATAAAAAAACATTGATTAAACCTGCTGTTAAAGGCTGTGAATGCGCCTGTATTGGTAACCGAAAGCTTCTGCCTTCCAGAGCATTGTGAAGTAGAAACTGGGTCAACATGGACAAGACAGTTTACAGTGTCACAGAAACCTACATTTTATAAATAAATGTACTTTCTCACACTATTCTACAAGTTCCTGCCTGCAACATTCCTCTTCAAATATCTCTCTGTCCATGTGGCCTGCCTCTTACATAGACATAATGCCTAAATAACAATGTCTTCCTTGGACCTTTATTGGACTGCTTCCTCCAGACAGTGGTTGCTGGGAGATTGTAAAAACTGTAAAGCCTCCGCTCTCACCTGTCACTGTCTTATTATCACATTCTACCAGTGCCATTATGTTAAAGTGCTGCCCCACAGCGCGCCACTAATTGTTCTGTGTACATTTTTCTTCACACCTCCATACATCTGCGTTTATATTTAAATACACGTTTACACTTCAGTGTTCTAAAGATGGCACTGAGCCAATTAGTTAAATAATCAAATTAGAGCAAGCCGGATGTATAAGCAGTGGGATTTTCTGGCAATCAGAAAAGGGAATTTAAAAATAACGGTGTGTTATTTATCCCATGCTAATCTAAGATGAGGCTTTTTTCATCATACCAAGGAAATGGTTTGAGAGCTTTTTCATTCTGCACTAAGTTAAGTCACTTTACACGACACACGTTGAAATTTGTCTTTTCTCATATCCCCTCTCAAGGCACCACACTTCAGAGGGGGTCAGAGCGCAGGGTCAGCCATCCAGAGCGTAGGGTTTTCATTCTGCACTGCACAGTTCTTGCTGTTTGTATTGCCTACCATGCTCAATAAGGCCACTATAATTGTCTCACTCTTCAGACTGGCAGTGAATAGATTTCTTTTAAACACACTCCCAATGTCAGAGATGGAGAGACAATCTTCCTGTTCTGTGCTGCAGTTAGATGGATACATCAAGGGGCTGTCTCTTTCTTTCTCTAAAGGCGCCCTGTGTTCCACCAATTGAGAGCTTTAGTATTGAACCATCATGGGGAATGTGTGATATTTAATATTTTCACTGCTGCAGGAGAGGGAACAGAACAGAGTGAGGCCGACATCAATAAGAGAAAACTGGGAGTACAAGTTGTTTTACTCAGTCAGTCCCCTTGTGTGTGGGCGAAAGCCATTTTAATCCAGGGCTATCACACTCCACCATTAAAATGTAAAACTCCTATGTGGAGAGGGTTATTTTTTTCTTTATTTTTGTAACCTATTTTTATTGAATTCTTGGCATTATAAAATATCACAAAATCAACATTGAAATACATCAATATAACTCCCTGTTCCTGATGCACAAGTAAAGGCATGGATAGTAGTCAGATACTGTAGATAGTAGTGATAGTAATAGGCTTATAGTTTTTTCTTTTTTAACTGGTCTGGTTCCAAATCAAGGGTTGTATTTCATGTTGGAGTCTATCCAGCTACTTCAGCAGACCATGAGCCACATCTTGAGAGGTGTTTGATATCTGATCTTTAATCCAGAATCAAAATGACCCAGCACACCCAGTATTGACCACAGGAATGTTACATCACTCACCTGGCTTATTGCCTCTCATATCCCGGCTGTGACATAAACTACCCCTGCGTTCCAAATCACATACCTTTTCTTTTTACTACACTACATACTAAAGTACAGAAGAGTTTAATGGCCACAGGAGAGAGAAAAATCAGATCAAAAGGATTTTTTTTTCTCATTATGTCAAGAAATGTCAAGAATAAAGACGAATACTGCAAAATGCTATTGGAGTTAGTGGAGCACTTATGTTTTGTCAGCATACTACAATTGACGTGCATGAATTGGGACATCCTTAATCTTTTTCTGGCATACTAAATAGTAGGGAAGTATGGGTATTGGAATGCAGGGCACATCTTATTGAAATGTTGCTTATGTCGTTGTTGCGTGCTGTTGCTTTCAGAGCTGCGCAGTTATTTAAGACTCCACAATTACACTGATTCCTTTCAAAGATGCTAGGAAACAATAATTATAAATCAAGCCACTTTATCCATACAAATTATGCTCCCACCAACATCTGTGCCGACGCTGAAGTCACTGTCAATTATATGTCTCTGTTATTTTTTTCACATTCACGTAATGAAGCGTGATATCTACTACGTTTGCACCGACACATTTTATGCAGTAATCAGGGTTTGTGGTCCCTGGGTCATGAAACGCACTGTGCATGTGGGAAGAACAATTAAAAAGACCAACCAAACTGATTTGAAGATGAGGACAGCAGTGATGTAAAATATTCAACAACTGATATTTCACAGTGGTGCCTCTGGAGAAAGCATGAGGGAAGCATTATAATGAAGGTCAAATCAAAATCAATAATAATTCTTGTATAATATGCAAGAGAATGAGTGCCAAGGGCGTAGCATTGGTTTCAGAAGCAGGGGGACATAGGCCCTGCGTTCCAAATCACATACTTTTTCTTTTTACTACACTACATACTGTACTGAAGTACACAAACGTTTTGGGGCCACAGGAGAGAAAAAAATCAGATAAGGAAGTTTTTTTTTTTGATTTTGTTGAGAAATGTCAAGAATAAAGACGAATAATCCAACATGCCATTGGAGTTAGTGGGGCATTTATGTATTTTTTAGCTTACTACAATTGACATGCATGTATTGGGACATCCTAAATCTTATGGGGATAAAAGTATGGGGATTGGAACGCAGGGAGGAAATAAGTGTGGAATTTCTTTGAAACAAAAAGCAATTATATGTAGCACTTTGCAGTTTGGCTTATTTGAGGCTAATGCACTTACATTTGATTTTGATTTTATTAGGATCCCCATTAGCTGATGCAGAAACATCAGCTACTCTTCCTGGGGTCCACACAAAACATATACAAAAAGAAAAACATATAAAAAATAAAAAATAAATAAATAGAAAAAAAAGAAATGTATACAAAGAAAAACAATCACAAAACATATAGGAACGAAACCATTGATACACAAAAAAACAAAAAAAGCATTTAAAAATTTAAAAATATAAAAATAGCAGGTCTCTAATCTCTAATGCGGACAGCAATTAGGTGTTGTTTCACATGTTTTTTGAACACAGTTTTATTCAGATTTTTAGAGATATGCCCTGGCAGGGAGTTCCATTCAACCATAGCTCTATACAACACTGTACGTTGTTTTGAATTTGTTTTGGCTTGTGAAATAGTGTAGTTTCCACTGGTGGCATGTCTAGTGGGGTATGTGTGTGCATTACAGCTGAGTGTGAGTTGCCTATACAAACAATCAGGGGTTTTAAGTACATTAATATTTTTCACAAATGAGAGAAGGGATGCTTTTACCCTCTCATCTACTTTTAGCCAGAGGAGTTGGTCATGCATGACGTTTATTTTAGCTCTCATTGTGCACTGAAGGGCAAGACGAGCTGCTCTGTTCTGAGCCCGTTGTAGCTTACCTAGATTAGTTTGTGTGGTACCTGACCAGACCACCGGGCAGTAATCTAAGTGTGATAACACTAAGGTTTGCAGGACCTGTTTGGTCAGATGTGGTGTTAAAAAAGAAGAGCATCTCTTGACAGGTATGTGTCTCCCCATTTTTTGCACCATTAAATCTATATGTCTTGCCCATGTCAGTTTACTATCTAAAGTTACACCAAGAAGCTTTGCTTATTGTACTTGCTCAATATCAGCATTGTTCAGTACCAGATTCAGCTGAGGTTGAGAGATTAGTGAGTGGTTTGATCCAAATACAATGCTCTTAGTCTTAGCTATGTTCAGAACAAGTTTATTATCAGTGATCCAGTTAAATACTGTCTGCAACTCTTTGTTGAGAGCTGAGGTAATTTCTTTAACTGTTCGAGCAGACGTGTAGATTGTCGAATCATCTGCGTACATAGACACACAGGCTTCCTTACAAGCAAGTGGGAGATCGTTTGTGAAAATCGAGAAGAGCAGTGGTCCAAGTGAAGAACCCTGCAGAATCCCACACTGTATCTGTCTTGTAGTTGAGAGGCTTCCGTTAAAGGAAACCCACTGTGTTCTGTTAGTTAGGTAGCTTTCTATCCATGCTGAGGCAGATTGAGTAAAGCCATAACACTTAAGTTTACTTAATAGTAAGTTATGATCAATGACATCAAAGGCAGCACTGAAGTCTAACAGGACTGCTCCTACAATATTCTGTTGATCAATGTCTTTTAGCCAATCATCCGTCATTTGAGTGAGCGCTGTGCAGGTTGAGTGTCCTTCCCTATAAGCGTGCTGATAGTTGCTTGTCAAGTTGTTCATAGAGAAATAATTTTGTATCTGGCCAAATACAATTTTCTCCAACAGTTTGCTTATAACAGGTAACAGGCTGATTGGTCTGCTGTTAGAGCCAGTAAAGGCAGCACGAGCATTTTTAGGTAAAGGTATTACCTTAGCCTGTTTCCAGGTTTGAGGGCACATATTGCTGTCTAGACTGATATTGAAGATGTGGCATATGGGAGTGGCAATCTGATCTGCTACCATCCTCAACAACTTTCCATCCAGGTTGTCAATACCAGGTGGTTTCTCAATATTGATAGATAATAATAGTTGTTCTACTTCCTCTATAGCCACTTTACAGAATTCAAAAGAACAGTTCTTATCTTTCATTATTTTGTCTTTTATACATGAATACGAATACAATGGTTCAGAGTGCGGTGTTGGCATTTCCTGCCTGAGTTTGCTAACTTTGTCCATAAAATGATCGTTAAAGTAATTTGCAATATCTTTAGGTTTAGTTATAAAGGACCCCTCCACTTCTATGAAAGATGGAGTGGAGTTACCCTTTCTGCCCATGATATTATTTAAAGTGCTCCATAGCTTTTTTTGTCATTAATCCTTGATTCAAAATACAACTTCTTTTTCTTTTTGTTCAGTTTAGTGACATAGTTCCTCAGTTTACAGTATATTTGCCAATCAGATGTGCAGCTAGACCCGTTTGCCACTGCCTTTGCCTCACCTCTTTGAACCATGCATTCTTTTAATTCATCATCAACCCAAGGAGCCCTATTGGCTCTCACAGTCAGCTTCCTGACAGGTGCATGCTTATCCATAATTGGAACCAACAGTTCAGTAAATGCTTTAAGTGCAGTATCTGGGTCTCTTTGTTTACTTACATTAGACCAACAGATATTTCTAACTTCCTCTACATAGGAATCATGACAGAAACCTTTGTACGATCTTTTATGTACAATTTTTGGTCCAGCTTTTGGAACTTTAGTCGTCCTGGATATGCCCACTAAGTTGTGATCACTGAAGCCAATTGGAACAGATACAGCTTTAGAGCAGAGTTCAGCAGCATTGGTGTAAATATGATCAATGCATGTGGATGATACAGTTCCTGTTTTGGTAGTATACACCCTGGTAGGTTGGTTAATAAGCTGAACCAGGTTACAGGCACTGTTTATAGTAAGCATCTTATTTTTCAGAGGACAACTTGGTGCAAGAAAATTTATATTTAGGTCTCCCAGGACATATATTTCTCTATTTTCATCGCATGCTCGCTCAAACATTTCACACAAATTAACAAGATACTGACTGTTAGAGCTTGGTGGTCTATAACAGCAGCCCAGCAGTAAAGGTTTAAGGTGGGATAGGTGAACCTGTAACCATAACATTTCAACATCACATGACATTAAATCCCCTCTGAACTTAACAGGGATATGACTCTGAATGTACATTGCAACTCCTCCCCCATAGACGTCCCTGTCCTTTCTGTAAATGCTATATCCCTCTATCGCCACTGTAGCATCATCAAATGTATTGTCTAAATGAGTTTCAGAAATGGCTAGTATATGAATTTTGTTAGACCTTAACAAGTCATCTATATCCTGAACTTTATTTCTTAGGCTACATACATTAACATGAGCTATTTTCAGCCCTTTCTTGGGAAGTGTCGACATCAGCATAGTGTAAGAAAGTCAACATTCAGTCCAGTGTGTGTGTGTGTGTGCCTGTGCTTGCCTGTAGTTATGAGGATATTTCTAATCCCTATGCTTTTGTAAAGGGGGGTGGACAATAAGCTTGTCATGTCGGATGTAGGCTATGTCGCCTCGTTCTCTGGCAGCTTTCATGGCTGGAATGAGTTCCTTACGCTTTTGCCTGACAGCCTCAGTGTAGTCCTCATTCACATAGATGTTGGTGCCTTTCAGATCCTTAGCCTCTCCTAGAACAGCCATTTTATCTTTGTATCTGAGGAATTTGATCATGATAGGCCTCGGTCTTTTTCCAGAATATCCGGATGGATTGCCAATCCTATGTGCACGTTCAATCACCATCTGACTACTGTCAAGGTGAAGTTTTTCATTGATCACACACCTGACGTTGTCCTCAGTCTCCCTCCAGCTTTCATTCTGGGCCTCAGGAATGCCGGCCATGACAAGGTTGTTCCTTCTTGTTTGACCCTCCAAGTAGTCCGCTTTCTCAGTCATCTCTGCCAATTTGCAATGCATTGCTTTGGTTTCAGCACAAGCAATTGTTCTCTCTGACTCAAGATTCTCATTTTTCTTTTTTAGATCATCAATATCCTTCTGGGAGAATTGCAGGCTGCTTCTCAGCTCCTGTGTCTCCCTGGTCAATTTGTCAATCCGAGTGTTCACATTGTTCACAAATAATTCCACAACAGTCTTAAAGTTACTTTCTTGCTGCTGCAGAAGTTGCATGAACAGATCCCTTTGTTGACTCATTAGATCTCGTACCTGTGAGAGCGACACCAACTCCTCTCCATTACTTTGGTTGCTGCTTTGGTCCTTCTTGGGTGGCATGGTGTGCTGAGGTTCTCTGCTAGGAAATCCCCAGGCTTCAGCAGACAAAGCAGGCCGAGATAGTATCCACCAAAAATCTCAAAGTGTGAAGATCATCCGCTGCTTTTCACTTGGCTTCTGATAAAATATAGAGTCTTAGACTTGATATTTTAAAAAATTTAATCAGTAATCACTATTTCAGTCCAGATATAGAGGGTTAATGTACATGATACTCGCTGTTCTGGATTGGTACCTTCATGGTTGAATGCATTTTCGAAGTCACTTTGGACAAAAGCGTCAGCAAAATGACGTGTAATGAAATGTAAATCTTGTTGGAACTTGAGCATACTTTTCAAGTCCTCACGGAGTAGACTAACCTGATCTTTCCTACAACCACTGTGTTAACTGTTTTTTTTAAACAGTTAAATACGCAGACGATTGACCATCAGTCCTAGTCCTGCCTTGGTAGAAATGGAATGTCAAATTCATACATATGTTTTATTTAGTGTATAAGCTAAACAAATTAAAAGTTAAAAATATATTTATATTTTTTAATTAACTTAGAATAAGCCTTTAATACAAAGGAGCGGGGCGCTGTTGCCTCAATGTCGCACGGCCATGTTTCTAAAGTAGCACAGAATGTACAAACTAGACAGCCTCACGTGTTTGTATATATAGTGGGCGTCCTGGGGAAATGCACCTGTTGGAAGACCAAGAAGAAGAAGTACTATGGAATAAATAACCTAATACATCTTCAGTTTATCACTTGATATTGTGGAAAGACTTGAGGCAGTTGTGAATGATGCCGTCTTTAGTAACTAGCTTCTTGTCCTTGAAGGCCACCGTAGCTTCTGTAAATGATTTAAACGGGAGGTTAGAAACAGAGCCTTGCCAACGAGAACTTTCACCCTTAGATGACACGAAGATACTTGATACGATATGAGACACACTGTACCTTTGATTGCAGTTAGAACATAACAGGGGTTGAATTAAAAAATTGTGATGGAAGGAAGATGCTGATTTGAATCACACATTAAGAGAGAGCAGTGTGTTGTGTGTGTGTGTGTGTGTGTGTGTGTGGTGCATGCGTGCGTGCGTGCGTGCGTGTGTGTGTGTGTTTTGAAGGGTGTTTGATAAATAAGTCATTCACACAAAAATGCCTGCGGTGTTAGGTTGTGAAAATCCCTTTGCAGATTTATAACTGACTACTAGATGTTTTCCACAGTGGAGAGAGGTGAGATGGTGGAAGTGTATGGTCTCATTGCTGCAGTGTGTTTCTGTCTGTATCAGCTCAGCCTCTCAATAAGTCTTCAGCGTCTTTGTGTTTCACTTTGCCTTTTCCCCTCTGAAGTCTGATTGTGTGAGTTTGACTGGGCCACTTTGTTCTGCAGCAACGGTTTTGAACTTTCCATATAAAACGGGAACCCTTTTTTTTTTTTACCAAAGTTGCAATCTTAAAGGCGCCTTGTTACCCTTTGTCTGCTTGGTTAACTAAAGCAAAGCAAAAGTTTAATCTCTGAATGACTTCACACATGAGACCGAAAGAAAAACAAATGTCAAAAGGTGAAGCTGCAAAGACGAAATTAATGAGTTTTATTTTAAAACTTTTTCAAAAAGCATATTTGAGAAAAACATTGAGAAACAATAGGCCAAATGCATAAAGCTGTCTGGCATATTAACCTGTTGCATTGCTGTTTATGTAAATCCTGCTACTTTTGCTTCATCGAAAAAATAACTTGAAAAAAAATGCATCTGAAAGCCATGGCTTGGGTCATTTTGACTGATGTGTTTTCATATAGCAAGCCAGTTTTCTTTGGAGTAAAACAGAGGGGTTTGACGTTCTTAACACAGACAGTGGAATGAAACCCCTTCTGCACAGGAAATGACCAACGTGACTTTTCTATCCTTTAAAAAGTGAGATGAGTGTGTCACTGCGTTTCAGTCTGGAAGCTAAAGCAGCATGTCAGCAGTTTAGCTTGAGTTATCAGTGTCTTAATTGGAATGCATTCAGCCAGTTCCTGTCAGACACGTTTTGGCAGTGCTCACAACCTCGACTGGAAGCATAAAAATATCAACCCTCGGATCACACATCATTCTGTAAAATGATGACAAAGGCCAGAAAAGCCTGACATACCTGGGCAACGACTAAAGATTCTGCTTTCAGTTCAGGGGCCTCATTTATAAAGCTTTCTACGCACAAAAACCTTGCGTAGACGGCTGAAATGTGCAGTCAAATGTGCGGTGGCAAATTCTTTGCGGAGAAGTGTGCGTATTCCCACGCAAACTTTTGACCATGCGTAGAGCTCACGCAAGGTTTTGCTGACTCGGGGAATCAGCGACACTCAATGGCAACACCACGAAATAAAGCTCTGTCATCGGAAAAAACATATCCTTGGCACCCAATATATTTCATCAATGATATGTGCGTACCTATTGTTGCGAATATAGGCTACTGTTGTCTATGGCATGCAGTAATGATGTAGGTTGATTTACTTATCAAGTAGGTCTATACATATTTTGGTTATATTTTTAAATTGAATCTTATAGTTCTACTCTATAATAATATCATAGACGTCGGGAGGTGTGTCCTGAGTGGCCAGCGGGAGAGCAAATAGTCTATATTTTAGGCTGTGTGTAAAAAGTAGTTTTGTACAAGTTAAGGCCAAACATGTTATTAAAACTATATATTTCGTTAGATAAAATCATGTTATGAATTTAGCAAATTATTTTATGCATCGCTTTCCATAACAACTAACCCTCGAAGTTTAAACATATAATCTGACGTTGGAAATGTGTTGATCTCATGGAGGGAAACAATGCTTTGGATCTAAGCTATGTTATTTCACTATTACAACCATTTTTATGGGCTATATACAGTACAGGTTGCTACGTTTTTCATACAGTCAAAGTTGGAAAAATGCTACAAAGACATACGACTTGCCAAATCATGATATGTGATCACGCGCGTTTCTTGTGTTAGTAATTGTGAGGAGTTAGCGTGCTGCACGCGTTCTCTCCAGTCGCTTCTGGGCGTTACCCTTGTTTCTAGTCAGTCAAAAGCTGTGTTATTAGTGTCTTTATATTCAGGAGCTATTAGCATTCGCCAGTTGGTTATTGTGGGATGAAACTGGAGTTGTGGATGACACGGGCGGAGATGCTCGACAACCTCGATGGAATATAAAAAGATTGTCAACCTGTGCACACACATTCTGTATAAATATGAACTTTTTGGCAGAAAGTCTTGGCTTTGGCGAACGACAAATGAATTCTGCTTTCAATGGCTGGTGTTTTCAGCTAAACAGTGGTCAGTCAATAGAGCAGGGCACTGGGAGTGAGGGGGCACAACACGTATTGACAAGCGCAGGTTTGAGATTTGAAGTTTGTATCGGATTGTTTTTGAATATTTTCATCCTACCAAATTTTTCAGCAAACATTCTACTTCCACAACAGACCAACGCGAAGCCTACCTGCACATTTTTTTTAAAACATTTATTGCGTGCATTACTATTGATGTATTGGGTCGCAGGGAACAGTCTCATATCAATTTAATGTCAGGATCGCCATCTATGCGAGTGCTTGTGTGCCTGTCGGCTTAGTAACACCTGTACCGTGCCAAAGCAAACTTTTTCCAACTCTGCCAGGGACAAGGGAAGTGTTCTGTGCTTGAGTACTGAACGGAGCACTCACACTGGGCACGGTACAGATGGCCTAGTGTGAGTGAGTGAGAAAGTTGCATGTTGTTGAGTCCTGGCTCTCTGAGACACTACGACTAAATTCTGGATTATTATTAAAGGTTCAGTAAGCGGAATGGTCAGTTTGGCTAACTTCCTGTCAGTGACTGCAGTTAGCATTCCCCTCCCTCGTCCCCACTCCATTAATGCACTGCGGTCTTCAAACAGCGAGTTATCTAGCATCATCTCAGATCCATAAGTGTGATCAAACATGATAAAAACCATCAAAACAGACATTGGGAAGGATTTTTACCTGCTCCTCCATTGTAGGTGCATACACATTCACCCATCTGGCGCTCTGCAAGTGCACTGGCAGTGAGACGGGTGCCGGTTTGTAGCGTTCTCTCTTCTGATTGGTTATTAGTAGTGGGATCCCCTTAAAGTTTTTTTGCCGATTGCAACAGAGCAAGTGACTCAGAGATTAGCTTTATGAAACACGCACACTATATAAGTGATCACTGTATGAATAAAGAGCGATTTAACACTTATATTAACATAAATAAATCGCTTACTGAACCTTTAAGGTGAGGATTGACTCCAGATATAAGGTGCTGCTCTGCTGTATTCTGTTACGCCCAACCAGAACTGCAGTGCTGGCACTGAACTAACAATGTTGTCATCTCTGTTATCCAGTGTAGATTTGTGTACAATTCTACCAACCCCTCCGTATCCTCCGCTCTTCTCCCTCTCTGTCCCACTTTCTCTTTGATGCCATTTAAAGGCCCGCTCCGCTGAGACATGGGTCTCTGTCAGTAGAAAAATGCTGCCAAATCAGATGTACCCAGGGAGACTGATGTGAAAGATCCCCGAAATATGGTGCTTCAGATCAGGCTTTTATGCTGAGAAAAAAGGTACAGTGAACAGAAAATGGGATCCACACACATACACGTGCATACTGTAACTGTAGGTTTGATCTGAGCATAAATAGTTAACAAGTATTTGAATCTCCTGTGTGCCACATTTCTGACATAGATTTCCTTTTGGCATTTTTTTTTATTGAAATGATTCCTTTTCACAGACGGGGCGGAGGAAGGCGTGGGCCACAGATGACTAGAGTTCTAACCTCCATCCAACATGCGCTTTGTTCTTCCCTAATCTCGCCTTGAGCTGTAGAAAAAAACTGAAGGTTGATCTTTTGCCACATCATCAAAGGGCTCCAAAAGGGGGTGCAGACAACAATTCAACCATTTTCCTGATGACAAAAAGCCATGTTTCCCTCTGTGTGAATGGAGTGTGATAACTGAAAAGCCAGGCAGTCATTGTGTTAAAACATTAATGACCTTTTCCAGTTGTCACTCATAGTGTTTGCGGAGAGTGTGACTCATGCGTTGCTGTGTCTCTCTGTGGTGTTGAGCGTGAATGCCATGGAGACATTTAAGAAAAAAAAAACCTGAGTGCGAGATCTATAAAAAAGATAACATCTGTTATTACAGCAACACAAAGCTGCTTTGGACTGCTCCACTTACTACAATGGTATGGTAACTGGCAGAAATGAAGATGTCGCTGATTCTCATACCGAATTAACTTAGGAACAGGCATCATAAGAATAAAAACATTCAACTGAATATGATTCCCTTTGTTTCCCCTTTTCTCCAACTCCTTTTGACATTGTCTGTCTATTAGGATTACATGTTAGAAAATAATCCCTACATTAGACTAGGCAATGCATGGGCAAGACATCTGATCAGACGTCCAGATTTTTAAAGCACTCTACATTTTGCCTCACAACTTAAATTATGTGAAGGACATTTATGGATCTGGCCCAGAGCCTATGATAGCACTGGGCTGGATCTAAGGTCCTGTAGATGGGGAGGGCAATGTCAACCCTGGAGGAGGCAATTCCCATCAGGACAGAAATGTTCCACTCAGAACAGCTTAGTATTGATTTGCACTGACCTTTTTACTATTAGGGGACAAGTGACCCCCAAACCATGTCAGCACCCCCCCCACAGCATCACATAGCCACCAGATCCCCTCACTGAAGGGGTCAAGAATTCATGCCTGTACCATTGAATTTGTCATGTTCCTCTACCACAGCCAATTGGTATTATGCATCGATTATAAGGTCAAAAGTCATAATTGTGGAGAATATGGTAAAGGATGACTTATCTGACCAGTGCTGGGTCACAGCCCAATCATAGAGAATCACTGTCTGCATATCTGAATCTGCTTGTTTCATTGAATATATTGTAAATAATAATTATAATAATAGAAATAATGGTACACTTTACATACCCTGTAAATTGATTGCCACATTATTGTAAGCATGACCAATGCTACTCTATCTGTAAAGATTTTGTCATTTACATCACAAATTAAGTTGGCCAGTTTGGCCGTTATTAGGCTGTAAAGGCAGGCCGGACTTATACATACATGTTACCCAACTGCTATTCAAAATGATGACTTTTCACCTAGAATTGGTGCATTACACCAAGTGGTGGGGGTGGAGGAACATGACAAATTCAACAGTTGAACAGACACAATTGGTCCTAAAGACCTAACCTTACAGAAAAAAAGGATTAAGCTGTAATATTAGCCAATCAACATGACTCTATCATGATGTGCATTTTGTAGGGCATTCTAGAGTTTCATTACTGATTCCAAAGCAATACTTTGAGGAAAATGAATGTTAAAGGTTCAGTAAGCGGAATGGTCAGTTTAGCTAACTTCCTGTCAGTTACTGCAGTTAGCAGTCCCCTCCCTCGTCCCCACGTCACCACATGAATGTACTGCGGTCTTCAAGCAGAGAGTTATCTAGCATTATCTCAGATCCATAAGTGTGATACAACATGATAAAAACCATCAAAACAGACATTGAGAAGGATTTTTACCCTCTCCGCCATTGTAGGCGCATACACATTCACCCATCTGTTGCTCTGCACGTGCACTGGCAGTGAGACGGGTGCCGGTTTGTAGCGTTCTCTCTTCTGATTGGTTATCAGTAGTGGGATCCCCGAAAAGTTTATTTGCCGATTACATGCAGAGTGAGTGGCTTTATGAAACGCGCACACTATATAAGTGATCACTGTATGAATAAAGAGCGATTTAACACTTATATTAACAAAAATAAATCGCTTACTTCACCTTTAAATGTTTAAAAATGTTTTGTAAAAATACCATTTCATGCAAGTATAGTCATCAGACAGGCAAGCCTGTCTGATGACTATACTTAATTCCTTTTTGCAGTAAGTTGTGATTTCATGCCAACTGATTTCTTTTTTGGAAAGGATTGTTATATTGTGTTACATTGGTTTGGTCTGTCCTAAGCAATCACTAGTGAATGGCATTTTTATAATTTTAAGTCAACAGGTAAGAAAATCGTTTCTTTTGTGACCATTTTTCTGTGGATGCTATTCATGGCTGTTGCTAGGTAGCGAGCTAGCTTTGGAGAATGATGATGTCGGCATTCTTAATCCTGCCTTGAAAGAAGGGGTCAAGGTTGTTGTTTTTTTTCATCCATTGAGAATTCAAAATGTATTCGGTACCTTCGCTCCTCTGTTAGGCATTGTGTTCTATTTGCTTTTTGTGTGAGCAGTGGCTCCATTTCTTTACTGTGCTTTTAGCCTTGATATGTATGGCCTTAAATGAACCTTGAAAACATTACACTCCCTTCAAGGAGACAAAGGAACAACAGTTGAACTTGTCCCTGATGGATACCGGCGGATACTTTCTGCTTCCTTACCAAACCAGATAAACAGAACATTTTGCATCTGGAACCAAACAGAAGTCGTTTTTATGTCATCACGGTTGGGGATTTGACAATAGAGCCATTCATAGTTCTCAATAGCACAGCTTGGAAATAATGCTCTCAGCAGTATAATGTTATTCTCTTTTCCCTCTTTGAACCCTCTTTGGATGAGTGAGTTTAATGGAATGCTACACAGCTTACAATGATTTCCCTCCAGTGTATTCATCTGTGTGGCTGTGTTGAATATTAGCCCAGTGTTTTATATCTGTCTATATGTGTAGAACAATATGAAGTAGAGTCTGTAGTGTAGTCCTATAGGGGCGTTTGGACATTTTTCTGATGGTTTGGCTCAGTGTTCCACACAATGGATTGAAAATGAAGTTAGTGCATTAGCATGAATAATGGATAGAAGAGCCACTAATAAATAACTTTTTAATGTGTATGTTTGTCTTTATGTTTTAGCTTCTGGCTATGTTGGAAGTCATCTTTGTATTTCTGCACATAGTAAAACACATTGAAGATTAAAGAGGTAGCCTCTGCTTCTCATTTTTTATTTCTTTTTTTTCAAATCGTTTGAGAAACACACATTTTGTCCTGAAGCAACATTACAAAACATCACTTTCAGGTTGACGTCTGCATATAACCGCTGTGGTATGCTAGTATTTATCCCTTCACAGTAGGCCTGCAGATACCAATCGAACTTAATTAACTTTGCATATCCATGTTTTTTTTTTTTCATAAACAAATTTTTATTAATATTTTCCTTTTTTTTTCAAACAAACACCAAACATTTATAAACATGTATAACCTCTACCCACCTAACACCCCAAACAATCCTTGGACATAATAAAAAGAAATAAAACACATATTTAAAAAAAGTACAAGACAATGCCGGCCAAAGACATCACACGTACACACATTTACACAAAGGAAAGTGACTTAAGGTCATTAAAGTGGGTGATATGTATTAATTTAAGAAAATTATAAATGTATCCAATGTACAAGCAGCATTTTAAGTTTAAGGCTGCTTTTGATTCATTTTCTTACCGAGTCTGAAGAACACTTTGTGTTCAACAGGACTTCTCAAAGTCAGCACAATTAGGTTTAATAGATAGTACCAGGGGGCAAACCCCCTTTTTTTTTGAAAAACAGACATGGAGCGTTGTAAAAGGTTGTTCACCAGAAATGATATCCAGGACCTTCCACGATCACAACCTGGGTGGACAACCTTGTCAACAAGCTGCTGGAAAGCTACAGGGGGCCGACATAGAGCAAATCAGAACCACTGTTTAAGCGAATGGGGGTGGGCTGATAGGGAATTTTTAAAATGTATATATATCGGGGGCGCCTTTAGCTCAGGTTCGTAGGTTCGATTCCCACCCGCGGTCGTTCTCTGCATGTCACTCCCCGCTCTGCCCCATTTCACCTCTGTCTCTCTGCACTATCAAATAAAGCATAAAAATGCCCCAAAAAAATATCTTAAAACTTATAAATATCATTATGAAACTTTGCAAGTTGATTACTGACATTAAAACAACAACTTTTTGTATTACAGTATTTTCCAAAAGGTTTGAATAAATATGAAAAATCATCAATATCTTACTAATGATACGTACATTTGCATATCTGCAAAGACCCAAAATCTAGATGTTGGACAAAAACAAAGTCAATTTATTTTTAAATTTTGAAAACAAAACAAGTGTCCAACTGCCTGAAGCCTTTCCTAATCACAGTTCAAATTTGATCAATAACCCATAGAAAATTTATTTTTTACACAGTTTTTTCCAAGGGAATGTCTAGTCGTTTCCTAAAATACCAGCTGGAGACTCCAAAAGGACACTTTTGGTCCATGGCACATGAAATGTAACTGTGTAAAAAATGTATCAAAGGAGCAGCAGGCAGCTGAGGCAGCCGACTGCATTATCAAATATTGATAAAAGTTATTGGATACATTTTTGTTTGAAATTATTTCATAAGGTTTGTAGTTCAGAGCTTACTGCATTCATTATCCACCACTGAATGCCTGCAGAACAAGAGGGAACTTAGTGAAAAAGTGTCTCAATCAATGCCTTTTGCTTTTTTAGATTTTATGATTGACACATTACGTGATCTGTGCGCACCAGATCTGTTGTTGCTAGTGTATATTTCTATTGAACTTTCGGGTGCTATTTTGGATGCTCTTTCATATCTCTGGTGCTGTATCTTCAGTGGGGTGTATTGTGTTGGTGTGTTTGTGCTTTCAGACTCTGCACCTGGAAGATAAGATTTTTTCCTCAGAGAAGCTGACCTGAACTGCCCTCAATATCAAACTGCTGCTTTTAAACAGGGCTGAGAAAAGTGAAAAAGATTGGTGTTGTAATGAAGTTTAGCGAAAGATCTACAGGAAGAGGGAATAACTGCACTGTTCTTTATTTGCAGATCATCCCTCAGTTCATTCATGGTCTCGCCTAGTTGCTGCTTCAACTAATTCATTTTCCTTTAGGAAATGAACAGAAGACGGCACTAAAATCTTTCATTAGCAAGAAAGATGTATTTTCTGTATTGCAGAATGGATACTGCAAACGTTTAATTTACCAGTCGTTAAATGAAGTCACCTTGTTCATTGCTCTGATTGGACGTAGTGCTATCCAATCGCGTGCAGCGGTATTTGGAAATACGTGCGTTGGTGCGGCCCTTTGAGTTGGGAAGGTCTAATTTGTCATTGCCAGACCCTACATTGTTCTAGATGTGGATGTCCAGGCTAGTTCATGCTGACTACCTGCTCACTCTTTATTGCTCCTAATAATAATGTATTCTCCCTGTTTTAGCCTCCAGCCTTAACGTTTGCAACGTGCTGCATCAGGATTGCAACATAATTGCTTTATTTATTCAGACACATTGTGTCACTTGGACTAGAATTTGTACCAATACACAGGAAGTGAAGGTGAGACACTGCAGCCAAAAACATGTTTTTCAAGCACTAGTCAATTTAAAGATGTTTGTTTTTCTATAACATGCTTTTCTTTCATACTAGTATCAATCAAAGGTACAACATGTACATTAAATTTGTGTATTTCACGAGCCCATTATCCCAACATTAGTTTTTCAAAACTCTAAACTAAAAATTCTCAAGGCTAAGCACTTAGATCAATTAAACGTTCCGTAGTTATTCTTAGCACTACTGATGCTAAGAATATTGAAGAATATGTTTCTATGACGATGTTTCATCTGAACAAAACATGCCACAAAGTTTTTTCAAGACTTGTACATTGTATTGTATTGTATTGTATTGTATTGTATTGTATTAATACAATTTAAAAAAGGCAATATATAACATCTGCTCTGCAAAAACTTTGGACTCATATATTGTAAAATAAAGAAAAAAAAATTGAAATTAAATAAGATTTTAATTGTCCAATATCTAGATTTTGGGTTTGGTAAAGATATGCAAATGTACACATATATATCGACTTAGATATTGACACATTTGCATATTTATTCAAATGTTTCTGAAGAGATTGTAATCAATAAATTATTGTTTTCATGTGAGAATATAACTGACAAAGTCCCATGATGATATCTA
Source organism: Ammodytes dubius (assembly GCA_026122265.1). Classification (NCBI taxonomy): domain Eukaryota; kingdom Metazoa; phylum Chordata; class Actinopteri; order Uranoscopiformes; family Ammodytidae; genus Ammodytes; species Ammodytes dubius. The sequence continues at coordinate 1,964,121 of CM047515.1, read as the reverse complement.
TAGGTTAACAATGTTACCCTATTCACCTGCAGTGTCTCACCTTAACATGGTTGTGGAGCCGTAGTCTTATTTGGTATGCATCCAAAGAAAAGTACTGTGCTGTTGCATTATGGGATTCGTTTAAAATGGACCTTGCCAAAACCAAAACTGCCCCAGAAGCAGGGGGTTGGGACAGGACACTTGTAGGAAAAGACAAATTACAAAACACGGGATTGTGACATTAAGCTGCAGAGCTTTGCAGATTAATAATGGGGAAATGACAGATCAGGCCAGTGGAATTGGTTAAGTCTTTTTGAAATGTGCAGTGTACAAGCAGAACGCATTGACAGAAACAAGGCTCTTCAATATTTAATCCCACCTGGAGAGACTGTAATCTGCAGAATCGGGCTCATCTTCTTTTTTTCTCTCTCCGTTGGGCTAAATGTCGTTTAAGGGTTTAAAGCTTTTCCCTTTATCTTGATCTGTTCATCCACTTGTTTCATTTTGTTTGTCTTTTTGTGTCAGTGTAATACTCAGGGGAGCTGGAGTGTCTTTTTTTTATAATCAAAATAACATTGGAGGGATTGTGTGGAAGAATTTCTCCCTTCTGTCTTTCTGTCGCTCTCTTTCTCTTGCACGCACGCACACACACACACACACACACACACACACACACACACACACACACACACACACACACACACACACACACACACACACCACATTCTTGTACTTCTACCTTTTTGAGGACATTCATTGACATATTGCAATCTCCAGCCCCTTACCCTAAACTTAAAGGCCTACTTCACCGGTTGGAATATGAAGGTGTATTGAACTCGGAGATCCTATGAAGTATAAATGTGCATTTTCTTTTTTTAAATCGGATCATCCTAGCCTAAGAAAAGGCAGAAAGAGTGTTTTATGGTCTCACTGTCTAACCCTACATTTCTCTTTCTGTGATGTCACAGAAAGTTTAATACACCTTCATATTCCAACCGGTGAAGTAGGCCTTTAACTATCAGAACTAAAAACCAAACCCCAACCCTTACATTAACCATTACACACACTTAATTCTAACCTTAAAACCAAGTCGTAACCCTCAATAAGGCTTTTCGAAGAAGTGAGGACCAGGCTAAATTTCGTCACTTTCCAAAAAGAAATCCTCACCCCGATGGTTATAAGCTAAAACTGGTCCTCACAACGAAACCTCTGCAAGTACAAACACACACACACACGCACACACACACACACACACACACACACACACACACACACACACACACACAAACGCAGAGTTTTTGGCTTCCTGGCTCTGCCTCGCTCATTCTCGGTGTCTAAATCCAGCTTTCTAAGTTACAATAGAGCTCTTCGAAAGCCTCTGAAACGCTGAGCAGGCTTTGGAACTGGCCACCGCAAAGTGGGCAACAGATGGACGTGAGAGGGAAAGAGAGAGGGAGAGAGAGAGACTTTAAAAGAGAGACAGAGAGAGAGAGAGAGTCAGAGGTTGGTCTGAAAGCTTCAAAGTGCCTTTAGCGACGTTGGATTAAGGTCACAGCGGAGTTTCATAATGACAAACACGCTGCACAATGTCACTTAATATCACAATCACTCACTCCCTCACACACTTCTCCTCAACAATTACTGTAGAACGCTTTGGACTGGGAACCCGCCCCCCTCCCCTCCCCCACGAATGATGCTGGACCGCAGTGGTGTGGACAGTGTGGTTATAGGTGGGCGCCGGGGACTCAAAACATTCCCATTTGTTTGAGTTTTTCCGAAAGCGGCGACTCTCAAAAGAGTGAAAAGAAATCCCCGCTAATCCCCCTGAATCCCCACCAGTTTCTACTGAATGATTCAATTTCCCTCTCATTGTGTCACACTCAGCCTAGTCTTTGTGTGTGTGTGTGTGTGTGTGTGTGTGTGTGTGTGTGTGTGTGTGTGTGTGTGTGTGTGTGTGTGTGTGTGTGTACGGTCTCAGGTCACCAGTCGTGGGCACATTGCAATGAAGCTTTGGGCCACGGGTGTCAGAGCATGGACAATAACAGCGATGGAGCGTGCTCACTGGCCTTTTTGAATGACAGCCAGCAGCGGTGGGCTGTGTGTGTGTGTCTGTGTCTTCGTGTGTGTGTGTGTTTGTGAGTGTGTGGGGTGAGGGAGATGGATGCATGGAGTGCAAAGTGAAATAATGACTTTTATGACACTGCTCTCTAAGGTGAAGGTCTGACTTGATTAGCAGCACACATACAACATGCATTCATTACATGCTGAATAATACATGTCTAATACACGCAGACCACACACAGATCATTGAGAATCTAGAGGAAATACTGGAGCAACATCAGCTTCAACGTCTAAATATCCTCTATGATACTAGTAAGCAACACTTTGCTTTATTAACCATGTTGGTGGAATCAGCAATCCTGGAGAATGCTTGTTGTCAAAATCCCCTTTTCTCAAATTCAGTGAAACTGGTATGTTAACAAAGGTGAAGGGGCCCACCGTAGCTATAGCAACATGCCCTTTTTACAGAGCCTAGGCTGTGTATTAACACCTGATTATTTTTTTATTTTTTTTGCAGCACACAAAATGTTTTTGACAAATGGATTGTGACAACAAGCATTCTCGACTGAGCAAGTACTGCGTGGCTTTTTCATATAATCAACCAAAAGGTGAATGTCTTTTTTTTCTCTTTAAAATATTATGTAATAAAAAATAAACAACTTCCACTGAAGTAAAGTCTTTAAAAAAACTAGCTAAGAATTAGGCATAAAAGGTATAAATAGGACTTGAACTAAACAAGTCAAGTCATAGTATCAATCACATTTCACATGTCTAAACTCTACGCAACATACGTATATATATTTTTTTAAATATCACTTGCGTTAAAACAAATAAGGCATATGAACATCTCCCTTTAAAACAGACAGCTTTAGGTTACAACCCACTCTATGAAGCCCATGGATAAGACTATGGATAGTAGCAGTGTGTGTGTGGGCCAGAGATAAACGCCACTTCGATTATGATGTACAGTATGTCTTAGGGGCACTTTACACGGCCACGCAAAACGGTGCATACGCAGAAAAATTTCTGCGGTTGCACTATATCATTTACAGGAAAACAGCAAACGCAAACGCAAACGCAGGCATGAACCGCAGATTTTTGAGATCACCTCCGAGGGAGGATTTTTTGGAAAACTTAACGGTTTTGGTTTCCTGTAAACACCGAAACCATTTCCCCTGATAACGCTGACGTCACGGCTCCACCCTCACACATGCGCATTGCGTTTGGATATAAATAGGCATGCGCCGTCTTTGTAGGTCCATGTGCGCCAGTTGGAAAACAACAACAACAATGGCGGATCACCGAGCTGTATTCATTGTGCTCATGGACGTTGTGCTGTTGCTGATGAATTTGTTATCGTGCCACCAATCGCTCCTACAAGCAAATAGGGAAAGAGTTGTGCTCTGCCTGTTTTTCTAGCTAAATAAACGTGTGTCACTTCTATATGCCAGGGACACGGCTCTCTCTACATTAAAAAAACACTATCAGCGTGCAGCGGTTAAGTTAGGCTACTGTTCAACAAAAGGAGCATTAAGGCTACGGCTTCACAGTAAAAGCATTTCACTGGCTAAACATTCATAGCATTTCACTGGACACACGTGAGTTGACTTTTATTTTGAAGTACGCCTAACAGGAAGATATCTGCTCACGAAGCCCCTTCACTATCAGCAAGTCTGCTGTTTTTCCGAGTTCAATGCGGTGAAATAAGCTTGTCTTTTACAATATTTGTAACCCCAAGCTTACACCAACCGCTTTATGAACGTTAGTGGTATTAATTTTCGGTTACAGTAAGGTTTTATGCATCAAATTGTACCGGAAGAGCTATCTACTAGGCTGTGTCACCGCTGACTATTGGCTTGGCATGGCTGCTACTTCAGCGATTTCGGCCCGTTTCCTCTGAAAACTTTGTGTACGGGTGAAGATGTCAGATAAATTGTGTCTGAACGGGGTTTTTTTTTTTTAAACCAAAAACGGGAAAACTCACGTTTTCACCGTGTAAAGTGCCCCTTAATAACAATAAAACAATTTGACTTGACTTTTGGTATATGCAGGCTGCTGGATGGAAAGGTAGTGGTCAGCCCCAGAGGTGAGGTTGCACCCAGTTGCTGCCGTTTCAACACACACAACACAGATGTTGAAGGGCACTGGCTGACAGCACCTTCATGCATGAGTCAGCTTCTGTGTCGGGCTGTCAATCAACATACCAGTAGTCCTGTTCCTTACAAGCACACTGAGCTGAAATGTTTGGTTGTGTTGTTGTGATCATCCAAGCAGCATATGCCCATTATCCTTTGTTGTATGTGACTGATGTAAAGGAGGGGGGGGGGGCATTGTAAACTGCAGCTTTCTGTCATTTAGCATGGTAGAAAAAAGATTTAGGATGTCCCAATTCTCGTGGTCAGATTTAGCATGCTTAAAACATACCTGGATGCCTACTACATCCGGTGGAGATTTTCAGTGTAGAAATCAGCATGCCATTTGTGAGATTCTGAAGAAAAAAACAACAAAGGAAAGGCCTGACACATTTTACTTTGTTTAATGAATCTAGAATTCAGTTTAAACTAGCAAGGCATTGTGGGAAAAATGGGCCGTCTTTTCCAGTCCTTCATCAGTAAATCTGTGATCGATCTCGGGGTCTACAAATGTAAGCCGTGGGCTGGCACCTTAGGGAATGACTTACACCTGGCTTGACAAAGCGGCCCCTTTTCATCCTGGATTGTTGTTCATGCAACTGACTAATCCAAAGTGCCCAAACCAGACGGCTGACTTTACCAATCATCCTGGATATCTGAATTCCACTTTCGTGCAGTAGGCCCCTGCTTTCATGACACGGCTTGGGTCACAATGATCATTGTATCCAAAATCATTCAATTCAATTCAATTCATCGTTCAGCCCGAGCAAATACTTGAAAAACAAAAGCCTTTGATTGAGGTTCTATGCTAGTTGAATAAGCAAGGCAGACTGAATTCACAAGATGTATGAAGGATATTGCATGACCATTCATTTTCTATGTCCCTGAACATATTAAGTGTAGAGTAGATACAAATTTAAATTCACTTGTTGGCAATTAAAATCAATCCAACTTTAAAACTCCAGCCATTTGGTGTGAAATGGGTACGTTTTATTATGTAGGTGTTTCCTAACAGACTCATTATTTCTTTCTTTTTCAATAAAAACAAAATCATACAAAATACAAATGCACTGAATGTCTTTCAGTGTGTCAAATCTCAAGGCTCAAAAAATTAACCCTTTTATTCTCAAATACTGTGGTCCAGTTGCTGTTGATTGACTCTTCCAGTTGGAATGAATCAGCCTCCATAAAATTAAATTATACAACACTCAAAACGTATGTAACTCTCTGTATCTTAAAAGGTGTATGACAATTTCCCCACTTAACATTGAATTGATCTAATATCCATCTATGTCTAAACCTCTTAGTGTTACATGTATAGTCATTGCTTGTAAACACATTAAGCCCTGGAGGATGGCTCTTTCCTCTCTTTCTCTTTCATTTCCTCTGCTCATGGTTGTGCACTCAAACACCTGCTGCTCTCAAAAGGACTCCACTCAAGTGTTAAAGAGGCCTATACTTCTGAGTCTACTTGAACCCGCTCTGAAACGCACAATTGAAAAGTGTCTGAATGTGGTGTGTGTGTGTGTGTGTGTGTGTGTGTGTGTGTGTGTGTGTGTGTGTGTGTGTGTGTGTGTGTGTGTGTGTGTGTGTGTGTGTGTGTGTGTGTGTGTGTGTCACATTTGGACTCATGAAGAATCTTTTTTTTTACAACATATGAATATAACAATTTAACAATTTGGCACCAATTTGTACATGAAGTAGAGAGTCAAATATAATACAAAGATAACTTTATCTCTTCTTGTTAAAGGAATAGTTCAACACTTTAAAATGTGTAGCTTTTTGCCTCACCCTCCGGCTAAAGAAAAAAGGCTACAGAAACCGTTCCTGTAACTGTGTGTGCATTTTTTTTTATATAGAAATGGACAAAGGTCGCTGATCCAAGTTAGCTTAGCTCAAACACTGGTAGTAAAGTAGCCTGGTCCAACCAGACCATTGTACTTCATTTCACTTGTACAGAAGGTCTGGAAGTGCTGTAATTGGCAAACGTTCACTCACTTGGAGGCGGGTGTCTGTTGAAGTTTAAAACTATTGGATCTGCTCAGTGCCACTCTGGATTAGCCAACCAATCGCATAACGTTTGGTCGTGACGTATGTCATGAGCCGGCTTCTGACGGTGCGTTCCAGTTGTACAGGGAACTCGGAAATTTCCGACTTCACTACATATTGTAGTATATGGATCTACCGGTACCTGGCAATGGTAACTTGCTAGAGCCTACCGTTTAGTTATTTGGATGAGAAAGGTTGTAGGCGTCCATACTTTCGCAAGCAGATGCACTGGAACACAGACAAGTCGGAACTCGGAACTACCAAGTTGGAAATTTCTGAGTTCCGAGTATAAAGGAATGCAGCATTCAACTGAAACTGGAGCGCGACTTCGACGTCATCGTTTTCAGCCACTCGCTCTGTTCACTGATTGGACAGCCAAATGTCTGGCTGGAGAAGGAACCCATGAATACACTTCAGCCCCAGACTGACTACTGAAGTGAAATGAAAATTGAGCGGAAGTAGGTAGGCGGGCGGAGCCAGGCTAGTAGTAAAGGGGAGCAGGTTAAAAGATAAACTTTACAACATCACTAAACACTCCTGTGTGTTTTTAACACACATTATGTCATTTTAGAATCAAATACTAGTTTAAAAAAAAGACTGTATTTGGTTCTAAAATGACTTGACGTGTGAAAGCATTTCTATATGTAAAAAAAGCACGCACAGTTACAGAAACGTTTCGGTCGCCTTTTGTTCTGCCGGAGGAGAGTGAGGCATAAAAATTAAAAATGTTGGAACTTTTCCTTTAAGGATTTCTGTTTCCTGATCCCATGGCCCATGTCCGACCAGGTATATGATGCTACATGCCACATGTCTTGCTATTCAATACCTTCCGGTCAATCAATAGACCAGTTTGCTGACAGCGGCTAAAGCTAACAACATGAAACAAAAAGAGTAATTGATGCCACTTAAGGTCATATCAGGGAGAAATTTGGCACTGATTAGCAGGTGACACTGGGAGCTCCTTCTGCCCCGTCCAAAGGGCCTGAACTGAGTGAGTGAGTGAAGGAATCAATAGCAGACATATGGCTGTAGAGACGGTTGTCTGTTGTCTAGCAGATGAAACCAGAGAAGGTGAGACAGATGGACACACCAGGGGCAGGTCCACACAGGAGGGGCAGACGCTGCTGAACACAAGCGTTTATAAACCCTTATTAAGAAAATCAGAAAAAGAAGAAATGTGTTTGTGAGATGATGACGTTTTAAGGTGAGACACTGCAAGCAAAAACATTGTTTTTTCAAGCACCACAAGGTCAATTTTGAGATGTTTGTCTATTTTGCTTCCATAACATGTCTTCTTTCATACTAGTATAAATCAAAAGGTCCAAAATGTACATTTAGGTGTTTTATTTTACTAAACCTGATCTGTTTGTCCTATTTCTCCTATGTAACTTTCTTTAACGGCCATTATCTCAACAAGTAAAACACACAAAGCTTAATGTCACGGGGCGCCCTTAGCTCAGTTGGTAGGGCGTTCCCCCCCCCCCCCCGGGCCGGGCCCAGCAGCAAACCCGGGTTCGATTCCCGCCCGCGGTCGTTCTCTGCATGTCACTCCCCTCTCTGCCCCATTTCACCTCTGTCTATCTGCACTATCAATTACAAAAAGCATTAAAATGCCAAAAAATTAAAATAAAAAGAATGGCTGATAAGGTCATTTTAGTTGGAGTTGGAGTAGTTGTGACACCTGCTATCGGTGTATGAATGTGTGTGTGGATGGTAACGTGGGAATGAAACAGGTCTCCCTTGCAAAAGAGTCTTAAGAGATTTACCTGTATAAATAAAGGTTTACAAAAGTGTTTTCTGTGCTCATGAATACTTGCTTTGGCCACTAAATGTACCAGCGATGTCTATTAGACTTTCTAAATAAAAGCAACTTCAACTCCTTCTGGACAATTATTATATAATTATTATTATTATAATTATTATTCATAAACATATCACTCAAGAAATTGACAGTGTTTTGCAAATTTCCATTTGTCGTTCATTTTTAAAAGCCAAGACCAAATCAGAGCTGATTTTGAACGATGGGGGGGAGGAAGGGGGGGGGGGGGGTGCTTCCAAAGGAAACAGAAGCATTTTAGAATGACTGCTCAGCAAAGGCATTCTGCTAAGCTGATTCTTCCGTTTTCATTTATAGATTTTTTTACTTTTTCTGTAGAGTTAATTTTTCCAGATAAATTGACATATTCAAGCCCCTCTTAAAGGTGGAGTCAATCATTCTAGAGAACGTTTGTTGTCACTTTTTGTTAAAATCAGTGAATATTTCCTCACGATCCCCTAGAAGAGGAATCTGTCTCCGAAAAAAATTCCGGGTATCAATCAAAGGCTCATCATTATCTTTAGACCATGTACTACAAAAATTTAAATTACATATTTTTCAAACGACACCTCAAGCGATTTATGAGCAGGAGAAGGAGGGTGGGAGGAGCGTGGGTATCTGAAAAGAGACGTCGTGAAACAGATGGCAGGAGGAATCTTCGTTGTACTTGTTAACCGCTATATTTCTTTACACCGACGGAGTGTCATTTTAAAAGATCACATAGAGAATAACCAGGGGGTAAGTAACTCATACTTCCATTAGCTCGAGTGTGGACTCATGTGCGCTCGCTGCCACCACACATGTCCGGTAGGGCTCCTTGGTGAGGAAGAAAAAAATTTGAATTCTATCCGTGATGTGGCCCTGCGCCAATGAGCAGCCTTCATAGAAATTAATGGGCGCCATGTTTTAATCTGCTGTCCTTCTTATAATAGGTCCACGGTATTAACACCAATTCCTTTCAGCGCACAGACAGTACTTACAGGTGGCGGATTGTGAGGAGATAGTCACTGATTTTGTCAACAAACATTCTCCAGAATCGATGACTCCCCCTTTAACATCTTATGTGTACTGTACAAACCCACACCACACATCATCCACTCTGTCTCTCTCTCTCTCTACATCTGTCACTCCCATGTCTTTACTGTAGCCTTCATGGTCTCTCTCTCTCTAGTGTTGTGGGATGTGTCTACTAGCTCACTCCCTCTGCTCCTCACCTGTCTGACTCTATTTGGCTCTGTCTGCTCATTTAGCTCTTTCCCTCAGTATAAAGCAAACAGCAAAAGTGATTATATGCTATCACCATGATGCTAATATGCTCTGTCACATTAGGTTTCCATATTATATACAGTATTTTGAAAAAAGGAACTGTATGGGGAGGTGTATGTTTAAAAGCACAGGTACTTGAGATTCAGTTTGTTATGAGTAGCAAAACTAACTTTCTATTATGGCTGTATATCAGCATACTGTTGGTGTCAATCCATCTCGTAGATATTGATATGTTATTCAATATTAACTATTTCTGCTGGTGCAACAGCAAAACGAGTTATCCTCTTGTGACCATGAATGCACCATGTTTCATGAAAATCCATCCAATAGCTGTTGAGGTTAAACTAAAATACACAACTGTCTACCTCATGGTGGCGCTAGAGGAAAGGTCAGTACTGATGAGTCATCCATAGCACACAAGTTAAACTTTAGCACAATCAAGTGCAATACGTTTAATGAAACATGAAAGATTATTCGATATCTATTATCTATTCCAATGCAACTTAAAGTTGTACTAAAGTTATACATAATGTATTGGAATATGAAGTAACTAGTAAAAAGATTTTTAAAGTTTTGTACAAGAGGTGCACACACAGAGAGCCAGCCTCTGGACTTCCATGAATAAAGTGTCTGGACCTCTCACACTGCGCCCACTTGAATGTGAAGTGGAACCATTCTTTTATTGTGCCAGCCCCATCAGTTTTTCACCACTCATTTATACTCTTCAGCAACATAATCAGCTTCACAACACAACGTTCTGCCACAGCCATTTCAACAAACAGTTCTGAGAACACAGAGACCCATACTGCAGTTATAGTGGACATTGTTTTGTGAAGGACACAGCCATATGATTGCTCGTTACAACATGAAATCTTCAAAATTAATTCCCGTATTGGAGTCAGCTCTATGTACCCACAGCCCTATGTTCCCACATTTTAATGGATTTTTTTTTTCACTGAACATTTTGAAAATCAGGTCCTATGTTCCCACAACCCTATTTCCCCTCATTTCTAAAATGTACCTTCCCTCAAAAGTAGGCCCTATGGTCCCACAGCCTATGGTCCTGAAAATGCCGATTAGGTTCAGGCATCACAGCTGGGTGGTTAGGGTTAGGGTGAGGGGACAGGGAGGAGTTAGAATAGGAGTGATACCGACACACACATACATACTATTCTCTAATGTGGGACCATTGGGCTGTGGAAAATAGACACGCTCCCGTGGGAACATAGGGCCTAATTTGAAGAAAAAAAATATTAGAAAAGTGGGAACATAGGGCTGTGGGAACATAGGGCTGTGGATAGTCACGCTCCCCTTGTATTTACTAATAACCAAGGTAGCCTGTCATTTGTTTGATTTTGATGTCAAGAGTGCTTGTGAAGGGGGCGCCCTTAGCTCAGTTGGTAGGGCGTCCCCCCATGGGCCTTGGCCAGCAGCGGACCCGGGTTCGATTCCAGCCCGCGGTCGTTCTCTGCATGTCACTCCCCTCTCTGCCCCATTTCAACTCTGTTTCTACACTATCAATAAAGCATAAAAAAATGCCAAAAAAAAATCTTAAAAAAAAAAAGAGTGCTTGTGAACTTTTCAAATGTATTCAAATATCTGAAGAAATCGGTTGGTGATCATATGCCACCGTGACTGTACCCCACTCTTGAAACAGATTTAACAGAACATACTGCTGAAGATGCAATCTGGAAATAGGTTGACCTTATCCTTATTCTGATACTTTTACAGCCTTATGCTCATGACAACTCCCTCTGTGTGTGTGTGTGTGTGTGTGTGTGTGTGTGTGTGTGTGTGTGTGTGTGTGTGTGTGTGTGTGTGTGTGTGTGTGTGTGTGTGTGTGTGTGTGTGTGTGTGTGTGTGTGTGTGTGTGTGTGTTGCGTGTGTGTGTGTGTGCGTGCGTGTCACTGCCGGGCTTGACAAAGCATGAAACCTGAAAAGACGCAAGGTGGGGAATAGGAATTGATGGGGTGGCAGCAACATTCATCATTAGGGTCTGGTTGTGTGTTTCCGTTTGTGTGTGTGTGTTTGCCATTTTTCAATGTTTGACTATTCTCAGCATGCAGAGAAGTGAAGATGTGTGCATGGTTCAAGCAGTTGTAAGCAGTATGGTTACTCTGTATGTGTGTGTGTGTGTGTGTGTGTGTGTGTTTGCGTGTGCGTAGGGGGGAATGGAGGTACAGCTACCCTCTTTGCATCACCGTGACTACCATCTGCTCTAACAGATGTTCTACCTGGCAGTAGTGGAATATGTGAACACGGTTTGTGATGACACACACCTACTCCGTCTCATCCCAAGTGTTAAAACTGCTGTTAGGACTTTGAATCATTCCAGTTCAGGTTATATCGGCATGGCTGGAAAACAATTCCTTTATGAGAGAAAAAATAACTTGGACAATGTTCTGTGAACTTCAGTGCAATCTCATGAACCCACCGTATGCCAAACACTGAACAATAACACCTCAACAGAAACAGTTAGCCTGTGTTTGGTAGTTTCTTTGTCTAACTTTTTGGAAGCTTTTGACAACTTTAACTTGATTTCAATCAAATGCAGTGCAGTCGTACTTCATTTCATTTGTACAGAAGGTCTGGAATCACTCAATTGACAAACGTTCACTCACTGAAGGCGGTTGTCTGTTGAATTTTGAAGTCTTGGATCTGCACAGTGCCACTCTGGATCTGCCAACCAATGGCATAACGGTTGGTCGTGACCATAGGTTGTGACGTATGTCATGCGCCGGTTTCTAAGCAACATGGTATTAAGACAAGGGATTTTCTCTAATGTCATTTAAAGGTCTTGAGTTTGTGGATGGACATGGCAGTGGCAGTTTGTTGACCAGGAATCCACAACTGGAATAGAGGAGGAAGTCATTTCAAAATAAAGAAGCAGTTAGAGAAATGAAGTGACGTAACTAGAAAGCATGACCATGTTGTTAAATATTGAACAGCAATCGCAGCCAGCACAGGGGTTAAATTGCAACTGGATACAAGTTTTATTTATATTCCCTCAATGCGTGTTTGTGAGTGTGTGTGTGTGTGTGTGTGTGTGTGTGTGTGTGTGTGTGTGCGCGCGTGCGTGTTGTTTATTGCAGCCCACACTGCAAGGTTCCTATTATCACCATAATCATGCAGCATTGTTATTACCCAATGTCAAGCCCTTGTTATGCATGAATAATACAGTAGTATCAAATTGGTGTAGTGGTGAGTTTGTGTGTGTGAGAGAGAGTTGGTTGTATGTGTAATGAGGAGCCATCAGGGACTTTATTCAGAATAACCATCCACATAGGGGAGAGTGGCCTAAGTTGTGCATTTTGGAAGTTGTGCCACCCCTTGTTTCTAGAAAACCGTGGAAGAAATTGGAAATGTGACCACATATTTAAGAAGAGCCATCCATTTGACTAATCCTGTAAAGAAGGGATACACAAGGAATAAGATATAAGCACATTTAAGCTCAAAAAACTGTGTTTTGCCTTTCAAAGTAAAATTTCCATGATCAAGGTTTTTTGATTATTGTGTCTGAACAATTATAGACAAGTTTGAAAACATTTGACACATGTTTTAGTGCTTTGGTATGCTACATTTTGAGTCTATACAGTTAGCACGATGTCAGCCCTAAATTGCTGCATCATGCTTATTATCCAAATGTCTGGGATTGGGGTGATTTGTGCCAAAGGGCCTGGGTGAGTTATAAGTAAGTAAGTAAGTAAGTAAGTAAGTAAGTAAGTAAGTAAGTAAGTAAGTAAGTAAGTAAGTAAGTAAGTAAGTAAGTAAGTAAGTAAATAAGTAAGTAAAATGTATTTATAAAAGCACATTTATGACAGTTTGCACTGTCCAAAGTGCTGTACATAGTGCATTCAGTAGGTAAACAATGAAGGTAAAATAACAATAACCAAAATAAAAGACGTAAAGTCCATACATCCACATAAACACAGATTGTAGTGCAGAGGTAAGATAGTTAATGGGGAGGAAACACCAGGGTGTACGTATGGGTTTTGAGCCTTGATTTAAAGGCAGAAATGTAGGGGAATCACATTTGTCAGGTGGCAGTTGGTTCCACAAGCATGGAGCAACTAGTGCAAAGTACATTTCTGAGAGTTCTGCCAGTGCCATGGCTGTATACGCTGGTCACCAAAAGAAAGTGATTGTCTGCAGTAGCTCAGAAGAGAGTGACATCTCAATTCCACTTAACGACACCACTGATGAGAGTTCAGATGGCCAGAAAGATGATGATGGTGACTTTGTCATTGTGAGCTTTGCAGGTAAAACCATTAGATCTGCTAGGCCTTGTTTAAGAAAATTGTCCTTCAATCTTTGTCAACCATTTACTTTATTTACTTTAAATACACCTTAAATAAGTGATTGTCTAATGCAGGGGTTCTCAACCTTCTGCAAGCTGGGCCCCCCCAAAGCTGGGTCATTGCAGTTTGGCCCCCCCACCGACCCTGACAACCCCCCCGCCCCCCAACACCCCACACACAACACACACACACACACACACACACACACACACACACACACACACACACACACACACACACACACCACCCTACACAGATAGATAGATAGATAGATAGATAGATAGATAGATAGATAGATAGATAGATAGATAGATAGATAGATAGATAGATAGATAGATAGATAGATAGATAGATAGATAGATAGATAGATAGATAGATAGATAGATAGATAGATAGATAGATAGATAGATGATAGATTGATAGATTGATAGATAGATAATCTATTATTGTTATTATCACAAGGGCTAGGCCAGTGGCGCACCTTTGAGTTGAACATTGGGTTTAGGGTTGGGGTCGGAAATTTCTTATATTTTAACGTTAAATTCTGGTGCACTTTAAAAGCTAATTATGAGATTGTATCAATGAGACACTGAGGAAATGTTTTTTTTTTTTTTTTAATCTCCTTAGAAGAGAAGAAAATAGTAGCCTAAATAGAACATACACAGAATAAATTCTACAATAGGTATACCTGTTATGAAAAAGCTTCACAAAACAAAGTCTATGATCAATGGGAAACACTGCTGTCTGACAACCCAGTTCAGAGAATGTTTCAACTATTGAGTCTTGGATTTGGAAAGTGGCCAGATTTAGCTCAAAATGCTACCTGCGATTAAAGTGCTGTGCAGCCTGAACGCGGAGTTGTGTGTGTCTCAGTGGCGATTCCAGGAAATTTTGACTGGGGGTGGCCAAGGTGGGCCACAGAGCTAGAGTGGGGTGGCCATCGCACCCCTGAATGAATAGCATGTGATGCTGTACAACCAATTCAAAGATGATTTATAATCCCAAATGCCCAAATCATGTTAGTATCCATTGTAATGTTTGTCAGAAAACTAAACCCCTGAAGGGGGGTCTGGGGGCATCCCCCCCAGAAGATTTTTTTGTGTTTTTAACATGTAATCTAAGCATTCTGGTGCATTCTGGCGAAGATAATAAAGGAAAAAGTCAATATTCATTTCAGTTCAGATGAATAGTAAAATTAGCAAGACAACTTAACTTGCTAGCAGCCAGATGCCTAACAACTGGACAGAGGGACGGATGACAACTAGCTTTTGACCAAATATCTTGCAAAAAAAATAAACCTTTATTTATGAAATTCTGCCCTAAGAACATGTTACACTTGCTAACTACAAACTTACATTTTTTTATTCAGATTTCAAAAATCTGCTGGGACACGTGCCCATACACGTGTATGGGTGGCAAGCATGTCACAAGCACACTTATGCTGTTTTCAAGACCTTTGCTGACCAGAGACCAGTTCTAGTGGCCACAGTCCTACCATTAATTCAGTACTTGAAAATTGCAAACTGATCTCATATCAGTGGATTGGAGTGTTTGTGTGATGAACTTGGCAACTACCTATGAAAAAAAGTTAAGAAAGAAAAAAAATACATATCATCTCTGAACTATGCTACATATCAGGAAAAAAATTGAAATTACAAAAAAAAAAAAAAAAAAAAAAAAATAAGATAATTTTTTTTTTTTTTTTTTCATCCCCCTCGCGCCCCCCCGGTAGAGTGTCCGCGCCCCCCCGGGGGGGCGCGCCCCACCGGTTGAGAACCACTGGTCTAATGGATTTGTCTTGCATTACAGTTTATGAGATATATATCAATGGCACAATTCACCCCATGGTATTCTCTCCAACCGCACAACTTACACCACACCGGGGGCAAGTTGTGCATCAAGACAACTTTTTTTTCCGAAAGCTATATTTCTTCAACAGTTTATTCCAGATCCAAAGTTTTTATTGCCAGGGATGCACAACACCCTGAAATTTATGTACATATTTGAGTTGGAGACTTTACTGTCAAGGCCTTACTTTAAAGTCACTTTGAGTGAAAAGTTGCACAACTTAGGCCACTCTCCCCTACTATAATTTATATGTTCTTATCGTGTAAATCCGACTGCAAAGTACATTTAGTTTCAGTTGTGTGTGTGTGAGAGAGCCTTTTCAGTTGTGTGCCTGTCAGTGCGTATACATGCAGACTCATAATCGGGTAAATAAACGAATAAGACTTCAACAGGACTTAATGCATGTAAACACCTTCATCCGATCTACTTCGCCCAAAGATCGCCACATTAACGGACAAGCAAAGTCGGATAAAACACCTAGATAACTCGTTCAAAGTCGGCATTCTATCTGCATGTATACAGGATCGCATATCGGAGTTTGCGTTCTGCGTTTGCTCGGAATCCCTGCCGGGGATTTTACAAAGAAGTGGATGGAGAAGACGTAATAAATAGTAGTGTTGTTGCAGGAAAGGAACCGGACGTGGCTCTATAACCACTTGTTGAAAGGGCTACAGCGCCACCTAGCATAGTGGAGTCAGCCATGATCCGGCCATGTAAACTCAGACAAGTGACTCGGTCCGTTCGAATGGCAAAATCGGTATATGGCTTAATCCAATCTAGTTGTCCCATGGAAACGCACTGAGTGTGTGGTATGTACATGGCCATTCGTAATAATGCACCGGATGGCCCCTCATTGTGTTTTGATTTAAAAAAAAAAAGATCTTCCTGGTTGTAGAGTAACCTTTTTTCATATGTTAGCGGATTTAGAGGAATACACTGCTATTATCAAGATGACGGATTAATTCTGTTCTTCCTAGTCAACTGTCTCCTCTAACCAGAACACAAACTGTACAGTTAATGTTATAGGTAGAGCTTACATTGACTAGTATGATTTTAGGACGTCTTTCTGAAACGGAAAAAAGGGACTGTTAACGGATGCATGTTCCATCTCTCCAGCAGTGGACTGACCCATTCACAGGTGTGCGGGTCGGTTTAAGAATACAGCAGTTGACAGACTGAGGTGGCATCTGAACAATGTGTGTGTTGCGGCCTTTTCTGGATGAGTGGCTGGCCAGCATCTGTCTCCACTGCAGACATGTAGCTGAAAGGGGCACTCCATGCATGTGTCAGTCTGTGTGAGTGGCTCATCGGTAACACTTTACAATAAGGGCGCATTAATTAACTAAGTGAATGCTTAGTAAATGCACACTAAACATTTACTCATCATTAACTAACCGTTAATAAATGCTTAAGTAGTAAAGTAATGCTTAATGAGCATTGACTGTCAGGCTTAGTAAATGCTTAATTAATTAATTAGTTCATTCTTACCAAGTATAACATAGCCATTAATAACTACACTTACAGTTAGTAACCATTAATAGCATTAATTAAGCATTAACAGCTAATTAATGTACCTTTATTGTAAAGTGTTACCGGCTCATCTTTGTCCAGAATCCTGCTAGCCAGGTCACCCCAGCTGATGCTACACCCGACCAGGACAGCTCATGCAATGGAGACAGTGGTTACAGCTGAACTGATTGTCAGAGAGAATCCTGGACTTTATAAAGTCACAGGGGCTGTGAGACTCTTATGTGTTTGTCATTGGTGACTTCAAGAAATCTAATGTTGCAAGAACTCCCCAAATAGACTACAGTTCATTAAATGCACCGAACAATCCACAGTGCCAATCACTCAGTGGGCCAACTGTATCGATGAGTGCACAGAGGTTATGAGGTAATTATCTGATTGTGTGAGGACTGCTGTACACAAACACGCAGCATGGTGGGCTATAGCAATGACAGGACAGCTACAGTTGGAAAAGCTAGAAGAGGGACAGGTTTCAAGTGTCACAATACAATGTGGTGAGAGAAGCTGGATATAGTCTGGAGGGGACTCAAATGGCAAATGGACTTTACTTATATAGCGCTTTTTTTAGCGGATTTTCTCAGCCCCAAAGCGCATTACATTTCTTAACAAATTTACCCATTTATACACACACTCATACACCGATGGCAGTAGCTGCCGTGCTCTCTGAACCATCGGGAGCAATTTGGGGTTCAGTGTCTTGCCCAGGGACACTTGGACATGTGGCAGGTAGGCGGGGGATCGAACCTCCAACCCTGCACTCCAGAGGCGATCTCCCTACCTACTTCCAAGTTTGCTGTTGTTCCTTTGGGCACATGAGAGCACAGCAATCCCTCTGTGGTGTGCACTGAGAGCGGACCAACAAAGCATCCCAAAAACCTTACTGACTTCGATATCCACGCAATGCTTTAAGTCAGCACAGGTTCTGCATATTTGATCATTGAGAAAGATATATTTTTTAGTAACCATAACCAATAAGCTCTACCTTAAACAAGACAAACCTGCATCCTGCTTGAGCTGCTAAGTGTGGATATTGTTGTCAAAAAAAAAAAAAAAAAAAGAGTGAATATTTTGAAGGAAATTGTTGAAGATGACAGGGCTTGTGTTCACTGTGTTCATGGGGGCTTTATCTACTATAAAGTTAAACCTGAGTATTTAAGTCTGATAGAGAATGGCAGTGTGCTGGTAGTCTGATGTCACATGAGGTTATTGTGGTGTTTTGCCCTTGTCTAAACCAATACTGTAGATGAGACGATAAAGCACGTTTTATATATTCAAATGCACATTCCTATGCAAACGTCTAGCGCTGAAATGTATTGTGAAAACCATCTATTGCCAAGCTTCACAGTGGAATAGGTTAAATGATTCCAACCTTTTTAGTGAGTTGATAGAATCAGCATGAAACCCTTTTCAACCCTCAATGGATTATAATAAAGATGGAGGGGTCAAAGGCCCTTTTCAACATTGTTAAAACAAGCTGACATGTTGGAAAT
The DNA here is from genome assembly GCA_026122265.1 of Ammodytes dubius. Classification (NCBI taxonomy): domain Eukaryota; kingdom Metazoa; phylum Chordata; class Actinopteri; order Uranoscopiformes; family Ammodytidae; genus Ammodytes; species Ammodytes dubius. Next base: position 1,945,655 of record CM047515.1, on the reverse strand, counting down.
ACATTTTCCCATCAGACACTGGGAATGAATAAAAACATTTAAATTGTTTCGACAGGTTTAAATAACTATGCATATCCCGCCAGGCCTTGATTTACCCCGAGGAGGTCATTTTGATTATGCACGAGTGGCAACCGTATACTTGAGACAGACATGTCTTCAAGAAGTGTGTCACGTCTCTCAAAACTATTTCCAGGGATCTGAAGTGTGCGTGGAGAGCAGGGGTGGAACATTGTACAATGCCAAGGGCAGACATGAAAAGACAGCCAGAGGATGTACACCAGCCCCCCGGGAGCCATGAGGATAAGACTGCATATCCTCAAAGTCTGGGTCAGGTTGGTCCAACGTGACAGAAAAAGTTTGACTGTTCTCTAAATATTCATTTCTCCCCCCAGAAAAATGTTTTATATGTTTGACCCGATTGTCAAAGTTAGAGAAAACCCCTATTTGAAACTTAAAGATGACCAATTGACTAGTTGAATCTTTACAAGATGATGCAAAAATGCATTAATAAGACCATCTGCCGTTTAAGAAAGAGCTGCATATCAGGGGAGCGTGTCTATGTTCCCACCGCCCAGTGGTCAAAGATCTCTAGGTAATCTTACTCTATAACTGAGAATTGTGTGTGTGTGTGTGTGTGTGTGTGTGTGTGTGTGTGTGGTGTGTGTCTCACTCCTATCCTAACCTCTCCCTGTCCTCTTACTCAAACCACCCAGCTGTGATACCTGAAACTAATCGCCAATTTCAGGACCATGGGGCTGTGGGAACATAATGGGATGACCCCTCTATGGGGAGCCTTTTCTTGACAATCATACTGTCCATCTGCCTAGTGCGTTTGAGCTTCTCTGGCTATAGCGGGTATAGCCAGACAAAGTCAGCAATTTGTGTGCGAAAAATATTAAGAGCTGAAGTCCTGACGTCACCTCCAAGCTAGCGGATGCTTCAGCAGCTTGCCTAATTCAATCCCTCAGACAGAAAATGTGGAGGGAGGATCACAAGACTATAGCTGCCATAAATATTTATCTTCACAGCAGTTGTTCGTTCCCTTAGCTTTTCCAGAGAGATGGAGCAGAGAAAGCCTAGGTTTAGCAGTTGGTCTTTGGCACCTGTTTCAGACCTGATAGTCCACTTCTAGTCCCCTTCCTTGGTTCACGCCAGATGGGAGAATGATACAATGTTTGGTTTTTCACCAGGTTCAGTTCTCTTTCACACCTATCGTTTCCTCTGGTCTGAATCAGTTGGTGAAGAACTAACATGCAGCATAAGCCATGTGAGACTGTTCTCTTCACTCATTGGTCAGATGTGTCTGGGGCGGGAGCAATAACTTAGGGTGTATTCATACCTGCCGTGTTTAGTTTGGTTAAAACAAACTCAGGTGCACTTCCGCCTTCGGTGCGCATCTTTCAGGCAGGTGTGAATACGGTAATGGCACTCGGGGGCGGACCAAACAAGCGCACCGAGACCCAGCTGAAGAGGTAGTCTCGGTGTGCTTCCAAACGCACTCCGCTGCAGATCGTCTGTGATGTGAATTTGCCCCAACCTCGATCCGACCCAATTGCAGGAGGCACTGTTCCTTTTAATCCCTTTCCTTTTTATTAAATTGCCGTCAGCTTCACATTATGGGAAAGTGTTGTTTTCCCCATTGTTAGGAAGATTAGTTGTGGTTTGACCGGGAGACCTAAGCGTATATATTACTTTTTTTTTTTTTCAACATCTTTTTATTTGGGATGGGTATACATTGATAAATATACTTATCACATAATGTTCATGTAACCCTTCCTTGCACCAACATTACATAGGCCTACATGCAGGCACATATACAACACACAATCAAAAAACAACAAAAGCAAGAAAAACAATCCTATACTAATAATAATGATAAGACGAAAATAATAATAATAATAATAATAATAATAATAATAATAATAATAATAATAATAATAATAATAATAATAATAAATAAATAAAAAATAATAATAATAATCTTTAGAAATCACAACATCATTTTCTTATCGTTGTTGACAACCTACTATAGAAAATTTCTCTAAGCCACTGATTAATGGAATCCAAAATTCGTGGAAAATATGGCCGCGATCGTATTTTTCCAGGGTTAATTTTTCTAGCGGTAAAAAAGTGGACATTTGTTCCAAAAACAACTTAAAGGTTGGCGGAGACTCATTTTTCCAAAAAAATAGAATACATTTCTTTGCATAATATGTTATAAGTATCAGTATTCTGGATGTTTTTCTATCTAAGTGAAAGTCTATGGACTCATTTAATAAATAAAAACAGGGGTTTAAATTAAATTCCAATTTCAAAACAGATTTCGTAAAATTATGAATACAATTCCAAAAGTCATTCAAAAAATGACATTCCCAAAACATGTGCAAAAAAGTTCCCTCTTCGTTTTTACATCTAGGACATTTTGACGAATTATCATTTGAGATTTTATGCATTTTTATTGGTGTAAGATAGAATTTATGAATGAACTTCCAATTAGCTTCTTTGATTTTGTTACTTGTATATGGGAAATGTATTCTTTCACAAATGTTTGACCAAATATTTTAATTTAAAACCAACCCTAGGTCCTTTTCCCAGATCTTTAACAAAGTGTGAAAACATGAATGACCCGTTATTGATAGGACACCATACACTTCACTAATTTTTCCTTGAATTGTAATTGAGGAAATTAATGTATCCTCCATTTCCGATAATCCAAAATGGAACTTTTTTTCTTTGATTAGTGATCCAACAACATTCCGAATCTGTAAGTATTTTAAAAAATCTGTGTTCGGGATGCCATATTCACTTTTTAAGTCAATAAATGATTTTGGTTGTAAGTTTTTATGGAATAAATCTCTAAATTGTTTTATACCCAAACTTGTCCATTTACCTATATTAATTGGTTTTAAATGTTTTTTCAAATCAGGGTTTTGATGGATAGGAGAATACATCGAAGTACAATTAGGGAAGCCAAGTGTCCTAATACAGTCCTTCCATGCTAAAAGCGTATTGTAGACAGTGAAACACTGATCCATGTTTTTTATCAAATTAAATTGTTTTATAAATATGAGGGAATCCAACGGCAAGGGATCAAAAAAGTTGGCCTCCATCTGGACCCACAATGAGTCTTGTCTCCCCAGTGACCATGATATTAAATTACGTAATTGCGCTGACCAAAAGTAGTACTGGAGATTGGGGAGACCAAGGCCCCCCATGTTTTCTGGTTTCATGAGGTTTGTCAGACTTATTCTTGGTTTTTTATTGCACCAGATAAATTTAGAAATGTCTCTGTTTAAAGGTTTAAAAAATACTGCAGATAAATAACATGGTAGCATTTGGAAAAGAAAGTTCAATCTTGGTAAAATATTCATTTTTATAACATTTATTCGTCCTAACAGGGATAATGGTAAAGTTGACCACTTCCACAAATCTGCTTTAATCTTATCAATGAGAGGAGTGTAGTTTTCTTTGAACAAATCGTCTAATTTTGGAGTAATAATTATTTCAAGGTATTTAAAGCTACCAGGCGTCCATTGGAAAGGATATGATCTACACATGCTTTCTGTTGGAGTCATATGCAAGAGGCAAGCATTGGATTTGTTAAAATTGATTTTATATCCGGAATATTTTCCAAATTGTTTTATTGTACTATATAAATGTGCTGTTGAGTTTTCTGGGTCTGTTATATATACAATTATATCATCTGCATATAACGATATCTTATGTTCGTTATCATCAATCTTTAATCCTTTAATGTTAATATTGTCTCGTACACATGATGCCAATGGTTCAACCACCAGTGCAAAAAGCAAGGGTGACAATGGGCATCCCTGTCTTGTCCCTCTGGTCAAGGAAAAGTACTCAGAGGAGGCACCATTGGTGATGACTGCTGCTTTAGGGTTTTTATAAATTGATTTGATCCATTCGATGAAATTATGGCCCACATTAAAACTATGAAGAGCAGTGAAAAGGAAATTCCATTCAACCCTGTCGAAAGCCTTCTCCGCATCTAAGGATAGAAGCAGAGAAGGCTCCCGGCAGGTGTCCAATTTATTTATTGTATTCAGCAGTCTCCTTATATTATCTGCAGCATATCTCCCTTTTATAAAACCTGATTGGTCCGGATTTATTAATTTAGGTAGAATAGATTCAAATCTTTTTGCTAGTAGTTTTGTAATAATCTTATAATCATGGTCAAGAAGACTAATAGGTCTATATGAGGAGCAATTTAAGGGATCCTTGCCACTTTTATGTAACACACTTATATGTGCATAATTCATTGAATTGGGGAGTATTTTTTTAAGAGAGAAATTATTGATCATTGGCATAAAAATTGGCTGAAGATCAGTCCAAAATTCTTTATAAAATTCGGCTGAAAAACCATCTGGACCTGGGCTTTTATTTGTCGGCATTGAATTAACTGTAGCCCAAACTTCTGCTTCTGTGAATGGAGAGTTAAGGTGTTGTTGATCTAATTCAGATAATTTAGGTAAATTTATGCTTTTGAGATAATTTTCCAATTATTCTTGAGTGTAGCTGCTATCGGATTCATAGAGTTTGTTATAAAAGTCATAAAAAGCTTTGTTAATTTCTTTTGGGTGGTGATTTATAATATTGTCCTCTGAGCGAATTGCAGATATAACCCTTTCTGATTGTTCTTTTTTAAGTTGATGGGCAAGTAATTTACTTGGTTTATTGCCAAATTCATAGTGCTTTTGTCTAATATAGTTACTTTTTTTGGTAATTTCTTCTGAAATGTTAAGATTTAATTTAACTCTAGTCATAGTCAGTTGTCCCCAATTGTACTCTGTGGAGGCAGTCTTATGGAGTGCTTCATATCTACTTACTTCTCTTTCAAGTTCTTGTCTTTGCTTCCGTTCCTCCCGTGTTATGAAAGAAACATGTGAAATTATTAGTCCCCTTAAAGTGGCTTTTGCAGCTTCCCATATAATATTGGGCTCTATAAGGGGATCATTATTTTCCCTTATGTAATTGTTAATCCACCCTTGCATTTTAGATTTGAATTCTTTATCCTTAAGTAAAGAAGTGTCAAATGTCCATCGGTTTAAATGTATTTTTTCATATTCCAAATGAATAGTTAAATGAATTCTAGCATGATCTGAAACTATGATTGGATTTATTCCACACTCTTTTACCATATGCATGTATTTTGAGTGTATAAAAAAATAATCTATTCGTGAGTATGAATTATGGACATTTGAAAAAAAAGTATAGTTTTTAACATTTTGATTTTGTTCACGCCATACATCAGTAAGGCCACATTCTGCACATAACCCATTAAGGACCTTTGAGGATTTGGAGCTGTAGCCTTTAGTTTGATGAGATTTATCCAAGGAAGGATCCAATGTACAGTTGAAATCTCCTCCTATCACTCCAAATCCATTACAATTTTCATTGAAGAGCAGACCCATGTCAGACATGAATGTTGGAACATCTATATTAGGGGCATAGACATTTAAAAAAGTTACTGGTTTTCCATAGATAGAACCCGATATCAAAACAAATCTACCATTTGGGTCTGTGACTGACTTTTGCAGTTTGAATGGGATGTTTTTACTTATCAAAATAGCAGTTCCTCTACTATGAGTTTTGTATGAAGAAAAGTAAACCTGATCAACCCAGTCCCGCTTTAATTGCATATGGTCATTGTCTGACAGATATGTTTCTTGTAAAAAAGCAACATCCACTTTGTCTTTTTTAAGAAGAGTTAGTATTTTTCTCCTTTTAAATGCATTCCCCAAGCCTTTAACATTCCATGAATGTATTTTCATTTCGGACATGGTTACTGCTGCACACTAAAAATAAATAACATTTCAAGTTTGTAGTTGTCCAACAGAAAGGTTGTCATTGCTTTCAATAAGTAACATTAAGAAAATAAAAAAATAAAAAAACGAAAAATAAAAATGGTTAACCGACAAAAAACGTACATCAACCCAACCCAGTCGTGGTTTTATAATCCACGGTAACACATCTACCTTGTTCATAGTAGGCATAAGAGAAACAACTTATGGTATTGGCATCTTGGAGCTTCCTTCCTCAGTGCTCCTAAATAATTACAAGAGCGAATAATATTCTACATCTCCCTCTAAACGTAAGGGTAAGTGAGGGAACTATTTTCTGTTATTTTATATAAAAAGTAAAATTAGAATGAAACAAAAAAGAGCGAGAGAGAGAAAAAAAAAGAAGAGATTGGTATATTCCATTAGTTCTTACGTAGCACACTTGCACACTGTTGAATAGGTCGGCCTAGTCTGTGAGGGGGAATCCCCGCGCTTCCAAAAAAAGAGAGGAAAGAACAATATGGAAAAAAAAGGAAGGCATCGATCACCAATCATACACTTGTGATATTCGAATGGACGGGAAGAGAAAAAAAAATAATTATCCTAACTAAAGCCGGACTATCGTCCCCATCTTGTAAAATCCCCCCTCCCTACATTCAACATTGGTATTGACCGTCTGTCGTCATTCATTGTTGCAGGAAGTAAACACAGGTAAAAGTAACACACGAGTGTGCCGGCTACCTAAACAGAAGTATCCACTTTAAATACAAAAAAAATCCCTTCTCCCTTTAAGTCTTAACAGTCATAACGAAAGGAGTAGAATAATAACGTTTTACCTCCACTGGTTTTGCAGGAGGCACTGTTCCTTTTAATCCCTTTCCTTTTTATTAAATTGCCGTCAGCTTCACATTATGGGAAAGTGTTGTTTTCCCCATTGTTAGGAAGATTAGTTGTGGTTTGACCGGGAGACCTAAGCGTATATATTACTTTTTTTTTTTTTTTCAAAAAGTTGCGAAAGGTTCACGAGTTTCTACGGAAGTAAATCCACATGAGCAAAATAGTTAGGTTCAACACAATGTTAGGACAAAATAATATAATACTGTAATGTGCTCAATATTTCACACACGTTTCAAATGTAGCCACTTACATGCGTCTCAGCTGGCTTGATCACAAATGTGTTTGTTTCTGTCTGGATTTGTAAATCAGGGTTGGACCTATTCCATTTCAGGAGCAGGTGGTAATTGCAAACACATGAATTAGTCCTAATCATAAACAGATGAGACAAAAGTGTTCATCATCTAACTAACGCCGCTCCCTCACCCATATAAAACAATGATCTCTCACCCCGACATAGATAATTCCTCGTTTGATCAGAATTCAGGTGGACACCACAGCTTGCATTGGATCGTATGTGCACAGATTAATGAAGCAGTTTTGTGTTTTGCATAATGAGACAAGAGAACAAAAGTTAATTTCAGTGTAACTTCAGCTGCTGAGAAAGATCCTGTAATCAGGAATATTTCACATTGACACATTTAACATTGAAACGGGTTTATTTGGGGGCATTTTGCTTTTCAACCAATCAAACTCCTGAACTATCTGAATATGGCATACTGTATAACAGCTGGTGTGTGCTTTTCAGTAATGAATGGAAAATGATGTGCGCATCTCTATATGTTAGTCTTTTTCATTAACATCTGCTGTTCACTTGCTCCTTTTTCCCCATTTTTCACATGATGTACTTAATCTTTTTTTGTTTTATTTCTTTCATTCGCAGCATACGTGATGCGTTTCTCAGCCGTTGATGGTTGGAAACCAGTGGAGTTGGGGAGGCTCAAAAAAGCATTCATAAATAAATGCCGACACCGGGCTGCTAAATACTAGCCAAGCTGTAAGTACCTTCATATGGTCCACTGCCATTGCTTTCAGTTTTTGTTACAAAGCAGATTGTGTCACTAAAACTTTATTATACCGTTTGGTTTAGGGACGGGACCAATCAGCGCTGAAGGAGAGAGTGGTCCAGCAAGAAAGACATTTTTGATCTTATTTTGCATAGTTCATAGTTGTGTGGCATTTTTCTTCTTTATAGACTGTATACTCTGACCGCACTTATCAGCATGTACCCCGCCTACCTAAGTAAGGGTGCTGTGTTGCCCCTGGCTACCGCCGGCCCTGCTAGTGACTATGTTGAGTCATATCCTTCATTTATGGTCACCAGGATTTCATCTTGTTAAAAACACAGCATGTTTCTGTCCATGCACAAAGATGTTAAGAAGTTTCAAATAGTGTCAAAAAGTATTTAAGAATGATTGTGTTAGAATATTTCACATTTCAAACATATTCACTCAATTTGGAGCCATGCAATTTGTAGCCAAAGGCTCAAGGGATGGCAGTGTTAGTTTGATTATCTCAACATCCGTTAGAGCGGATGACTGTGGACACTACGACCTATGGAACTTTTGTTTAACAACCTTGTTTCATCTGCTAGCATGTCTTTAAAACATTCATTTTGTAAAGTAAAAGGGACTAGGACCACATCTACCTGCATCAATGTTGTAACAAATGCCTTACAATAGTTAAAAACCTTTTTGCATTTTTCTATTTATTTTTGCTCTTTTGATTTTGAATTGCCGTCTTGATTAATTAATTTCATTTAAACAGGTTCGATTCCTCCAAATAAAATGATTTCTTAGACAAAGAAAAGACTATTTTGAGCACCAGAATTCATCCAGGGACTGTCTCGTGTTTTTCTTAAATGACTTCCCCCACACCATTTATCAGACATATATAAGACATTCTACAGTATATACCAAAGAGAGACAATATTGAGATCTGAATTAAGCAAGCCCCTTTCTCTTATTTGTCTACTAATTGCTCCTAAGGTTCTTAGGGAGAAAACTCTAAGAACTGTACGAGCATGGCAAAAGAACTCCATCTTTTCTTGTGTTTCTTAACTAGACAGGATAAGTTCTTAGACTGATATATTCATTTGCTCCTCTTTTCTCCTAGTGGGGTTTTAGGAGAAATGGTTAAGAATCCAGTAAACTCCAAATAAGAAGACGATTTTTTTTTTTTTTTTTTTAAGATATTTTTTGGCCATTTTTATGCTTTATTGATAGTGCAGAGAGACAGAGGTGAAATGGGGCAGAGAGGGGAGTGACATGAAGAGAACGACCGCGGGCGGGAATCGAACCCGGGTCTGCTGCTGGGCCCGGCCCGGGAGGGGGACGCCTTACCAACTGAGCTAAAGGCGCCCCCAAGATGATTTATTTCTGATGAGACAAAGAAAACACTATTGTGAGCAGCAGAATTTTCCTCTGGGGATACTTTTATGTTTTGCAGCTCTCTCCATGCCGATTTCATAATTCATCAAGTGAATAAACAGTGAGTGACCCCGGTGCTAAAGACAGTCCACAGGCCAGGGAAGAGGCGTTCAGGGTCATCAGGCATTATTGAATAATTAGATAACTCTGATTAAATGAACTAGTCTTTGGCCTGATGCATGCTGTTATGTGCTCCAGACCCCTGGGACCCTAAACAGGATATTTAGTATTGAAAATGGATGGATGATTGAATTAATGACTTAGAATGAAGCAAATTAAATTAGTCATTAAAGAGGATGCAGTATGGAGAGTAGCAATCACAACACTGCGGGGTTATGTGTGGTGAACGCTGCTTACCAATTTTCATCTGTGAGTGGGTGTTCTGTGCTTTCACATTTCAATAACAAAAGTTCACGCACGGGGTTATTCAGAATATTGGGACTCCTTTTTTTATTTTCCAAATGTGACAACTCTTTTCAGTGCTGCACGGCTCTATTCAAATGTTCAACTAAATGACAACAAAAAGAAAAAACATGAAAAAACTATGGAGGAGAAAGCCTGCCCTCGGTGGGACCACAACGTATAATTCACATCATTGATGTTGCTCAAACCACTCAGTGACCCTCAGGTGCCCTGTGGTAAGGGCGCATTTTCCATCCTGAAAGAGAGCACTCACATTGGGATAGAAATGTTTCATCACAGGATAAAGGTGATCACTTTGTATGGATTAACAGTGAGCCTTCCTCAATGTGGACCCAAACCATGCCAGTCCAGAATATGACTGACTCATCTGGGGCCTCATTTAACAATGTTGTGTTTACCATTCTCTAAGCAAATGCTTTGAATAAATAAAAAACAACTTGATGGTTTATGGCCCTACACAGGCACTCTGACCGATGCTTACGCACATACACTGGAAGAATTTGAAACATATATACCTATGTGATATACCGCTCACATATCAGTTAATTTGCAAAAACACAAATAAGCCATACTTATAATAAATAACCAAACCTGTTGGACTGATTGTCCCTGGAGTGCACACACAAAAAGGATTAACGATCATAAATCCAAGAGATATGTTTCTGCAAAAGAACCCCTAAAATAAACTCTGTAATTATTAGGACTGTCAAATGAATGCGTTCATTTCGATCAATTAATCACAGAAATAATAACGTGTTAAAAAAATTAACGCAGATTAATTGTGCTTCTATAGTGCCCTTTGACCCGGTGCAAAAGTGGCGCGATGATAGCGCAGCTGCACCTATAGCTGGACACGGCCCGCACGGGATTAAAGAGTAAAGAAAGAAGCAGGGGAAAGGGGCCGAGGGCTCTATGGATGTGTTATGGGATGCTTCAGGCAAATAAGCATGAAGGAGACATCTTATGTTATTCTCCGCTGTGTCTGTGCATTATTGATTTATTGGGTGCATAATTAACAATGTAGGTTCAAAACTCTCAGTGTCTCCCAATCTTCCTTCGTGTCTCACTTTTGTTTGGAAGCTGCCTTGTCTCCCACATAAACAGACTCCCGCCCATGTCACTTCCTAGCCTATGCCTTTGTTTGTGTGTGTGTGTGAGAGTCTGTGTGTGTGTCAATATTTTTGGCTACGAGTGGGAGGATGGTGAATTACTCGGCACAGGCTATGCGCACTGGTAGCAGTGCTGTTGTCATGGTCTGTGCATTATGGTTTGTCCTGTTGCGTGTTGGTGAGTCTCGTCTTCTGTGTTACCCATGTTACCTGTCTTTTGCCTTTTTGCCCTTTGCCTTTTGGCCGTCCTGAGTTTTTGTATTTTTTTGTGGAACAATAAATTACCTTTTTCTTTTTAACGTCTGCGTTTGGGTCCTACTTGCCTGACTGCCTACCTCACCATAACAGCTGTCTGTTGTGGGAGATAGTTAGTCGTCATTTAGCCTGCTTGTTTTTTTGTGGTTTTTAAGTAGAAAATTCGTCCATAGTTCCTAATTTTATTTCATGTAGAAACCTGGCTGAGGGGAGGAGACAGAAATTTCGAGAGAGAGAGAGAGAGAGAGAGAGAGAGAGAGAGAGAGAGAGAGAGAGAGAGAGAGAGAGAGAGAGAGAGAGAGCGAGAGAGAGAGAGAGAGAGAGAGAGAGAGAGAGAGAAACAAACGGTAGGCTATAGCGCTGTTTATAAACAGGCATACAAAGTCTCATATAGGTATGCGAGCCCTAGCATTACGATTATTAAACAATACATGAATGTTATGAAAGCTACTCTTAAAAAGATTAAGGCGAACAGGACCAATAAGGTTTAAACTGATGACGGCAGATGAAAGTGCATAGTTTCATATACTCATTAAATATATATATATATATATTCACTTAAGATAAAGTATGTTCGTAGTTTCTATAGGGTTAGGTGCAGTCTCTTATTTACTGTATACATCAAAACACTTTGAACAACTTGGGACAAGGGATCAATAAAGAGGCTGCCTGTTCCTCACCTCCCTATTTAAAATTCCCTCTGAACGTTGCTTTTAACCTCATTAACATTGTACAGAACTTACAGTGCGAGCATGGGAAGTCACACTCCTCTGTACCACTGTCAGGATAATGATGGAGCTGCTAGAGAGAGAAATGAGAATGGATTTATATCAGCTAATAAACACAGGCAGGATAATAGTATTGATTTATGGTGGGCTTAATGACACAATGGAACAGGGCCTACGGGCTTTGTGCAGGCTATTGGCAGGGACCTGTGTTTGTTGCTTGTGTTACAGTAATTTGTTGTGCTTCGGTTGCTGTCAGACAGCGAGTAAGACAACTGAGATGAAGACAACTGATTAATGAGGACTGAGAACCAATAAACTACCACTGTCTCCAAGAAGAAATACGAGGCGGAGAAAGACAGGGCACTTCAATTATGTGTGTGTGTGTGTGTGCATGCGTGCGGCTGTGTGTTTGTGTGTATGTGTGTTATCCAGTCTTACCACAAAAAAAGTTTATTAACTCGTAATCCGCTGTGTGTGTGTGTGTGAGAGAGAGACTATTTTGTGTTACGGCTATTGTGGCACTGCAGGAGCTCTAAGACATCAATAGACCCCGTCAATAGACCTAATCCATCAATAGAATGACCAGAATTGCTTAGTAAAAAGTTATATAAGACTGTTTGTGTGCCTGTGTGTGTGCGTGTGCGTGTGTGTATGCATGCATGCGTGCGTGTGTGTATGCATGCGTGCGCTCAATCAGGGAAAACTAGAGCAACGCTCCCCTCCACTGCAGCAGGGTGTGCACGTTAAATAAAATCCTGCTTCCCCTGACAAAAGCAACTTTGTAAAGACTCAGAAAATCCTTCCCAGGTATTTGTGTTTACTCACCTTTCATCAGCAGCACAGCACAGTAATTGAAAGTCATGGTGAATTGAATATGCCAGGGGATTTCAAAGTGTGAGAGAGTGAGCCCCCCCTCAGAGAACAAATTTCAGCGGAGCCCTCCCTCCCTCCCCAAAAAATAAATAAAATTCTAAATCCCTGTGTTTTGAAAGATATTTTAATTAATTATATTTCCAAGCCTTTCTTCATGACCTTTATAATAGTGATATTCACAACACCCTGGCTATTCCTGATGTCGAACTAGCTTTAGACTTTTTCATTTCCACCTTTCTATCTATTTTAAATACACATGCCCCCTGTAAGAAGTATAGAGTTAAGGATAGATCCAGTCCTTGGGTTAGTCCAGAACTTACATCTCTTCTCCGAACTAGAAACAAAGCTTGGTCTCTTGCTAGACGTACTAATGACGCCTCACACTGGACTGCATTCAGAGCCTTAAGAAATAAATGCACATCCTTAGTGAGGAAGAATGTATCTGACTATTATTTAAAATTGATCACAGACACCTATTCTAACCCAGCAAAATTCTGGAAGGTGGTTAAAACCAACAAAAATAGCTCTGCTACATCTGCTTCTATTCCAATTCAGGTTAAATTTGATGATAGTTTTATTACTGATCAAACCGAGATCTGCGCTGGTTTTAATAGACATTTTAATGTTGCTGGCCATATCTTCAAAGAGGACAACTCTAGATCTTCTCTAGCAGACAGCCAGCTACCCCTTGAACAGGTTCATATGCCTACCACCAATGCTGTTCCTCAGTTTTCTTTTATTCCTGTGTCCTCCAGTATGGTTCTTGATGCTCTCTTAAGCATTGACCCCAAGAAATCCACTGGAGAAGACAACCTAGACCCATTCTTTCTCCAGCTTTCAGCCCCTGTAATTGCAGAGTGTATTACCCACATTTTTAATCTTTCTATATCTTCCTGCGTTATTCCAAGGATCTGGAAATCAGCTTGTGTCCTTCCTTTGTATAAAGCGGGAGAAAAAACTGACCCTAATAACTATAGGCCAATATCCAGACTGTCATGTCTGTCAAAAACGCTGGAATCCCTTATTAATAACCAATTGAAAACATTTCTCTCAAGTCACACTATTTTATCTGTTCACCAATCTGGTTTTAGAACTAACCATAGCACTATCTCTGCCATCACTCTGGTTACTAACAATATTGTCTCTGCCTTAGATAATAGTAAACACTGTGCTGCCCTCTTTATTGATCTCAGTAAAGCCTTTGATACAGTAGACCATTCTTTACTATTAGATAAATTGGCTAACATTGGTCTTAGTGAAAATGCGTGTAGCTGGTTCAGTAATTACCTTTCTGACCGATCTCAATGTGTGAAGCTAGGTAATATCCAATCTGGTTTCTTACCCATAACCAAAGGTGTTCCACAAGGTTCAATTTTAGGTCCGGTGCTATTCACCATCTACATCAATGATATTGGGCCGGTTTCACAGACAAGGCTTAAGCCTAGTCCGAGACTAAAATGCCTGTTGAGCTGGATTAATTCAAAGCCACTTGCACAGACTCAGTTTAAAATAGTCCTAGATTAAAGCTATTCTGGATTAAACAAAGCCAATTGCAAGACGGACGACAAGAGCTACTCTAGGTCTAAATTTCATCTTAAATTAATCCTCCAAAGGGGCAGGTTTAACTTCAGCTTAGTGGTGTTTGTGAGAGAGCATGGACTATTTGGAATATCTAAATGAAGACCAACTCCCACTGCAGAGGCCAGCCAGAAGAGTACTTGTGGATAGGTCTTATCCAAAACATTTATTTGATGAACTTACATTTCGAGACCACTTTCAATATGGAAAATGCACTGGAAATAACAACTTTGAGTTTATTAGATGGATGCATTTAAATTGAAGATGTATTCAGCATAATAAAATGAGTGTCTAAAACAATTCTGTTTTCAAATGTGGTTGTTGTGATTTAAAATACTGACACACATGAATAACAAAATGACAAAACACAACATGAACACCTTTTATTTTCTACTTATATCTTCACTGTGATTAGTAATCACAATTGTCTCAGTACTGTATCTTGTTTGAATCATAGCTCTCTCTTCCAACTTCATGTCATACAGTTTACGCTCTCTGGACTTTCTTTCCACCTCTGTCCCCAGAACCCGTACTGAGTTTGGGAAGAGGGCTTTCATGTACTCTGCTCCCTCCGCCTGGAACACTATTCAAAAAACACTCAAATTGCAGGAACTCATCACTATGAATGATTTTAAAACTCGACTCACATGTTTTTTAATGGCAAATTTTGGTGTGTGTCAATGTTTCACTGAATAGTATTTTATCATTGCCTCAAAATTGTTCTTCTTCTTCACCCACTGGAATGTATTTGTCTCTGTTTTATTCTTATGTTTGTCTTATATTTCATTCATCCTAGCTGCTGCCATTTTGGCCAGGCCTTGCTTGGAAAAGAGGTCATTTGACCTCAAGCAATTTTGCCTGGTAAAATAAAGGTTAAATAATGTCCAATTCCGCTTGTAGAATTTTAATTTTCATGTCATACTTCCTTCAGAATCATATAGCATTTTCTGTTCATTGAATTCTCGGGCTAACTAATTCGGGTTTTTCTACAGTCTATCAGTGCAGATATCATTAAATATAATGTCAAAATTATAAATGAGAAAGATGTGAAATACCGATAATAATGAAGATAACCTGAAGTTGGTGTATTGTTCTCTTAGTAACATTTTCATTAATTGAATTTGTTGCAAATTGCGACCCCAACTATTTATTTGCTCAGTCCGAGCAGTATGGCTTTTAGATTCAATAACCGGATGGTTTCAAACTATTTTTTTTAAGAGATTTTTTTCAAATTAATTAAAGTTTATTGACGGGATTTTTTTTAGCCTCTGCCATTGTTTTTTCTCACAATCAATGGTGTTTCTGCTCCACTCCGGGTTTTTATGATCACCGTTGGACCAGCAGCATGTGCTCATGGGCAGGTGTTTACAATCAGGCTTACTTACCTTACTCCAGGACTTCATAGACTCAGACAAACTAAGCCAAACTTAAGCCATAGCCATGAAAGTGACTTAAACCTCCCAGTTTAACTAGTCCACATTAAGGCCTACTCCTGGCTTAATCTAGGCCCTGTCTGTGAAACCGGCCCATGGTGTCTCTTGTCAGTGGTTGTCAAATCCATTTATATGCTGATGACACCATTTTGTACTGTGTTGCTGACTCTGCAAAGTCAGCTATTGAGAACCTGCAACTGTCCTTTAATGCTCTTCAGAATGCTCTTATTTCACTTAAACTTGTCCTTAACCAGACTAAAACTAAATTCATGTTGTTCTCTAGGGCTAGAGAATTGGACAACAGTGCATGCATCTATGCTGTAAACGGTTCTTTGATCGAAAAAGTCTCTGAATATAAGTACCTTGGTATCTGGCTAGATGAGAAGCTCACTTTTAAACCCCATATTGACAAACTTGTTCTCAAATCTCGTCAAAAAAATTGTTTTTTTATATCGGAACAGATCAAGTTTCCCAAAAATTTGTAGGAAAAGGGTAATCGAAGCAGTGTTTTTATCAGTGTTGGATTATGGAGATATAATTTATAGACATGCCTCTGCTACTGCCCTAAAACCCCTTGACTCGGTGTACCATTCAGCCCTTAGATTCATTACAGGTGATTCCTTTAAAACTCATCACTGTTCCCTGTATGAAAAAGTCGGCTGGACATCCCTGTCATTGAGACGTGAGTTACATTGGTTTTTATTTATTTTTAAATCCTTAATTGGTAAACAGCCACCCTATTTATCAGCTATGCTCGACTGGAACTCTCAGTCTTTTAATACCCGATCCAGTGAGCTGCTGCTTTTAAAGGTTCCTAGAGCTCACTCTAAGCTGGGAACAACTGCTTTTAGCTATAGTGCCCCCACCTCTTGGAATGCCCTTCAGAGCAACTTCAATATGACCATTCTCCCCACTTTTTCTTCTTTTAAATCTATGATTTCTGATTTTCACCATCACCACTGCATTTGTTTTAACTGAATTAATTTTTTAAGCTCTTTTATTGTAATTCTTTATTTCTTTTGATCTTTTTTATCTTGCTAGGATTTTGTGTTTCTCTGTTTTATTCTGTCACTCTGTTGTTATTGTTGTTGTTGTGTTTGTTGTGCGCTCGTCGGCGTTGTAAATGAGGGGAACCTCAATGCCTTTCGAGTTTGAATAAATAAAGGTTTCAATCAATCAATCAATCAAAAACACATTTTATACATATTTTTGAAACATTCTAAACATATTTGTGCATTTTAAACAATTTCTTTTAGACATTTTAACATCTTTATCTAAGTATGTTTTTGTTAAATATTATTCACACACCCAGTGTTTTTTCGCTAGTGCCTCTAATGTCCTGCTGGGTGAAAATAGTAGCAAGCGGAGAACCAGACTCTCCTAGGAGGGTCCGGGGGTATGGCCCCCCGGGAGATTTTTTTTTTAAACTTTTTAAAGTGAAATGCATGAATATGGTGTACTTTGAGAGGAAAATTAAGATGCTAAATCTGAGGAATTTTGTGTGAACAAATCATTTGGAGACGCTGGGTCGGATGAATTAGAAGCTATTGAAGAAAGACAATACCTCTGGGTTGGGCTTGGAGCTCTTTTTCTTTAACAAGACATATTTCTCTGTAATATAGTGAATACATTTAAATGCAGTGAGAGGAACGAAGCAGAAGAACTCTTGTCCAGCTATCTTTATTTCCACAGACAAGGCTGAAATAGGCTGTAGACTATACACAGTGCACAACTGAGGGCAGCCCCATTTCCAAATGTTTTTAAATAGACTCAATACACACTGTGCTAGGACGTGAACATGACGTGATCAGTTAACCTCGGATTATCTCCCAGATGATCTGATCCAAGTATTAGGCCATTAACTATTCTAGACCAAAACGTTGTATTCCTTTTTTGTATGATAACTTACATTTGCTTAATATGATGTTAATATCAAAAACAAACTAAAAAAAAAAAAAAATCATCCGCGCCCCCCGTGCCATAACTCCGCACCACCCTAGGGGGGCGCGCCCCACAGTTTGAAAACCACTGTAATATGCCATGAACATTTGACTGTGTAGTCTGGAAACACCGAAGGTTTTAAACATTCATTTGTACAGCGTGATCTCATTTTACTGTGTGTCACGGCCATTGCTGTGTCCTTGTGTTTTCCCTTCTTTCCCCTTTTTCTGCCTGTCTCCCATTTCCCCAGTTTCATGTTCAACTTTAAGTTTGCTTCTCATTTATCATGTGCATAACTCACACAGGTGCAGTTCATTGGCAATGACGTTTTTTAAATCTTCCGGCTCCCACCAACAACAATCCTCATACAATAAAAGGGATTCCATTACATATAAAGCCCAGTTCAGACCAAAGATTCACCTTGCAACTGCTTGTGACGAGACGGTTTTAGAACGTCGCGGGGGAGGAATCGCAGCGGTGTGAACTGCTCGTTGCAGCGCGTTGCAAGCTGTTGCAAGGAGTCGCAGAAGATTCAACATGTCAAATCGCAAGGTCCAGTTTTAGAACGTCTCAACCGTCTCGTCGCAAGGAGTTTCTTTTCTTTTCTTTCCTTCTTTTAAAAGTTGATAAATAAAAAATTAAAATTAAATTAACTGGTTAACCTCACTCTGTCTAACTGTTTGAGTTCTGTGCTTAGGGTCCGCCTCTGAACATTTTACCACCACATTGTAACCATGGCTCCAAATGTATACCTATAACTCTAATCCTAACCTCAAATCATAGCCGTAATAATGTTTTCAAATCTATAAAGGACAATTCCAGGTTATTAAAACAAGTGTCCCATGCTTGCAGTGTCTCCAAAAGCAAGAAAAGAATAACTAAGCTGTGTCATCCTAAAAAAGAGCCAACTCATGTCACTGGTACAAACTCCTAGCAAAATGTACAAGCCGTTAGCAAGCTAATATGCCAGCGGCCTCAATCAAGCACAAAAAACTGATATCAAATAATGATTGCGGTTTTCAAGAATTATAGGATCTCATTCTGGTTTTGTATATCAGTGATTCTTGAGAAGCGGGACAAAAGGATGTCTTCCAATATTAACTGCTTTTATGTTTAAAAGTAAACATATTTAAAATTGTAGATTATTAGAAATCAAGAAAAGAATGTCTGGAGCACAATTATCCTCTTATATGTAATTTCGAGGTTGTGTCAAAGTTTAGCTCAGTAGCTTATATGTAATTTAATTTGCCTAAACATAGGGTTTGTATTTTTTCAACATTGCACCCTGTTATGTCCCACTTCTCAAGAATCACTGATATCATTTCTAATAAATTGGACTCTAAAGCTACAGTACTGTATTGTCTACACCATTTTGTCTGCTTGTGAATTAGTCATTGCTTTTGCATAAAACCAAGAAGGTATCAGGCCGTTTTCATGTACATGCAACAACACCGAACATTTTACCGTCTGTTTCAACAATTTTTTTATTATTGTAATTGCTTTAAAAAAGGGTTGTCAAGCAGTTGCACCAACTTGTATTTATGAAGAATGTCAGCTTGGGGTTGAGTTACTGAGCATTACAACATGACCATTACTCAGTCATTCTTTACCTTATGCTTGACCTGACAAGTCTCCAATCTCACTTTAACCCCTTAATCCTGAACTTCTCCCTTGATCAAAAAATGTGGTGCTGTCATGCTGAGGCAGTGTATAGCCCCAATTGGTTTTTCAAAAAGAACTATGAGATCACACAGATTCAAACACACGTATATCCTCTATTCTCCATCTCTCCATATCTTTCTCTCAAATCTTTTTAAAGCCCAGAGTTCATTTGTGTCTCTGACCAGAAGGGAGAGGGATTTGTAGCTGTCCGTCAGTAACAGAGCATTTGCATTGGGTGTCTAGGCTGTTCACAGAATGGAAAGAGGCAGTGAAGCCTGATCTATACTTGTGTGGTAACACGTGCGCAGAGCCTCCGCGGAGCCGCAGAGATCTCTGTGGCGTCTGCCAGATGACGCAGACGCCACAGAGGTTTGATTGGGCATCAAAGCAACAAGGAGGGATTTCAACAGCACAGGAGCTCTTCCTCATTATCATTACACTAAAAATCTTCCAGTTTATTTGTTTAGCGGATTTCGCCGATTTACATCAAAAGTGCAGTGTGCAATCTGCGACACGGGCGAAATACTGTCAACGGTTCATGAGAACGTTCGATGTCCGCGCTACCCAGCAGAGAACGCAGAGGCGCAGAGCCGCACAAGTGTAAATCAGGCTTGAGAGTCTGACCCTGCATTCCAATCCCCCATACTACCATACTATTTAGTATCCAAAAAAATGTAGGATGTCCCAATACTTGCTAATCAAATCCAGTATGCCAAAAATATCCAGATGTCCTTACACATCCAATTACCTTCTGCTGTATGCTACCCAGCATGCTGTAGTATGTATGTAGTATAGTAAAAATACACTTAGTAACTTCTTTGCATGACACTGGAACCTCATGTGGTAGTGCTTTCATATCAAATCAAATTTGATGGTAAGAATTATTTCTGAATAATAGCCTGCATCAATGAGTGATAACTATTTTACATGAGGTCAATTAAAATGGATTATTGGATGTCTATTGGTTTAACTGAGTATTTCACTGTTATGAACACATTCCAGACTTATCTCAGGGGAAGGGGAATCCAATTGAATTTCAGAGCAAAGGATGTAAAGTAATCCCTCCCCTGGAATGCAGACATTGCAGCTAAAATGCATTTCAAACTACCACCAAACCCCATATACAACATCATGGTAATTTACTTTCCTCAAAATGGCCTTGCTCTGTCTTTCATTTGTATTGCATCATCGTCAGTGTCCAGTGGAACCAACAAAGCAGCATGTTGTGTATTTGTATCAAGTAAAATGGGTTGACAGTTCATTATGCGTATTGCACATTAATATGGGTCCTTTTTGTGACTCCTGAAGTATGACAAAGAAAACAACCCCCTCTCTTTCGCTACCTCAACTTTTCTGAAAACCTGTGTTCAAAAACCCCAGTCAAACTGTCCCCCTTATGATGTCATAAGGGGAAAGGCCAAACACCCTCATTACCAACCCAACTCAGCACTACCTCCACCTGTGATAAGCCACACCCCCAAATACCCGAACAAGGCGGACTGGGGTTTTTGGAAGGCAGGGCTTAAAGGGACAGCCTCTAAATCGGATCGTTTCAAAGCATGTTCAGTCTGAAAAAAAAAAGATTCAGCAAGGGCACTGTGATAAGTACAACGTTTTTTTTTGGACACTACATCCTGACAACAGTTTCTAGTAGAAACCCACATTACAATTGTGAACCTGAAAATGAGCTGAATATGTGACCTTTAATGTTAATATGAGTGTAGCAGTAACATCCCACTGAAGTCTACAACAGTATGTGCTGGTCTGGCCTGCCCTAGACCTACATAATTTATCATTGTCAACTAGCTTAGAACACTGGGGGGATTCTTACTGATTGACTATACGCTGGTATACTGTATTGCATGTACAACACAAGGCCTGACAAGCTGAAGGGCAGACTGTGTCTTATCCAATGTACTTGTTGCATCAGTTTTTATTTATTTATTGAACCATTCCAAAGCCCTTACAAGTTCCAAAAAAGCTCTGCTTGGAGGACTAAACTGTCACTTCACTGAGCACTGAGGTTTTGTTTTGGGACACTGAACGGCCAATTACAAGAGGACGGGTTCAAGGGCCAGTGGGTGAAGAAGGAAAAATAAACATTGTGCTTGAGGATGACAACAAGACGTGCACTGTAAAAGATTTCCCTGTGTAAATACTGGCAGCAGAGACGTCAGCAAGTTACTGTAATTCTACACTGTAGAAAAAGTTTGCGCCACTTTTGTACGTGCTTTTGATATGTGGTTATTGCTCCACTAAAATGGCCTGTTGCAATTAGCGCTGGCCTTTGAGGATAAGGTGCTAGTTGGAATGGAGCAATTTTGCACTGGGCTTTGACTATACCCTCATTTAAATACATTCAAAATGGGCCAGGCACACCATCGGCGCTGTCTGCGATACATGGCAGTTTCACTTCAGTCTGCGCAGCATTTCCGCCTTTGCACGTCCTCTGTGGATATGGTGCTATTTTCTTTCAGTCAAATGCACCGGTTTAGCGGCCTCACAATTGGCACAATCCTTTAGTGGATGTGGCCTTTGGTGTTTCTGAAACTGACTCAAGCATGTGATCGTCATCCTGAAAACTAGGGAAATCACAGTATCCTTACTATAAAATGAATGTAAAGTCCATTGCTATCCCTGTGTTCCAATCCCCATACTTTCTGCCATTTAGTATGGTAGAAACAGGTTTAGGATGTCCCAATTCTTGTGGTCAGATTTTAGAATGCTTGAAAATACCTGGATTCCTAGTGTTACCTCCGGTCGAGATTGTTAGTATCATCATGTTATTTGGGGCGAATTGTGTGTACACTGCATGCTTACTATAGATCATTTATATGACCAGCTGTAGTATGTAGAATAGAAAAAAGAAAGAGAATGAGATTTGGAACCCAGGCCAGAGAGGGCGAGCGCAGGGTCAGATCACCATGTTGAACTGTGACACCTGGGGAGGGAGCAAAGAAAGAAAGAGAAAATGAGAAGGAGCCAACACATAGCGCACAGACAGAGGCAGCAGGGACAGCCAGCATGCCCCTGTGCTGTGGTTAATGAGAGCAGATAAGGGCTGTGAGAAGAGACTCAGTTAATTATACAGCATGGCTCAGTGTCTAACCTGGTGACCTGGCCCCGGCCCTGCCTCATTACAACACAGCCTCTTCCCCCAAGCACTCTGTCTCTCTCTTGTGTCTTTTTTTCCTCTTGCATGTCATTTGTCTCCTTATACCGCCTAATTGATGTTGCTTGGGAAGTAATACACACACAAACACACACACACACACACACACACACACACACACACACACACACACACACACACACACACTCTGTTACCCACAGTTAAAGATTATGGCACAGGACATTTCTATACACCACTTTTAGTCCATTTGAAAGGCAGTCTTTATGAATTAACGTGCATGTGATAATAGCACGATTACATCTCCTGTGATTACTCACTTATCACTTTAAAACAATATATTAATACAGGCCAGATATACTGAAGTGAGAATCTCATAAGATTTGAGATATAGACTAACAAACCCTGCGTTCCAAATCACATACTTTTTCTTTTCACTACACTACATACTAAAGTACAGGGGCCGGTTTCCCAAAGCCTTCTTAGAGCCTTCTTAACGCTACGTCATTCGTAACCCCTACGTAGAGTTCCTACTTAACTTTTCGCCTGTTTCCCGAAACGTTCTTTGCTACGAATCTCTCTCGTACGTCATACGTTGGTAAGGTTGGTCTGGAGCGCCCTCAGAGCCTTCTTAGCTCTACCGTATGGATGTTTCAGCTCTCACTTGTGTCAGTTAACTAATAAATCTGACTGTATTTCATATCAAACGGACACAGCGATGACTGTATTTAATAACAAACTGTTAAAAACGATCCAACTGTATAGTGTAGGCTATATCACGTATATTTAAAGTAGGCTTAGGCTATTATATATTTTAGCAGAATACAATTAACTCTGATTCACAAAGTGTTCAAAATATATGAACAAGTAGCCTACTTTTTAGTCATCTAACTGATTTGACAATCAGCATTAACTGAATGGATGCGATGTCCGTCAATATGAAAATACCAATACGTGATACACTATAGCCTACAGTCGGATCGTTTTTATCAGTTTGTTATTAAATAGGCTACAGTCATCGCTGTATCCCTGTGATATGAAATACAGTCAGATTTATAAGTTTAATGACACAAGTGAAAGTCCCTGCGATCGCTGTGGCATCGCCAGAGATACAAACCCCCACATTTCCTTCTGTAAAGCACCATGCGTAAAACGGACACGAGTGACATCCCTGTTGCGCATGGAACTGCCACAAGTCATTCATGATGAAAATAATTGCTGTAAACAATCTTCATCTCCTCCGCTGTTTCTATATTTTCTATATCTTTTTTTAAATTGGTATAGGCTATGGTAGTATGTTCGACATGGTTAACACTAGAACCTCCGCACTGTTCCACACCGGCTCTCAGCTGTCAGCTGAGCCCGGGCAGAGTGCGTCGGATCCTCCGCCTCAAAACATGTAAACGTGCGAAAAAATGAATGAATAATCAATTAGAGCTTACCTTAAAATAAGTGTGCCATGTTACTGTTTATTGTATTTAGGATTTTAGCTCATTTGGACGCTGTTTGGGCCGTCTGTTTTTATTTATATAGGCTATTGGCGATATTATATCTACTTTCAGTTTCATTACTGACCCACCAAGTAACGTGATTAGTGTTCTTAAAGATACTTAGATTATAAAACAAGAGTTCCAAAACACAGATGATGATTCAACAAACTAATTCATGACTTTATATTACACTAGAAATGCACGGGTAGATTTGATTAGACAGCATACAGATGCAGCTGCGCATGAAATGAGCAGGAAATGGATAATCGAACTCGGAGCAACCGATTTCAGCAGTGTACGAACGACGTAAGGAGTGCTTCTCCTAAGACATGGTTCAGGAACCACGACTACAGAGGTAAACAACTTTGGTAAGTCATAACGTAGGAGTCTTCGTAGGAGTCTTCGTAGCGCTAAGAGATGACGTTATCGGGAAACCGGCCCCAGAAGAGTTTTAGGGCCACAGGAGAGAAAAAAAACGGATACGGATTCATTATGTCGAGAAATAAAGACGAATACTCAAATGCTATTGGAGTTAGTGGGGCATTTATGTATTTTCAGCATACTACACTTGACATGCATGTATTGGGACATCCTAAATATTTTTCTGGCATACTAAATAGTATGGCAGTATGGGGATTGGAACGCAGGGACATTGTTAAACCAACTGTTTGCTTGCTCTAGCTACAAGCTTGTTAGCACGGTTGCTAACGGGACTATCTTTTCCTATTCCATCATTTGGTAAATCTATGTTCCATTAAAGATCAACACTTTCAGGAGGATTTTCTAATGGTTAATACCATATACAGTGTTGATGATTTAATTGAAATTAATCTAGAATACCTTGATAGATAGATAGATCTATATATAAATATATAGATATCTATATCTATATCTATATATATACAGGTGAAACTCGAAAAATTAGAATATCATGCAAAAGTTCATTTATTTCAGTAATTCAACTTGAAAGGTGAAACAAAATATATTATATAGACTCATTACATGCAAAGTGAGATATGTGAAGCCTTTATTTGTTATAATTGTGATTATTATGGCTTACAGCTTGTGAAAACCCCAAATTCAAAATCTCAGAAAATTAGAATATTACATCAAATCAATAAAAAAATTATTTTAAATACAGAAATGTCGGCCCTCTAGAAAGTATAATCATGCATATGTATTAAGTACTTGGTTTGGGCCCCTTTTGCACAAATTATTGCCTCAATGCGGGATGGCATGGACGCTATCAGCCTGTGGCACTGCTGAGGTGTTATGGAAGCCCAGGTTGCTTTGATAGAGGCCTTCAGCTCGTCTGTAGTGTTGGGTCTGGTGTGTCTCATCTGCCTCTTGACAATACTCCATAGTTTCTCTATTGGGTTCAGGTCAGGAGAGGTGTCTGGCCAATTAACACAGTAACACCATGGTCAGTCAACCAGTTACTTGTGGTTTTGGCACTGTGGACAGGTGTCAAGTCTTGCTGGAAAAAGTAATTCAGCATCTCCATAAAGCTTGTCAACAGACAGGAGCATGAAGTGCTCTAAAATCTCCTGGTAGACAGCTGTGGTGACTTTGGACTTGATAACACAGTGGACCAACACCATCAGATGACATGGTGCCTCAAATCATCACTGACTGTTGAAACTTGACAGTGGTCTTCAAGCCCCTTGGATTTTGTGCCCCTCCACTCTTCCTCTAGACTGTGGAACCTTGATTTCCAAATGAAACGCAACATTTAATTTGGATCAGTGATGATTTGAGGTATCATGTCATCTGCTGCTGTTGGTCCACTGTGTTATCAAGTCCAAAGTGACCACAGCCATCTACCAGAATATTTTTGAGCACTTCATGCTTCTGTCTGTTGACAAGCTTTATGGTGATGACAATTTCCATTTCCAGCTAGACTTGGCACCTGCCCACAGTACCATAAACCACTGGTAACTGGTTGACTGACCATGGTATTACTGTGCATGAATGGCCAGACAACTCTCCTGACCTGAACTCCATAGAGAAACTATGGACTATTGTCAAGAGGAAGATGATACACACCAGACCCAACAATACAGACGAGCTGAAGGCCACTATCAAAGCAACATGGGCTTCCATAACACCTCAGCAGTGCCACAGACTGATAGCATCCATGCCATGCTGCATTGAGGCAAGAATTCGTGCAAAAGGGGCCCAAACAAAGTACTTAGTACGTATGCATGATTATACTTTCTAGAGGGCCGACATTTCTGTATTTAAAAACATTTTTGTATTGATTTTATGTAATATTCTAATTTTCTGAGATTTTGAATTTGGGGTTTTTATAAACTGTAAGCCATAATAATCACAATTATAACAAATAAAGGCTTCACATATCTCACTTTGCATGTAATGAGTCTATATAATATATTTTGTTTCACCTTTAAAGTTGAATTACTGAAATAAATTAACTTTTGCACGATATTCAAATTTTTCGAGTTTCACCTGTATATATAGATAGATATATATATCTATCTATATATAAATATATCTATCTATATATATATAGATATATAGCTATCTATCTATCTATCTATCTATCTATATATATATAGATATACATATCTATATATAGATCTATATATATAGATATATCTATATATAGATAGATAGATAGATTATATAGGGGAGAGTGGCCTAAGTTGTGCATTTTGGAAGTTGTGCCACCCCTTGTTTCTAGAAAACCGTGGAAGAAATTGGAAATGTGACCACATATTTAAGAAGAGCCATCCATTTGACTCATCCTGTAAAGAACGGAGAAACATGGAATAAGATATAAGCACATTTAAGCTCAAAAAACTGTTTTTTGCCTTTCAAAGTAAAATTTCCATGATCATGGTTTTTTGATTATTGTGTCTGAACACTTATAGACAAGTTTGAAAACATTTGACACATGTTTTAGTGCTTTAGTATGCTACACTTTGTGTCTATATAGTTAGCACGATGTCAGCCCTAAACTGCTGCATCATGCTTATTATCCAAATTTCTGGGATTGGGGTGATTAGTGCCAAAGGGCCTAGGTGAGTTATAAGTAAGTAAGTAAGTAAAATGTATTTATAAAAGCACATTTATGACAGTTTGCACTGTCCAAAGTGCTGTACACAGTGCATTCAGTAGGTAAACAATGAAGGTAAAATAACAATAACCAAAAGACATAAAGCCCATACATGGCCTGGCGCCACCACCACTGCTAGAGTTTATTAGGTACAAACAGACTCGGATCACCAGAGCTGTTGCAAACAGGGACTGTGAGATTCCTTTCAGGAAAACTGCTTTTAGCCATAACACCCTTTCTGTTACCGGTACTGCATTATGGAACACACTACCTCCAACTATAAGGGCATGTCCCACACTGGCCTCTTTTAAGCGCAAAATAAAGACATGGCTTACTGATAACCAAACATGTAACCACATATAACACTGCACTGTATCGGCCCACTTTCTATTGAATTGTATTTCCTTTTTAACCAATACTTATGTTTGTCCTGGCTTTTTATAGAACCTTTTCATGTTATGTATTTATTGTATATCTTTTGTATTGTTTTTAATGTAACATCCACCTGCCTATGGACAACAGATGGAAATTAGCCCCTGGGCTACAATCTGGCACATTTACATGTTGGAATGACTATGTTTATCAATGTGCATTGTCCTGAAATAATTAAATAAATAAAAATAAAAAACATCCACATAAACACAGATAGTAGTGCAGAGGTAAGATAGTTAATGGGGAGGAAACACCAGGGTGTACATATGGGTTTTGAGCCTTGATTTAAAGGCAGAAATGGAGGGGGAATCACATCTGTCAGGTGCAGGGCTGTACGCTTATTTTTTAAAGTGGTAGCACTGGTGCTAGCAAGCAAAAAAATTCAGTAGCACAAAAATAAATTTGGTAGCACACAAAGTATGATCGAAAACTTGCGTGACCCTAACCCTTGCATTTAGCTCTAATTACCTTTGAGCATGTCATCTTGGTTTTATTTGAGATTCTCAATGAATATGATATCCTAGTGTGCAGTAATAATTTTAGAAAAATTAATAGGGGTGCACTGATAGCAATTTAGACAAAAGAGTCTAACCTGCCAATGGCAATTGTTTTGCTGATTCAGAATGATTTCCCCCCATAGAACTATACAAATAATGTCTATACCTATATATTTTTTATATAAACATATAATTATTATATTAGGCTAATAATAAAAAATTTTTTTAGAACATTTCATTCGTTTAATGAAAACCAAACTTTAAAACATTGAACATATAGCCTATTAAATAAATTAGTAAACATATTTATACAATTTAGGCCAAGTTAAATAGGTTGTGTCAATCTTTGATTAAATGTACTACTGTTGACTGCTCTCTGCAGCTGAAGGAGTTACTTTTCAAGCTAGCGCACTGCAGGGCTGTGAAGCGCTAACTTCCTGTTCTTACCTGCTTCAAAATAAAAGTCAACTTCCATTTGGCTAGTAACAGACTTTTATTGTGAAGGCGCACAGGAAATGTTCTGTTTGCACACACGCTAACTTGACTGCGTTAATGTAAAGAGCCGTCTCCTTCCTGTTTTTAACCGTTGGTGAAATAGCACGAGCACAGATCCCGAGCACACATCTTTCGCCAGCCAAAGTGGAGGGTTGACTTAATAACTTACTAGCCTAGGTCGCATTAGCACTGGTGCGACTGGACTTGTATTCATCATCGCACGTGATCAATTTCAGTAGCAAATGCGATCAAAACTGTCGCACTGTACAGCCCTGGTCAGGTGGCAGTTGGTTCCACAAGCACGGAGCAACTAGTGCAAAGTACATTTCTGAGAGTTGTGCCAGTGGCATGGCTGTATACGCTGGTCACCAAAAGAAAGTGATTGTCTACAGTAGCTCAGAAGAGAGTGACATCTCAATTCCACTTAACAACACCACTGACAAGAGTTCAGATGGCCAGAAAGATGATGATGGTGACTTTGTCATTGGGAGCTTTGCAGGTAAAACCATTAGATCTGCAAGGCCTTGTTTAAGAAAATTGTCCTTCAATCTTTGTCAACTATTTACTTTATTTACTTTAAATAAACCTTAAATAAGTGATTATCTAATGGATTTGTCTTGCATTACAGTTTATGAGATATATATCAATGGCACAATTTACCCCATGGTATTCTCTCCAACCGCACAACTTACACCACACCGGGGGCAAGTTGTGCAACAAGACAACTTGTTTTCCGAAAGCTATATTTCATCAACAGTTTATTCCAGATCCAAAGTTTTTATTGCCAGGGATGCACAACACCCTGAAGTATATGTACATATTTGAGTTGGAGACTTTACTGTCAAGGCCTCACTTTAAAGTCACTTTGAGTGAAAGTTGCACAACTTAGGCCACTCTCATATTTATTTTATTTTTTTAATCTGGCCAACAACTGGTGGTTAACCCCTCCCACTTTCCAGTCATGCCCATTTTTACGATCGACCAAGAAGCTGCTTGTGAGCGTCAGTATACACCAGAGAAAGTAACCATTTAACTGAGTCCACATGCTGGAAATGTTGTATAAGCTCAGCCACTAGTCACAGAGGATGGTGTGATTTAAACCTCTGTTAGTTATATATTATTCTACTGCCTTGGGCAAATGAACATGAACACCAGCGAACATGGTATGTGCCTTTAGGCAGACGCGGGCAGATTTGAGCAGGCAGGTGGGGGCATGGCAGGAGCGTGCCTGAGCACATTGCAGCATTACCATACATGGAAAATCCGGATTGATCTACGTAGAAATCCCGGAAAGTTGAACCAGTGAATAGCTACCGGCGTTCCTAGTGTTTAACGCTCTGCACAGCCACCCCAGACGGTCAGCAGGGAATACGTCTAAATGCATGTAAGTCATTATTTGACACTTAAGTATGGTTAAACACGACTATAAATCATTATAACAACGTTTATAGGTCATACAAGTTGAAAAAGCATAATAGGTCCTCTTTAAAGGTCACATACAGTATTATTATCATGTTGAGGTTATTTTGGGTGTCTAATATAAACTGTTTTCTTGGTCTAGTGTGCAAAAAAATAAAAATCTGCTGTGGCATTGCTGGATCTACTCTTTTCAGCCTCTTTATGAAACGCTCAGTTTTAGAACGTGTCTCGTTAAGCCCTGCCTTCTAAAAAGCCCTCTAGTATAGTCTAGATGTATTTTTATGGACTGTGGTTGCTGAACCAGTAACTTTTGCCTGCTCTGTGTGTTGTTTAAAACGATTGTTGTACAGTCCACAGCATCACCTCTTTAGCACTGTAAATTCAACACTACAACACTACAGACAGGCATTCTGTGATTTACCACACAGTGAAGCATTAAGGTTAAAGACGATACACATTAACAGGCAGCAGACTACATGCATCTATCCTAGAAAAAAATATGATGCACAAGCATTAAATTAAAAAGTAATAAAGGTTTAAACAAAGCTAACAGACAGCTGACGTATTACAATAAATGCTGGTGTATAAAAATGGGTAAAGCCTAAAACTACATCACATTTATGTATTGCTGTGCCACTTTATTCTTTAAAGTTTATGTGATTGACTTTGACACACACACACACACACACACACACACACACACACACACACACGCACAAATATTAAACTAGATTTTTGCATACTAGATCAATTACTCTTACATGGATTTGATAGTGCATGATGAACTGTCCAAAATAAGACAAATTGTGGAGGAAAAGGCCCAACGCAGCCTCTTAAGACAGGTATATAAAATGAAATATCACAAACCAATTAAAAATCTCCAAGAAAAGCTCCACAGCCCTACAGTTACCTTCACCTCTTTCAGCAATTTACGAGACACGTGGCGAGATGCAAGAACAATCTCTTAACCATGCAGTGATAATTCCCTTTCTCTGGTGTCTTTCACAATGAGCGCCCACTGGCAAAGAAGACAGCTGTTGAAGACACAATTATTATGTGCTATGTAATACGCAATCTGTTGTACAATGCCTGAAATGTTCTGCACCATTTCTGTTCATTTGCATCTTTTTGATTGTGATGATATGACATGGTAATACTAGTTTGTGTGTTGTCTTTATGAAAATAATTAAATATTCATCCAGCTAAATGTACATAGTAGTAATGTATTACAAATGTCTCTTCTTCCTCTGCAAAAGCATTGTTTTTTCAAGAGATATTTTGCTTCGATAACATGTCTCATTTCATACTATTGATTTCATAAATCAAAGGTAGAAAATTAAGGAAAATGTAGGTGTATATTGTCTGTACCTTGTCTGTTTGTGTCACAGAGCGGAAATTTTGATTCATTAATATTGTTGTTTTTTAATGTTTTATTTATATTGCAACGTTATAAAGCGTGTTTTAATTTGAAAATCATAGCTTGAATACAATGTTATATTTCTATATACATATTGATGTCTAGAGATGCCCTTTATTAGTGTTAAGTTGCTATAAATACAATTTTCCATTAAAAGGTAAAGTAAGCGATTTATTTATGTTAATATAAGTTTTAAATGGCTCTTTATTCATACAGTGATCACTTAGTGTATATAGTGTGCGCGTTTCATAAAGCCGATCTCTGTCATTCGCTCTGCATGTAATCGCCAAATAAATTTTTCGGGGATCCCACTACTGATAACCAATCAGAAGAGAGAATGCTACAAACCGGCACCCGTCTCACTGCCGGTGCACATGTTTGAATGTGTATGCGCCTACAATGGCGGAGCAGGTAAAAATCCATCCCAATGTCTATTTTGATGGTTTTTATCATGTTTTATCACACTAATGGATCTGAGATGATGCTAGATAACTCACTGCTTGAAGACCGCAGTGCATTAATGTGGTGACATGGGGACGAGGGAGGGGAATGCTAACTGCAGTCACTGACAGGAAGTTAGCTAAACTGACCATTCCGCTAACACGGTCCCAGAAAAAAAGTAGGGCTAATTTACCTCTTGTTACCATGGTAATTATCACAGGAGAAAAGGAGGAAGCCATGCGATGGTGTTAGAGAGCAACAAAGTCTGTGTAGTGTAAAGGTTGGGCTAGACCAGGGGTGTCCAAACTACGGCCCGCGGCCGATTTTAAAAATATAATGTAATATGGCCCTTTTAATTTTTGAATAATTTAAATGCACTCATTATATTACAGAGAAATATGTCCCATAAAAGAAAAAGAGCACCAAGCCCATCCCAGAGGACCCTGCATAATATTTTATTTTAAATTAATATTATTATGGAAAATCCTGTGTCCTTCTCCAATGTCTCCATTTTTTTCATACAAAATTCTTCAGCTTTAGCCTCTTAATTTCCCTCTCAAAGTGCACCAGATTCATGCATTTCACTTTAAAAACTTAAAAAAATCTCCCGGGGGGGCATACCCACGGACCCCCCTTGGAGGGGCGGGATCTCGGCTGGCTACTATTTTTACCCAGCTGGACATTGGACGCAAAAGCAGAAAACACTGGGTGTATCAATGGCATTTAACAAGAGGGGGAATGTATCTGTTTAATGTGCAAGTAAAGTGTTGCCGTGAAGAAGGATTACAATTTACGAAGACACTATGAAACTAAACATCAGAGTAGCTACATGATAAATGTGTTATTTTTGCAAGGTGGCCCGGCCCTTCGTAGATTTTTCTGTATGTGGCCCTCAGTGAAAAAAGTTTGGACACACCTGGACTAGACGCATGGGTCAACCCAGTGTGTGCTCAAAGTGTGGGGCGCGCCCCACCGGTGAGGAATTGAGACATGACAGGTGGGGCCCACCGAACGGGAGGAAAATATGTCCAGATCCGTGGCACATAGTTTATTTATTTACTTAATAAAAAATGTTTTACCGGTTCCCAGCGTGAGTTGGAGGAGTGGAGAACAGCCCCTGCTATTTCCCTTCTTCAATTAACACGTACAAACCTTGATAACGTGGATAGAACAGACGCCGAAATCATCGGCTCAAAACTAAACAAAGTTTTTACAGGGGTTGTGATTGGGGTCAATTTGATCAAAACCAGACCGATGAAGACGCGACTGTTCTACGCACTTTGTGAGGAGTTAGGAGCTGATCTCTCTCTCACACACACACACACACACACACAAAAACACACTGATCATACAGCTGGGCTCACGATGAGGCAAGGTGTTGTAGCGCGTATTTGAGTTCAGAGCGGAGATTCTGCTCTTTTCTTCATAGACAGCATATACAAGTGTTGGGTTTAAGAAATACTCCTTCAACTCAGCCTCAGTCTAGTTAAAAAAGTCCATCAGCTGCTGCTGCTGCAGACGATGTGCATTCGGGTTTGGAGTCGGCACCGTGCGCATCAACAGTCATTCAAAGCAGTAATCACACAACCAGACGGTGTAGAAAGTCCCGTCAGTTAAAAATAGTAATCCAGTTTTCAAATCCATGTTAAAATCGGCAGGATATAGAACAACTTAGCTTAAAAAAAGTTGCTAACGGTGTCAAATGTGTTCAGGTCGGCTCAAATGCTCAATATTAGGCAAATGTCTATAAAAGGTCATCATGATGTGTTCAAATGAAGCACAAAAAAAAGAATCTTGAATAATATAGTTTTGGTGAAAAACTTGTTTTTTCAGCAATATAAAATAATAGTAAATATGGAATTATGACTTGTTTAACGCCCTATCTTGAGCTCTGATTATTAATTAAAGCAATTATACAAGTTCTCTTTCAACAACATAATAGAAAAGTAATGACATAATGCTTATATTTTACTATTTTACTTTTATTTCAATACATTTTAAACTTTTAAGCCTGACTTATTTTGTTACTATTTTGTTGATGCAATCGGGGAACGGTGGGGCTTGAAAATATTACCAACTCCAAAGTGGGGAATGACAAAAAAAAAGTTTGAGAACCACTGGGTCAACCTAACACTGGACTTCAACACACAACAACACTGTTTGTTTCACCATGCCTGACAGTCAATGTTGTTTTTCTTTTCTGGCTTTAGACCCTGACCCACTACAGTAAGCTAGCGGGAGGATTATCTGCTACCGCAAAAAAAACTTCAAACCGTAAAGAGGGAAAAACTCTCCAGGGAAAATAAATAATGGGAGAGACCTTTTACCAGGCAGAGCCATGGCCGGGTCCTCCCATGGTGGCTGAGCTTTCGGCAAAGGTTGAAGGGTTTATCTTTTAGAATCCGGATTTTGCTTTGTTGTGTGTGTGTGTGCGTGTGTGTGTGAGTAAGAGAGAGAGAGGGAGCGAGAGAGATAGAGAGAGAGAGTGAGTAAGTGACAGAAACACAGTTCCACAGTTAATCTGTTATCACCACAGATGGTTCCTGATGAGCAATAGGCAACACAGATTTTCCAACACCAGCCAAAATAAGTCAAGGGCAACAACACACACACACAAGACGGAGCCTGGTGACACACACACACACACACACACACACACACACAAAAGAAAGAGCCTGGTGACACATCTCACAAAGACAAAGTGTCATACTGAACCAGAATGAACATAAATCAGGGATTTTATTGATGAGTTATCAACCATTCATTATACCTTACTGATTAGAAATCAATAAGCAGAGTGACCAAGTCTCACGCTTTGGCCGTGAGACACACGCATATCAACCAGTTCACACGCTCACACGCCACACCTCCAATTTCTCACGCAGAGAAATGAATCCCCGTAATTATTTTTATTTTTTGGTACTTTTACTTTGAAAGTCTTATTGTGAAAAGCTAAATGGACTGAGTTCCGTGACATCCTCTTTCTGCACGCGCGTTAACGTTATGTTTGATGTGCACTGTGCATTCGAAGCGGGAGGCGAGCATGGACATATAACGGAGGCGAGCCCCCTACCCGCACCTTCTCTTCCGAGGTGTGTGTTGATAGCGTGCCAAGTTACCGCTGA
This sequence comes from Ammodytes dubius, assembly GCA_026122265.1. Lineage (NCBI taxonomy): Eukaryota > Metazoa > Chordata > Actinopteri > Uranoscopiformes > Ammodytidae > Ammodytes > Ammodytes dubius. Next base: position 1,911,004 of record CM047515.1, on the reverse strand, counting down.
TAAGAATTGTGTCCCCGCCGGCCGGTGAGCGCGCATGCATCAAACATATTAAGCCTTCAATCTCACTCAAGTAAATTCAGAAGATCTTCCGATCGTTTTGTATATTGTTTTTGGTAATTTAGTTTGAAAATTAGGTTTGCAAAGTAACAAATGGCTCATCCGCCAATAAAAATGCTTTTATTCTTCTGTGTAATGAACTGTAGCCTATGTATTGCACATTTATAGCACTTTTCATAACACAAATCAAGGTAGCCTAAGAGGAGGGACCAAGTAACCCAGATGTTTTATTTTAGCTTAGTAGTTTGCAATGGTGTTGAACTGTTCCCTAATTTTTTTCTTCTTTGAATAAAGCCTAATGCTGCTAGTAAAATACCACCAGCCACTCAACCCTCAATAGTAGACATGATATAGGCCTAGAATAATTACCTTTATTACAGTTTAACCAAATGTTTTTACAATAGGCTACAGGAGATATTTGAAAGCACTACACATGCATTGTAGGCTATTCAATTAAATTTGTGTCAGCAAAACCTTGAATGTTCTCTTTTACTTTACATAAATTAATTAATTAATGCAGAAAATTAATGCAGAAAAGGCACACATTGCTTCATAAAAATTCACCAGAATGCAGGAAATTAAGTGTTTAATGCTCAAAATTTTCTGGGGGGGGACCCCCAATTATAATATGTCCACACCTAATGTTTAATTAAAACCTGTCCTACGACTTTGCAATTCATGAATTCGTTTATTTTAATAAGATTTTTGATGTTTTATCACATTTTCTAATTGTCTTTTATTTCTGATTTATTATGAACAATATGTAAACTTCTAGGACACTAGCAAAAATTATTGGGTGGGAAAGAGGACACGGTTTTGGGTTCCTCGGCCAAAAAATCTCACTCCAAATTTTTGGTGAAACTTGGCAGCCCTGAATAAGTGTTGCCCGATGTGGCAAACCCTGTATCCATTGTGCTAGATCTTCCCATTAAAGTGTTGTAATGGCTAATACAGGCTGTGATTGACAGATTGTAATCTAAGATGGAGCCGTCTTCAGAAATTTTGTTGTGTGCAAAACACACAATATCAATAAAGAATTCTTGAATCTTGAATGGCAGCACCTGATATTACCACAGTGATGGCCAACTATGGCTAATCTACGCAGAAGAAGATAAGCTGTATTCTACAGTCATACTGTGACATTTCAAATATAATGACTTTAGTTTTTTGCTGTGATCAAGACAAACAGCCACATCCACTAAAGGATTGCACCGCTTTTGCGGGCGTGGAACCGGTGCAATCCACAGAGGAAGCCCAAAATCCGCGACCCCTTCCCCTGCAGCTCCGCGTGGATAAAATACTCAAAATGGTGCACAAATGGTCACATGCAGCAGCACAGAAGTGGGATGAGAATGTCCTTGTTGAGGTTTTTTTTTCATTTTATTTTAGTAATAGTAAGCAAAGCAGCATATTGGTCTTTAAGTCTTTTCTTAAGAAAAGTTATTATTTTTAATTTTTTTACCCCTCCTGTTCCTGGGACAACTGTACAGGTGTTTCCCCCTTGACGGCAAGCCTGCCCGCTCACTCACGTAAACACTGAGCGAGGACAAACTGTGCCCAGCTGTTGTATTTTGTGGGCGATGAGCAGTACCGTGGCTATCAAGAAACAAGATCGAGCAGCTGTGACCAGAATGACCTGAGCCAACACACTACACATTTTACTTTTATAAATAGTTGTTCATATTTTTGCGATTAAAACTTTGAATTCAAGTTGGTTGATGTGGTTTGTCTACTAACCAGAGTGCTGTTCAACTGGAGTACTATTAGAGAAATACAATTTTCTACTGGGGAAAAAGGTTGAGGACAATCTTCAGATGCTGAGCTACTGTATTCAATAAATAAGCAAATGTTTTTTTATGCTATCAATATAGAAATGTGACCTGAAGTACTTCATTTTAATATATTCTGGCTAGCTTTGGAAGCAACACTGATAGCTTAGTTATTTTTCTGGTTTATCTGTGTTTTTTCCTGTGATCCTGTCAGTATGATGAACTGTGCATCAAAATCAGTTACTATTGTTCAGCCTCCAACCAACAAGTCTGTAGTGGTGAACATGGGTGTAGACTTTATAGGTCCATGGTGTAGACAGGAGTCCAAGGTAAGGTACAACAACATAAGATATTTTATTGTTTACAAAGCAAAATCTTGTGGCAAATCAATGCTATAGAAACCAGGTAACACACAATGAGACAATTCTTAAAAGTAAAATGTCCAATATACGAACATAATAAAGATAAGATATAAAGGATGAGCTATGAACAAAACATTTTACAATAGGTCTAGAGGTGTGAGGACATAGTATTAGTATTGCTGCTGAATTTGATGTAGGGGGCTGTTATCCTCTCTGTGAAGCTCACTGCAGCCTCTTTGATGTGGGCACTGGTTGCAGTTGAGTGGGAGACAGCCATTGATCAACTTTAAACCCACTATCAAAGCTGACATGGAGGGTGTAGACATCGGATTCTGAAAGTTCACCATAAAATACAACAGTTAGGACCATAAGTGAAACGTTAGCTTTGAGCACTCACTGAAAATGATAGCGGATGAAAACTTTTTTCTTTAGTTGCTTTACATACACACAAACGGTTGTTACATTAGTTTGTTTCTGAAACAGTTTAGCAATCCCCCACCCCCCCCCCCCCCCTGACAGCAGCTATAATTGCATACTGTGTGAACAGAAATGTATTCTAATAGGTTGAAAGTCTTACCTGTACGCGAGTGCGTTCTGCAGGAGGTGGTGCATTAGTATCTCTGTAGGACAGGGTCCCGGTCCGCATACGTCCCTCCCGTCCAGAGTTTCCTCTTCTTGCCCAGAATATTTAGTTTTAGAGACCTCCGGTTTGAAGCTAGGCTAGTTTTGTTGATAGCGCGCAGCCTGTGGGTCTAGCTGCAGGCATTTGAAAAACTATCTTGAAACTGTAGCAAACTTAGCCGAGTGCGCGTTTCCATAAAGTTCAATACACCTTCATGTTTCTACCAGGGGAATAATCCTTTAATGTAGGTAATTACTACTATTATTATCATCATCATCATTATATAGAGACTAGTTGGCAAAGGAAATGATATGAATGTTTGTTAGAAAAGTTGCAAAGAACTTGTTCAGATTTCAGAGTGAGAATAATTTACAGTGAGATGTTGCGTCTGACTCATCCGTACATGCGCTGATTGAGTGACAGGGAGTCAGGGCCAGTAGGTAGACGCAGGTAAGTGATGGACAGGTGTTATGACTGTCAAACTAATCAGTGTGTTATTGACAGGAACAGTGGTTGTTGAATTCCTCTGCACGATGGATGGAGAGAGGGATGGATGTAGGGAGGGAGGGATGGATGGAGGGAGGCAGGGCAGACAGTCACACTGACAGGCTTACCTAGATTGTTGAGGGAGAGAATGAGTAGTAAAAGAGTAAAAAAATGGAGCCAGACAGAGTGAGAGAAGCAGATAGATCAGGGGTTCCACACCTGGCTCTGTTGTCCCTCTGTGTGAAGGATCATTTGCTGTTGTCATCTCCGTCCTGTCAGTGTAGGGCTGTAGCCGTCAGCAGCGCCTCACGCACACTGGCCCTATCCGCGCTGTCAGACACCATCATGGCATATCACATGAATGTCTGCCTGTGGCCTCAACCTAATGAGGACTTGTGGAGCTCCCTCTCCAATGCATCTCTCAACAGCAATCATACCTCAGTCTGCCACAACCGGTGGTGTGTCTCCAAATATCAAACTCATCTTTCTCTTCCTCAAAAACACACAAAATGAAACTATTATTCTGCTTGATATGTTTTCCTATCAACTCCTGAGATGAGATTTCTCCTCAAGCAAAAATTGATATGCGAAGACATACTGTAGTGTCAGAAAACCACCTTTACACAAGCCTAAAACTGAGACCCCATTTCTGTCCCGTATCTGAGTCTCGCACCCCCTTTTTCCACCGGCACAAACCTGATTCTAGTTCTGGGCCTAGAAGTGGACTATCAGGTCTGAAACCACCCTTAGAAAATACATAATGTCTCTTTAAAAGAGAACTATTAAACAAATACACCCATATAATATCTTTGGACTCCTAGGATCAAAAATTGATGCAGCAGAACCAGAAATATCTTCTTTTTTAATACTATGCATTCATTGTCAATATGAGAACTAGCTATGCTACTCCACCACTGACAGTGTGGTTGTGTTAAGAAGCAGCTTATGTCATCTTGATCCTGTAGCCTAGAGCAGAGATGAGCAGCGGCCTGCAGTAGTAGTCTCATTAAGAGCAAAGTTTTTGACACATGAAAACAGAATAAAGGAAGCCACAAAACAATTTTGCATAAACACAATTTCAAAACTCTGCACCTGTTATTCATTCCATCTGCAAGTAGCATAGCGTTAGCCTCATAGCATAATTGCCTAAATCATATTTACTCTACTTTACTTTTACTCTACATCTACTCTACTCTACATCTACTTTACCCTACTCTAGAACCCTTAAAATATAACTTAGGCTACTATGCTATTAGGCTAACGAAAAGTAGATGTAGAATAGAGTAGATGTAGAGTAAAAGTAGAGTAGAGTAAATATGATTTAGGCAATTATGCTATGAGGCTAATGATAGTATTTAAAACCAGGTTTGCAACGTTCCCTTTGAATATCCAAGATAGTTATGATATCCAGTCACTTGATATGAGGGCTAGATTCAATCAGTTCGATCGCAATTTCTACCATCAACTACATCACAGAGCTTGGGCCAGTTATTTTTCATGCTTAAAGCTGGGGTATATGATTTGGGAGAAAATAGCAGTTGGGATAGAGATTCAAATCACTCCACTTGTGTTCTCTCTGGTCCCTCCCTGACACGCTCTAAACCGACAACGTCGGTGCCAAAGTGAATGGACAGTCCCAACAGCCAATAAGAACAGAGAATCGGAGCCTCGCTCTGATTGGTCAAAGTGTACGGTGGCAATTTTAGGACTGGCACACAATGGCAGGGGAGAGCAAAGTGATGAGTAGATATTCTCAGACCACTTCACCTACATATAGCTGAATGGCTTATATGAATTTTTAGCCAAATATTACAGTGAAAAAGTTACCCACCCCAGCTTTAATGTGTGCAGCGCATATTGTAACAATCTATTAAATGTAGTTCTACGTTCCTCTGTCAGCCCATGTTCAGCAGCAGACTGTAGCAGGTGGAGCATGTGGTTGGATGCTCTGACTCCGTGCGCTAAATAACTTAATAACACGCTCATGTAATGAAAGACATTATGCAAAAGACGGTGACATGATGTGTTAATACTACGCTCCCTGTGGTGAGTGTGGATGGGGTTCACACCAGAGATGATCTGCTCCAGAGTTCACTCCCAAGCGGACCCAGACCATAACATGCAGCATAAGCCACGTCTGAGACCAGCTCTTTAGAGCAGAGCAGAGTCTGGTTGTTTAGTGCGCACCAGAGACTGTGTTCAGACCAACACAAATGAACCACACCCAGTGCTTAAACGCTCCAGGGTTTGTTTCAACTGCACTTAACATTCTATCTCACACACACTTTTCCATATAGGACACAGTGATGTGTGAGGGACTTCTCGCTAATGATTAGCACCAAGAGCTAGGAAAGATATGTCACTGTAGCTCAAAGGAATAATGATACATCTCCATCCTCAACACAGTCTGAAAGTTAATTGGCTTATTGGTTTTCAGACATACATGATATCTTATTGTCCAACTCTCGCCCTGCGTTCCAAATCACATACTCTTTCTTTGTACTACACTACATACTGAAGTACAGAAGAGTTTTAGGGCCACAGACAGGAGAGAATAAAAAACAGATAAGGAAGATTTATTTAATTATGTCGAGAAATGTCAAGAATAAAGACGAATACTCAAAAATTCAATTGGAGTTAGTGGGGCATTTATGTATTTTCAGCATACTATACTTGATGTGCATGTATTGGGACATCCTAAATCTTTTTTCTTGCATTCTTAATAGTATGGAAGTATGGGGATTGGAACGCAGGGTCAGTGTAAATACTAAAATGTTATATCGCTGTGAGCTGTTTTGGTTTTGTTTGCTGTTTGTGATTGGAATAGGCCTACGAGAAAAACAAAGACATGGAATATCTGATGAGACACTATCGACTATAATACTATCTAATTACAACAGATTGAGTCTCCAACTCATTTGGATTGGGGCCAGAGTCAAGCTGCATGCGCAGTATGAGTCACTGAATTAATTCAACACAGAGATAGAAAAGAATGAATCCTCCATGTTATCTATTTGTGGTGATTGCAATGGTTAATTAAAGATGTAAAGAATTCCCTGATCTAGTTCTAACATTTGTTCTCCTTTGTCTCCCTATCTGCTCTCTCGTCCTCCCCCCTGCCTGCCTGTCTGTTTTCTGTGTGACATTAAGGAGTCAGTAAGGAAGAGCCGCTAGTGAAGATAGCATAGCTGGTCCGTCTAAAACACAAGATCTCATAGCCCCAAAAAACTAAGCCCACCTGAGTATCAAATAGACCAGTGCTTTCCAACCTATTTTCAGACATACTTTACGTAGCTGCAAAGCACTATTCAGGGAACCCCATCCTTAACCCATTGATGACTATGGTAATCTAGGATGCATGTCCTTAATGCCTGAGGGTTTTCTGAAAGAATACTACGAATTTTCAACGTCTACCAAAACCTCAATATCTAAGCCTGTGTAGCACATAGAAACATGAAATAAAATACATTTAAAAGGTAAGGTTCACAGGTTTTATTTAAACATGCTCCCTTAGCGCTTACAAACCAACAAATGTTTCAAAAAATCGTCAAAATTAGATGGGGGAGAAAAAAATAAAAAAATAATATAAAATATTTAAAAAGAATGTGCGGTTATACTCCTGCTTCCTTTTAGCATGGATAGTAGTGACTGAGTGTGCAGTGGAGAGATATAGATAGACAGATAGAGGAAGGATGAGATATCTTTATTTTATTATTTAGTTCAGTTATCACTGGCACCATAAATCCGACTTCCCAGTACAATTGGAACGCAGAATGACTCCCGCTGTCGGGAGCCGATCAGCTGGTCCAAACTGAGTTGGAGAAGCAAAATATAGCCTAAATTCATAAATATTGTTAATAAATAGATGCAAAGTGTTGTGTGATTTTCGTCAGTAGTCTATAGTAGACCTAGATTCTGCGCTCCGAACGCCACTAACTGTTCTGTAATGCACTATCGCGGACACAGCCGACTTATTTTTTTTATTGACGTGATTTTCGGCAAACCACACAACTAAATATTAGTATTCTGTTTAATGAGCTTCATGGGACTTTTTGTGCTGCATACTTAAGAGAATAAAGACTGATGACCACTGCTATTAACTTAACTAATAGTCTGGAACTATCAAGTTTATTGTGTGTTTTGTCTTTATTCACAAGATTGTATTTCCACTTTATTATCCATATTTGGTGTTTTTTCTTGAAGGGCATGATAAAAAAGTTTCTCTCTCCCGTGGCCCTAACACTCTCTTCATGTTAAAAGCACGGATCAACAGAGTATAAAACAAGAATTTCCACTTAAAAGTGAACAAAAGCTTTGCGGCTGCTGGCTTTGTTCCAGTGCCACCCGGCATGTGGTCATCTCTTCTCTGAGCCCACACTATACCCTGGTCCACTGCCACCTGCGTGCTCTGCTAATCTGCACTTGTATTTCTTCGATGCGCTTTGAAGGTTACGCATTACACTTAGCACTGCCGTTCAGTGACTCTTTATATAGTTCAGGGGCAGTGGGAAAAACACACGTCGTGATGATGCTACTACTCAACACAATTCAAAATGCAGCAATGATCCAAAACATGCACCGATCTACTAAAACAAACCCTGTCACTTTAATCTATTATGTTTGGCTTTACAATCTTCAATTTGGAGCCTTAAATTCCCCTGAATAGCATGCTACGAACCTACTAGAATACCTTTACCACAGCATGGGTCTGATTTCTATGGCTTCGACCATTATCAGAAATTTTACCTGAAATAATACACACTTTATGTGATTGTGTATGAAGGGATGTGGGTAATGTACAGTATATAAAATGACATTCCCTTGCCAAAAGGGTCCAAAGCACATTTTCCTATATTTTTGATTCCACATATTAAAAAGGGACCCCATCTGCATCCAAAGAAGCTGAGTACCTCCAACATGGAGACAATACATTTATTCATTTTCATTTTTTAATACATTTTTTCAATACTTTGTATTGTTACAGGTTAGGCTATTTGGAATAACGCTGGACTCACCAGTTTAATTCATGTTAGTTGTAGGGTCATAGGGACATCTGTAAACACACAACCAAATGCCCAGTTTAACTAAGGGGCACTTTACACGGTGAAAACGTGAGTTTTCCCGTTTTTGGTTTTAAAAAAAAAAAACCCGTTCAGACACAATTTATCTGACATCTTCACCCGTACACAAAGTTTTCAGAGGAAACGGGCCGAAATCGCTGAAGTAGCAGCCATGCCAAGCCAATAGTCAGCGGCAGCGCCGTCGTTAAGGGGGTAAAGGTTATGACGATTATAAGGGCCCACAGCCAGCTAGGGCCCACACAGCCCCCAGTAGAATCTATGACAAAATTATTGTGTAGGCCTATACAGTGAACTAATTTATAATCATACGAATGAGTCCGAATTAGAACAAAGCCACAAGTCATACAATATTCTAATTGTAATCATTTCAATAACCCCCTTGGCCCCTTCTTAAAAAATGGTTTGGTCCACCCCGCGGTTCGTTCTTCCTCATTGGAATTAAGTGAGCGCGAGCGAAGTGAACTCCAGCAGGCGAGGATGCCCCCAAAAAAGCACAAGCTCGCACACCAGAAAAGAGATGAGAAGGAGACCAGAGTAGGCTATGAGCAGCAGAGCAGGGGCCCAGGACATCAAAAACAGTTTTTCTAAGAATGGTGAGAGTAAAACTACAGAGGGAGGCTGAAACAATTAGGCCTACCCTACTACTTGTTTATTCATAACATTACCTTTGACGGGGCGCAGGCTGGAGCCTACGTTAGCTGTCATCTGGCCGCGCTACACTCTGATCAAGTCGCCAGTTCATTTAAGAAAAAAAAAAAAAAGTCGCCAGTTCATTGTAGAGCAACGGTTCCTACTGTAGTTATAATAACTGAACGTTACTACTACAGTGACTATGTGTTTTACACATATTACTGTCTGACAGTGCTCCAGTAGCCTATGCGCCCATTCAGAGGCTGCATTGTATTGTATTATGACGCATTCAACTTCTACTCGGTAATTATGAGCATCTGACGATGGTCAGTTCCGTTCAGGGCCGTAGGACTGCGAACAGGCTTGGGGGGCCCAAGGCAGAGGGGGGCTGCACCCAAAAAATATAAAAACGTATTTTTTTTATTTAATTTTTTTTACTGGCTCAATTTAGGCCCCGAAAAATTTTATTTAGGAAAAAAAAATATATATCAGGGGCCTTTCATTCGTCAGTACATTTTTGCTATTTTTTAAATAACATTGTTCGGGGCTACGAAGATCAGGGGCCTATATTGGGCCATTAATAAATACAAACGAAGGGAAAATTCCCAAAGCTGACTGGATTTTTTAAACATGTACATTTCTTCTTTCTGCTTTTTGGTCATTCTGTGTCTATAAATTATTCCAGAAAATAGTACTAAATAGCTTACATAGGAAACAGTTGATTTAGCCTTAGTTTTCTTCTCAAAGTGCACCAGATTGATGAATTTTACTTAAACATTTTTAAAAAAATCTTCCGGGGGAGCATTCCCCCGGACCCCCCTAGAAGGTCCAGGGTCCACGACACAGTCTCCCAAATTCCTGTGAGAAACACTGTGTGTGTGCATGTTTATTAAGAGTCATTAGACCAGGGGTTGTGTTCAAGTACGCGTAATGATTTGGTCATTCATCAATAGAAACATTGTGTTGTTATCTGGCTCAGAGAGGGACCAGTCACTCATACGTTTTGGACTATAGACAAACATAGAGACCGCCTCTCAGAGGGCCCATCAGGACTTCCTGTATAGGGGCCCAGAATTTGGTGCAACGCCCCTGGTCAGCGGTGACACAGCCTAGTAGATAGCTCTTCCGGTACAATTTGATGCATAAAACCTTACTGTAACCGAAAATTACTGCCACTAACGTTCATAAAGCGGTTGGTGTAAGCTTGGGGTTACAAATATTGTAAAAGACAAGCTTATTTCACCGCATTGAACTCGGAAAAACAGCAGACTTGCTGATAGTGAAGGGGCTTCGTGAGCGGATACCTTCCTGTTAGGCGTACTTCAGAATAAAAGTCAACTCACGTGTGTCCAGCGAAATGCTATGAATGTTTAGCCAGTGAAATGCTTTTACTGTGAAGCCGTAGCCTTAATGCTCCTTTTGTTGAACAGTAGCCTAACTTAACCGCTGCACGCTGATAGTGTTTTTTTAATGTAGAGAGAGCCGTGTCCCTGGCATATAGAAGTGACACACGTTTATTTAGCTAGAAAAACAGGCAGAGCACAACTCTTTCCCTATTTGCTTGTAGGAGCGATTGGTGGCACGATAACAAATGCATCAGCAACAGCACAACGTCCATGAGCACAATGAATACAGCTCGGTGATCCGCCATTGTTGTTGTTTTCCAACTGGCGCACGTGGACCTACAAAGACGGCGCATGCCTATTTATATCCAAACGCAATGCGCATGTGTGAGGGTGGAGCCGTGACGTCAGCGTTATCAGGGGAAATGGTTTCGGTGTTTACAGGAAACCAAAACCGTTAAGTTTTCCAAAAAATCCTCCCTCGGAGGTGATCTCAAAAATCTGCGGTTCATGCCTGCGTTTGCGTTTGCGTTTGCTGTTTTCCTGTAAATGATATAGTGCAACCGCAGAAATTTTTCTGCGTATGCACCGTTTTGCGTGGCCGTGTAAAGTGCCCCTTAATGATGCAAACTAGTGATGTGTAATTGAAAACCAGTGAGCCACTAATGTTGCTGTTGCCTCACACAGCCCATTCTGCTACACAGATTTTGGTCTACATATAATGGCTCTGGAAACACTGACAAAGGTCCTTCTAAAAACAACTCTGAGTGTATGAGTAATACTCTCTTTTTACATTTTAAATATTTTCACAAAACCTGGAATCAAATTCACATCAGATTATATATTTTTTTTTCCTAATCCCACACTGCGCTCCCCATAGTGGAGCATAGTTTGAGAATTGCCTTTTTTCACTCATCTTTCCCTTTTGTTTTCCTTTTTCCATCTATGATTAGGGGCGTGGCCCAGCTAGACGACCCTACAGTTACACTCTCCTGTCCCCCGATGTTATTGGTCACTGTCTTTCTATGTTTCTTGGCGTGGTGTAAACTGAAAAGTAATTTTGTTGCTCTGTAACATGTGCAATGACAATAGAGTTGATTCTGATTCTGATTAAAGAAGGTGTAGCTCAGACTGTTGACACAAAGATGATATTCATTTTCAATGTCCAATATCAGCAGCAAGTCATTCAAAACCCCTGACATCAAATCCCCACAGTTCATCAAAGTGATGTGCTCCCTGGTAAACTTTCTTGAGTTGCGAGATTTTCTTTTAAATATTGGCTATTAAATATTACTGGCTTATTGGGTGGGTATTCTGTTCAGCTTTGAGTCTTTAAGGAAGAAATCCTTTGATTGAACAACCTCTGAAGTTGCCATGAAAGACTCAGGTTCATTAGCCATTCCCTTACAGGGAATCAAACATATTTCCTAATACTAGTATTAGCTCCTGACATGTTTGATGACAGGACTGGAGGAAGCAGAGAGGGGTGTAGAGAATGGACTTTTTAGAAGAAGAAGAACAGAGTCCTTTTTTTCAAAGTTTTCCTTGATGAAGAAACAGACAAAGATGAAAACACACCTGTCCCTCTTTGTTTACTCACTTCTTTGTCTCTTTATCTGCCCACCCACCACAGTCTTACATCTTTCCCTAGTTTTTTTTTTCTACTTCTTATCTGTGACATTATTCACCCTCACCCTCCCCCCCTACACACACACACACACACACACACACACACACACACACACACACACACAAAAAATGTGTTTGAATAAAGGTGGTTTGTTCAGCTATCCATTGTTGTGGAAAGGTGTTGAGATAAGGTAGACCTTTTGTAATCAATACACAGTTACAAGAAAGAGAAGATGCATTGATATGCTTGCAAATGGACATTGACTGGTTGTGCTAAAAAAAAAATCATTAAAGAAAAGTCCCATATTGAAAATCAAAATAATAGCGTAATAACAAACAAAGTGACATTTTGCTTTGACACATGACCCAAACGGACAGTAATGAAAATCAAAAGGAACAATACATTTACAAACTTTAATGTGAAAGTATGAAGCAATTGAAAGCCTGATAGAAAAGGTATGTTTTCAGTTGATGTGTATAAGAAAGTGAGGTGGATTGTGGATGGTATAGCTCAGTTCACAGCTAAGGAGCCATGGTGGCAAATGCCATTGGTACAAATCTAGAAATGTTTCGGTTGACTTAGTTATATAGTTATAGTGAAATTAACGCTTTGTTCATGAGATATTGTGCTCCCAAGAACAGCACGGACCAACAGAAAGACGGGATGGATGGACAATCCTAAAACACAATGCCTTCTTCCCTATCCGGCGCAAAGGCATAATAGAGCTGTCTAGACCAGGGGTTTTCAAAGTGTGAGAGAGTGAGCCCCCCCTCAGAGAACAAATTTCAGCGGAGCCCCCCCCTCCCCCAATTTTTTTTTCTAAATCCCTAAACATCTTTGTGCATTTTTAAGCACATTTTTTAATATATTTTAACATCTAAATCCAGTGTTTTAATCCTGCTTCCTTTAAGCATGGATAGTAGTGACTGAGTGTGCAGCGGAGTGAGAACGATAGACAGACAGACTTGCCCAAATTATTGACTAGTTAAATGTCATTCACACATCCAGTGTTTTTTCGCTAGTGCCTCCTATGTCCTGATGGAGGAAAATAGTAGCCAGTGGAGAACCAGACCCTCCTAGCGGGGTCCGGGGGTATGCCCCCCGGGAGATTTTTTTTCACCTTTTTAAAGTGAAATGCATGAATCTGGTGCATTTTGAGAGGAAAATTAAGAGGCTAAATATGAGGAATTTTGTCTGAACAAATAATTTGGAGACACTGGGCCTGATGAATTAGAAGCTATTGAAGAAGGACACATGGATTTTCCATAAAAATATTAATTTAAAATTAAAAAAATTGTGCAGGGTCCTCTGGGTTGGGCTTGGCGGTCTTTTTCTTTAACAAGACCTATTTCTCTGTAATATAATGAATGCATTTAAATGCAGTAAGAGGAACGAAGCAGAAGAACTCTTGTCCAGCTATGCCGTGATCTTAATATAAAAACACAAACTCAAAAAAAATAAAATGTTTTTTTTTTTAGATTTTTTTTTTTTTAACATATTCATCCGCGCCCCACAGTTTGAAAACCACTGGTCTAGACAACATGTATTAGTGGGTCTCGAATGACTTTCTGAGGCCTCTAACCTGTCTGCAGGTTACCACTGGAGATATGGCTGTAGAGAGATGACTCCACAGCCAGCAGCTGTGTGAGCGTCAGCATTCTAACCTGTCCACACAGTGTCCATGCTAACATGCTACATGACAAGGCAGGGGCTCACTTAACTGATGACTATCTATCCTGAGGGGGCCAACATTGTATCCTTACAACAGGCTGAATGTGTGTGTATGCTTTCTGTTTGATTTGATCTTTGGCAAGGAGAAAAAGATGAATAATGAAATATTACTAGTATTTATCTGACTCATCCTTTAAACCAGGAATGATAACACTGTACTCATGTTTTTCTCTTTGAATGGTTCCTCTTCATATTGGAGAGCTTGTATCACTGGTCACTGGTCAGTTGTTGCTGGATCTCACTGTTAAATGAGCTGCTGTGAGGGACAAGGGCCTGGATAGCATCTCTGCTGACTGTCTGAGTCCTCTTCACCTCTCCCCAGGCTGCCTACACTGACCTTCTGTCTCTCTCACTTTGCCTCTTTCCATTTGCATGTGCATGCAATCAGCCAGACAGAATTGTGTTTATGCATTCTGTCAAGAGAACAGGGTGAAACAGCAATGGCAAACGAGCCAACATACTGAAGTATGAAGTCCAGCTGTTTATTACAGAGGTGAAACCAGGGAGTCTGCTTTTACCACTGATAAAACCTTTCATCAGGATGGTTCCTGCATCTATTGTGCTTTTACAGGGCTCAGTAAACACACCTAAATGTCTCACACACACACACACAGCGGAGTGTTGATCTGACTACCAAGGTAAATAGAAAAAAACATCTGAGTCTCAGCAATATAGACCCGGGGCTACCTCATTTAGTACCTTGTAGGGGGGTCCGGTCACTACCTGCTTTTATCTGTTTTACTCACGTATAGGCCTACACTATAAAGCACTCTCTCTCTCTAATCAAACTATCTCACACGCATGCATTCATGCACGCACACACACACACACACACACACACACACACACACACACACACACACACACACACACACACACACACGTTTTCATGATATATCAGGATTTATGAATATAAAGTGAGAAATAAAGATGTGCCCTTTCCCAATGCCCTACTGAGCTAGTAATCAAAATATTTCCCATCCATGCTTCAAGGAATACTTCCATCTGTTGAGATTTGGGCTAGGATTCCTTATGAATATTCCTTACCTTGTCTAAAAAGACATTTTAATTGGATAATGCTGCATTAAGGGAGCTCTAATGAGCAAAGAGCAGCTCTTATGATGTATTTTTTACAGCATTGAACACCAGAATAGACCGCCCACAATCCAGGAACTTTGCCCACTTTTCTCCACTACATAGGGCAGTTCAAAATCCATGGCACGTTGGAAATGAACAAGCAACTTTCTTAGTGTCATTCTATTAAACAAAACATTATTGATTATTAGGGGGCCAAGCCCGAGAAGGGCCTGGGACCGGGTTTTGCAGAGCAACGCGGTTCCATAGTAAGTAGTAAGTAAGTAAGTAAGTAAAATTTATTTATAAAAGCACATTTATAACAGTTTTCACTGACCAAAGTGCTGTACATAGTGCATTCAGTAGGCCAACATGGGCCAACATGAAAGTAAAATAACAACAACAACAATAGAAAAAATAAAGATAAAAAATACAAAATACATAACCCGGACTTCCACACACAAACATATACAGTAGTGTAAAAGTCAGATAGCTAATGGGGAGGGAAAGCCAGGGTGTACAGATGGGTTTTGAGCCTTGATTTAAAGGCAGTAATGGAGGGGGCATCACGTATGTCAGGCCATAGCCCTGCTGGGCAGGGAACCCTATTGTTTTTGCCGGATGTTTTATTCTTCCTTACATAAAACTAGTGCTGCAGCCCAAACTGTAAAGGGTTGGGACCTGCCACTTGCATGACTAGATCCAGGTCCGTGCCTGGTACGCAGACAAAAAATATCAGACAATCCGGCCACTAGGTGGCGCTACAAAAAAGGAAAACGTGTTTGGGGCTCTAACTCCCACACCGAACGTCCGACAGTCAAACTTATATCCACAGATTCACACAAGGCCGCTGCATCTTTTGACATAGGCCACGCCCATTTGCGCCAATATAGATTTTTCGCTACGTCGCAAAAACTGTATCACTAGCCGTTTCGTACTCCTCCTACAGTTTTTGCCCGATTTGGACGAAACCAAAACAATTATGCTCTACCCACTCCCACGAGCACAAGTTGCATAAAGAATTTTTCTACGACCATCGGAAGACCAAACGGTAGCGCTTTAAAGATTTGCGCATTACTTGTTTGGTTCTTAGGGGCAGGGAACGAAGTCTCCTTCCTGAAGGTAGCAGAGAGATGGTACTGGTTGTTGAGGTTATGGGTGGGGTCTGATACGATCCATCTACTTTTCCTGATGGCCTGTTTTTCATATATGGCTGTGAGAGTGGTCTGTGGCTGTCCAATGATCCTCCCACTCATCTTTATGATCCTGTTGAGGGGACATTTGTTCATACAACATTGACACTTCTCCTCAGACATTGCCCAAGAAGACCACATGGCTCAGCTTTGGGTTCCTTCTCTTAGACATGCTGGATGCAGTGAAAGAGGGTGATGGCGAGACTAATGAGGCTATAAAAGGTTGCCCTGCTTTTGTACAAAGCCTATGGGCATGGCCACTATGCCTACAGCACTTTTCTCACACTGCAGGTGAATGCTTCTTTGCATAGTGTTACTTGGAACAGGTTTTGGATCAGCAGGGGAGGGAAGGGGAGAAACATACCACTAGATCTGTCATGACTTCAGCCAGTATTTAGTTTTTCATTTGTCTGTTTCCTTGGTCTGTCAAAACTAACCCTGCGTTCCGAATCACATACTTTCTACTATTTAGTATGTAGAAAGAAGATTTAGAATGTCCTGATTCTCGTGGCCATATTTAGGATGGTTAGAAGTAACCGGTGGCCAGTGTTGGGAACGTTACTTTAAAAAAGTAATTTGTTATAGTTACTCACTACTTGTTCCAAAAAGTAACTGAGTTAGTAACTGAATTATTTTATAATAGAAGTAACTAGTTACCAGGGAAAGTAACTATTTGCGTTAGCCTACTGTAAAAAAAGAAAATTTGCTGTATGTCAACAAATTTTTTCTGAGCAGTTTTCACAAGTCAGTTGAAATGAGTAGAACAGACAGGTAGGCCTACTTGCAGGCTACATAACCTTCAATATTTATTGCACATCAACAGACAGCAAGAGGTTTATCCTGCACTAGGCCTAGCCTATTTTGTTCTCAACAAAAGTAGTAGAGGAAACTGCTGAATGTACCGTGCTGATCTGCTATCACTGGATTCACTTCAGGGGTGTCGGCTAAAACACCACTTAAGGCCAAAAACGTCAGACTATGAAGCATGAGACGATGAGAGGAGGAGGAGTAAGGATTTATCCTATGTTTATTTCCTTCTTTAACATGCACAGCAGCATACAGATCCCAGGAAAATAACAGTAGCAATATTCGGCTCATGATGACACGCTAAACAGCTGTTGCAACCGGCGAATCGCGGCTGTTTAATAACGTGCATAAATTATAATTTATAGAGATCGGGAAACTTCATGCACTTACTCTCAAGGGCGATGCAAACAAATTCAGGGAGAGCACGTTTCAACCGTGGATTGAAAGGTGGTTACTGCGGCAACGTGCACGCTCACACAACAGAGAGAGAAAGAAAAAGAAAACTTCACTAAACAGGCGCTCCGGCTGACTGACGTGACGGCGCTAACTGACAGTTATAATGTCATCCACCCTGAATAAAACACATCTTAAAACAGTATAAGAAATAACAATCGCTTATCTTGTTGTTAACCTACTAGCAGTTTGTGTAGTAGGGGTGCTTTCGGATTACACAATTTATTCAATCAATTCATAGTAACGCACCGCATTTAACATTCAGTAACGATAACGGCGTAGTAACGACGGAAAAAGTAATTAGTTAGATTACGCCGTTTCTGAAAAAAGAAACTTAGAAGTTAGAAGTTATTTTAAACGGCGTTATTCCCAACACTGCCGGTGGCCTACTATATCCGGCCAAGATTGTTAAGCCTGTTACATACTCCGCGAGAAGAAAGAACAAAGTTCTCAGTGACAGAGCTGCGAGAAGAAAATTACATAATTTTCTTCTCGCAGCTCTTCTTCAGCTGTTCTCGCAGCTTGTTCTCGACACATCGTCCGGGCCAAACTTTCTTCTCGCTGTTTGTCTGAGAACTATTGTGTGATTGGTCAGTCTGAAGTCAATGAGGAAAATCAGCTTGCGCTACTATGGTAACAGCACGTGACGTGTGCCGCCGTGAGGAGTTCGGCGGCACTTGAGTTCTGGGGCCTCATTTATAAAGCTTGCGTACGCCCAGAAGAGGGCGCACGCCAATTTCTAAGCAAATATTGGGATTTATAAAAACCAAACTTGACGGGAAGAGTGCGGTCCTCCACGCAAACTCTGACCCATGCGTACGCACAGAAAGTGGAGAAAGGAGAAACGGCGACTCCGTCGGCACATGTATGAAGTGCGAGAACGAATGTGTTTGTGTATAATGAATCCAGATATAGGCTATTATAAGCCATGTAGGTCTATCATATATGGAGTTCCTTTGCAAAACGGATGAAGCCATTCTTACAACTAATAAAAACAATGCCTCCACGGATTTTTCCATGGAGTGATACCAACAAAAACTAAACGAATTAGGATCTTAAATAGCCTACAAACGGAGATATGAGTGCAAAAAAAAACGTTTGAATAAGCTCTGCAGTTAGGCTATTAAAGAATAACCTATCTGCATGTTAGGGTTAGATTCATTCTGATAATATTGAGGTGGAATACAGCCTATTACTTTTACACTGACGCTGTTCTCGATGCCTCAGTTAGACAGACAGGAGTGCACAGTTCCACACACTAATCATAAGCCTACTGTACATCACATACTGTGCTAATTTTTCGCGGCTTTTAGTCCGTTTTATCTATGTGTTTTTCTTTGTGTTTAAGCACGTCGTAACTGTGTTTTGAAAGGGACTGTGAAGTTTATTATTATTAACCCTCCGCCGCCCGTCACTGCACCGGGATGAATTCTCCGAATCTGTATCTCATGGGGGGTCTCGGTGTCCCCCGCTCGTGGCACAATCACTGCTGTGTGAGGATATGCACTTTTTTGCGTCCACTTTTATGTCGGATCGCTTCTTTTTTTTCGGCCACAGCGTTCACAGAGATCGCCACAGGCTGCACTCTGACCCCTTTACCCTCACACTGTGCCACCAAACTATATTTTCCCTGTCGCCACTTCTCCAACGGGTGAAGTGACCGCAGTGATCCACACCGTGTGGAGTCTATTTTTCCATTTCCCTCTCATTCGGCGATTGCCACTACCGCCTTCATGCACTCAGTAAATTATATTAATTCGGGCGTGTCAATGACTATGTTTGGGTAAATATGGGCGTTACGTGAAGCCCGCGCCACATTTAGAGTGGATTGTGATTTATAAAGGGAAACAGGCGTAGGACGTGAGTGCGCACTGTTTTATAAATCCGAATATTTTTGTTCGCACGTACATCCTACATTTCTTCCGTACGCCAGCTTCCACGTGAATCCCACGCAAAGCTTTATAAATGAGGCCCCTTCTCGCAGCTCTGTTAGCGAGAAGTTTGTTCTTTGTTCTCGCGGAGTATGTAACATGCTTGAGTGTTGAAAACAGCATCCTATTTGGGTGATTATCAGGGGTGTAAAGTAGCGAATTACATTTACTCGCGTTCCTGTAATTGAGTAGTTTTTTTCGTGTACTTGTAATTTTTTAAGTGATTTTTAAAACCTATACTTTTACTTTTACTTTGAGTATGTTTATTGTGAAGTATTGTACTTCGCTACATTTTATATCACCTGCGTTACTGAGTAAAACAATAGATAGGGAAAGGAGAGAAAAGAAAAGAAATATCGCGGGGGGCTTTTATTTTTACGGCACAATACCGGACACTAACACAGAGAATGATCGACAGGATCATTGCGACTAAATGATAACAACAAACATTGCTTCCCTCTATCATTAAAACAAAATAGTCCTAGTTAAACTATCATTGTAGCCTACCGCACGTGAAGAC
The DNA here is from genome assembly GCA_026122265.1 of Ammodytes dubius. NCBI lineage: Eukaryota > Metazoa > Chordata > Actinopteri > Uranoscopiformes > Ammodytidae > Ammodytes > Ammodytes dubius. Next base: position 1,891,315 of record CM047515.1, on the reverse strand, counting down.
GTGAAGGCTTTTAAATACAGCAAACCTTTCATCCAGCCGTGCGATCGGCCCCTCCCTCACCTGATAGTTTAGCTTTCAGTTTAACTGTGCAGAGTTGGATGGAGACGGTACGTGTTGCCGGGAGCTTTGAAAAACTTCCAGAAGACGGCAGAAAGGCAGCCTTTGGTCGAGAAGACAGGTAAAACTAATAGACTAAAATAATGTGCAAGATATGTTACGCGCGGACACGCGAGTCAGATGACATCAGTGGGACACGGAGCCAACGCAACCGCAGCTCCATACAGCAAACTAGCACCAGCTACCAACATGCTACAATCGTGTAAATGCAACCTTACCTTAGGCCTACTGAAGGAGAGGATCTCTGGTCTGCAAGCTGAACTCAGGGGTAAAAACGACATCATCATGGAGCTATCCTCTGTTGCTTCCACTCAAATGAAGCACCTTGTCGCCCTAAGATCCTCTGGCTGCGGCTCCCTCTGCATGACAGGCGTTGATCATACCCTCCCGTGGTCCGGTTCCGCCATTGCGGGTTCTTCTCCTGTATCTTTACCCGGGCCTGTGTTAGCCAAACCCAACGAACAGTAGAGTCTACTTGGTGCAAAACCTAAGCGGGCAGCTACTGTCAACGCAGGGGATGGACAAGTCCCGTTGAGCTCGACCCCTGCAAATCCAACACATTGGTCAACAGCCCGCAAGGGTAAACATTGTGGTCGTCCGCGGACTCCCCCTGCACCGCAGTGCCTGGAGCTTGGCAACAGATTTGAAGTTATGAGCCTACAGGAGTTTCCATCAATGGAGAACGGCTCTAGCTCTCCTCCCCGGTTCCAGTCACGTCAAGTTGGCCACGGTTCACCTGTGGACAGGGATACCACCACTGCCCTGGCACGCGCCACCTCGTCCTCCACCTCCGCTGTTCCGACGCCCGCCGCCTCCTCTTCCTCCGCAGTCGCTTCGCTGCCTGCTGCCGCTTCCTATGCCGCCGCTGTTTCCTCTCCACCTGTGGCCGGTGTTTCCCAGACATCCCGTCGTTCCAACACGGGAGAGAACCGACGTAGGATGCTGCAGGATGCCGTCGTCAGACGTTCGGAGGGATCCACCAGACGCCCGGCTCAACCTGCGCAGCTTCGCTCTGGACCGCGGGCTTCAACACAGCAGGCTAGTGATCCAGCCCGGCCTTCACGTGGTTGCTCTGCAGCGCAGCATGGCCGAACAGCGGAACTCCAATGCCTCCTCGTTGGCTCATCCATGGTCCGACAAGTTCTCCTGCCGAGGGCGGAGACCTTCTGCTATCCCGGTGCCCAGGTATCCCACATCAACTCAGTGCTTCCACATATTATCCACAGTAATCCCGCTGCATCTATGGTCGTGACACATGTCGGCTCAAATGACCTTAAGTCAGAAAAGTCAGAAAGTCTTAAAACTGATTTTAAAGTCTTAATCGACTCCGTCCTGACCGCTGGGAAACAATGTATCGTTTCTGGTCCCATGCCTTCCCCTCGATTTGGTGACATCAAATTCAGCCGTGCACGCCAACTTCATGTTTGGCTCAAACAATATTGTCTCTCCATGGGCATTCCCTTTGTCGACAATTTTAATGTTTTCTGGAACAGACCGTCTTACTTTGCCAGCGATGGTTTGCATTTAAACAAAGAAGGGAAACATCTTCTGGCCAGCAACATGCTCTTAACAATAAAATCGGTTCCAAACGTCACTCCGCTTGCAAACTCTGGCCAGCATGATTGACTATCTCCACACCTGGTCAGTCAAGAGGTAGTTAGCTCACGTGACACAGCCTCCATGACCACTTGGCCCCATGCATCTAGCGCCGCCTCCAGGCCTGGAATACCCATTACCATAAAAACTCACCCAATCCCGGTATATCAGTCTGTCAGATCTTCATTCCCTCCACATAGATCATACAGGTCACGCCACAGACCATTTGGGATTACAAGTAACTTAAAATCTGTACCTATTATATGTAATAGGTCAATTGTGTTGGACCACCCCGCTGTTGATAACACGGACATGAGCTTATCAAAGCTAAACTCACCAAACATCCTCAAATCAAGAAAGGGTTTGGGTTTTCTTCATTTAAATATCAGAAGTTTGCTTCAGCACAATAAACTGGACCATGTTAAGATCTTGGTGTCTCAGGCTGACCCAGATGTCTTGGTTCTGACTGAATCATGGCTGAAGAGCAGTACACATGACTCTATGGTGGCAATAAATGACTATACTTTATTCAGAATAGACAGGACCACACGGGGTGGGGGAGTGGCTGTCTACGTTAAATCACATTATTCTGTAACATTATTACATGCTGTCTCTGTTCGTAGCTGCTTTGAATTTATTGCACTGGAATTGTCTTTATCATCCAATGATTGTTTTGTTGTAATTGGTGTGTACAGGCCCCCGTCAGCGGTGACTAGCACCTTGATTAAGCTAGCACACTTAATCTCTCCATATATAAATAGAGAAGTCATTGTGATGGGTGATTTTAACATTGACTGGCTTTCTGATGTCTCTGAACCCTTCAAAGAAATCTGTAGCAACCTAAATCTTACACAATTAATAACTGAGCCTACAAGACCCAACCTAAAAAAACCCAGTTAAATCAACTTTGATTGATTTAATATTATCAAACCAAATCAATAAAATAGTTTCTGCTGGTGTCTTTGACCTTGGGATCAGTGATCACTGCCCGGTGGCCTGTATTAGAAGTATTCATCTTAAAAAATCTCAACCCAAAATCATCATTAAGCGTAATTTTAAAGGTTTTAACGAGCAAGCATTTTTAAATGAACTCTATCAAAGTGATATTCATCTCACAAGTGAAATATCTGATGTGGAATTGGCCTTAGAATTTTTCACTAATACTTTCTCCTCCATTTTGAACAAGCATGCACCCCTTAAAAAGCACAGAGTAAAAAATAGATCAAACCCCTGGTTCACAAATGAATTGTCCGATGTATTTGCAGAGAGAAATAAAGCATGGTCCCTAGCTAGACGCTCTGGTGAAAACTCTAAGTGGACTGCTTTCAGACAAATCAGAAATAGGTGCATATCTATGGTTAGGAAAGCTAAATCAGATTACTACCTCGAACTAATTTCCAACTGCTACTCCAACCCTGCACTATTTTGGAAGGCTGTGAATTATAACAAAAATAATTCTAGCACTATTCCCAGTCAGTTAAAAATAAATGATCAGACTTTAAATGATCAGAAAGAAATTGGTTTAGCTTTCAATAAACACTTTATAGCTGCTGGTAAACTATTTCACAATGGAGTATCTACGCCTTCCACCACCAGAAATAAAAATAGCATGCCACCTGTCTCTAAAACTCCTCTTTTCAGCCTTGTTCAAGTTCCAACAAGTATTGTTGTAGATGCGCTTCTTGCCATCAACCCCAGGAAATACATGGGAGAGGACAATTTGGACCCATTTTTAATAAATCTCTCTGCACTTATCATATCAAAACAAATAACCCATATTTTTAATCTTTCCATCTCCTCTGGTATTGTTCCCAAAGTCTGGAAAAAAGCTCACGTCATTCCATTACATAAAGGGGGTGACAAAAGTGATCTCAATAATTACAGGCCAATTTCCAAACTCCCATGCCTGGCAAAAATTCTAGAATCAGTCATTAATACTCAGCTGAAAACCTTTTTATCCAGTGCTTCCATTTTGAGTCCATTTCAATCTGGTTTTAGGGCAGGCCACAGTACCGTATCTGCTGTCACTTTGGTCTTAGACAATATTGTTACAGCTATCGACAAAAAAATGCACTGTGCAGCACTTTTTGTTGATCTGTCAAAAGCTTTTGATACTTTAGATCACCATTTGCTTTTAGAGAGGCTGCATGAAATTGGTTTTGACTATTCTACATGTAGCTGGTTTAGGGACTATCTCTCTGACAGACAGCAGTCAGTAAAACTGGGAAGCTACCAAACTGAGTTTTTAACAGTTACAAATGGTGTTCCGCAGGGCTCAATTTTAGGTCCAGTCCTATTCACAATTTACATCAATAACATTGTTTCATCACTACAAAACTGCCATGCCCATTTGTATGCGGACGACACTGTATTGTATTGCATTTCTGATTCAGTGCAACAATCTGTTCAGAACCTACAGAGCTCTTTTAACACCCTGCAGAACTGTCTAGTGGATCTCAGGCTTGTCCTTAATACAGAAAAAACAAAATATGTGTTTTTCCAGAGCAAGAATTACACATTTTAATGATCTTATTATTCACACAAATAATGGATCTCATATTGAAAGAGTCACTGAATATAAATATCTTGGCATCTGGATAGATGAAAAACTCTCTTTTACATTTCACATAAAAAATCTTGTCTGTCGTCTGCGACAAAAGATTGGATATTTTTATAGGAATAAAGCCACCTTCCCGTTGTTTAGTAGGAAAAGGATTATTGAGGCAGTTTTTATGTCTGTCCTTGATTACGGTGATGTGGTTTATCGGCATGCATCTCGTTCATGCCTTAAACTCCTAGACTCTGTATTTCACTCTGCTTTGAGATTCATTACAGGAGATGCTTATGATACACACCATTGTGTTTTATATGAAAAGGTTGGGGGGTCCTCCCTTAAGGAGAGACGTGATGCACATTGGCATATTTTTATATATAAAGCTCTGACTGGAAAGCTACCACTCTATCTGACAGAAATGCTGCTTATTTCAGATGGGCTTTATCAAACCCGCTCAACTGACATGATCATGTTATATGTCCCCTATGCCCGGTCTGAGCTTGGTAAAACCGCTTTTAGCCATAGTGCCCCTGATTCCTGGAACAGCCTACAACATACAATTAAAATAAATACACTCATATCTGTTAACCAATTTAAAATTATTATTTTGAATCAACCCCTCTACACTTGTAACTGTTTTAATTAGGCCATTATCTCTTTCATTCAATTGATCTGAATGTTTTAAATTGTTGTTGTCTGTGTGTGTGTGTGTGTGTGTGTGTGTGTGTGTGTAAACTTGTTATGTATTCTCATTGTATATTGTGTATCTGTACAAACTCGACGTCATTGTAAAAGAGGGTCACCCCTCAATTGATCTTTCGAGGTTAAATAAAGGAAAATGAAATGAAATGAAGCGACCGTGAGAGAGAGAGAGAGAGAGAGAGAGAGAGAGAGAGAGAGAAAAGGCATATACGACCCAGCTGCACCTCAAACATCACGACCAATTCGTTTACTCACTTTAAGTTGAATTCTAGTGGTCTATGACCAAGCAATAAAGGAATAAAAAACACAGGAGGTTTAAAGCTCCTTGACTCTTGCCACCACAACAGTCATCAATTAAGAACACTGTAGCCTACAATGCAACTTGCTTATCCAGCCAGCTCCATGAGATATAAATAAAATATGCCCTCACATTCCTGCTAGCAAAAGACGTGCCCTATCAACAACATTTGCAACGTTTATTTTGATTTTGACACTTATTTAATTTAATTATTAAAAATATGTTTTACTTAGGCTATTTGTATTTTCCTTGTTTTCAGATCAATTAGGATAGGCTATGTTTAAAGTCATGGTTTCAAATGTTAAATAAGTGCATGTTGCAGTTCTTAAATCAATGAATAATTGTCTATAATAATTGTGATTACACAATGTCAATCATGATTATGATTTTTGTCAAAATCGAGCAGCCTAACCTTGCAATGTCCATGGTTTAGATCAATTATACACAATTACATTATTAGAACTGCAGCTGCAGTCTGTTTAGGTCTGTAGACTGGTTAAATTCCCACATTAACAGACTAGGCCCTATTTGCTCCATATTTGCTTATCTAAAGTATAATGACACAGTATACATCCATACATGTGTGGTGACATGATTTGTTTAATTTGTGCACTTTAATTTGTAAAAGTGTTGCATTAATTAAACAAAACTAGTTTGTCTATATATATATATATAATGCCCTACACTGAAGAGACCCCTGCCCCCTCCCGCTGTTATAAAGTAACTAGTAACTTGTACTTTAAGTACATTTTAAATCAGCTACTTTTTTACTTTTACTTCAGTAGATTTTTAGACCAGTACTTTTACTTTTACTTAAGTAAAATGTCATCCAAGTAATCATACTTTTACTTGAGTAGAATATTTTTGTACTCTTTCCACCTCTGGTGATTATGACCCACAATCCGGTGCGCACGTGAAGTGACGTCACATCGACGAAGCCTCCATATGAAAACAACTGGGAATGCGGCGGATATAAAAGCAAGAGGAAAGATCAAGGTGAGATGTAATGATGAAATAAACAAGTATGTCCCAATTGTGGCATACTGCATCGTAACTAGATAGTTTTTATTGTCAGATGTAGTATGTAGAATAGAATAATGAAAGAGTATGCGATTCGGAACGCAGGGTCTCTCTCATGTCATTCCAGACTCTGCCACTCCCCCCTGCTCTGCACTAGCTGCTAATTCCATTCACCTGGCCTGCCCCACACTCACCTGCTCCTCATCAGCTAATCAGCCTCTCAGTACATATACCAGTTCATCCCTCAGTTCCTGGACAGATTGTCTAAACTGCATTCCAATAGTAGTTGCACTTCCCCTCGTTCATTTACCCTCAGCCCTTGGTATGACGTAACAGCATGCGGTTCACGGAGGGAACTTGGAGCGCGGAGGGTCCACAACTTTTCTCCTCACAGAACTTTCCTATGGAATAATAATAATATAACTATTAAAAATACTTCCCTCTTTTATCCAAAGTGGTTCGAAAGAAATATTGTAAATATTTTGTCTTTATTTGATGAACATGGCTCAATAATGTCATATGAGAACTTTATAACAAAGCACAGTTTTCCTATTCCCTTCAAGGAATTCAATGCCATAACTAAGGCTATTCCTTCAGGTTTGTCTCATCTGATTAAGAGTCATGTTTGTTTTAATGAAGTACATACTTCCTATGATCTACCTACATTGTCTTTGAATGGCATGGAATTAAAAGATAAAAAATGTAATAATAGATTCATTCGTCAAACATTGCAAAGTAAAAACAATTATTCCAAGAGGAAAATTCTACTGGAATTCGCATTTGGAAAACATAAATTGGAAAAAGACGTGGCTTTTACCTCATCAATTTTGTATTTCCAACAAGGTAAAAGAAATTCATTTTAAAATTTTACATAAAATCTATCCAGTCAATTCTATAATTTCTAAATATATGGATGTTGATAGCTCCTGCTCCTTTTGTGGACTCAAAAGTCTACCGGAAAATTCAAGGAGAAGAAGACGAACTGCAATGCACTGTGGGTGATAGGGGTGTGCGGAGACGTCATTATCTGTATCTGTTCAACCAACAAAATTATCTGTATCTGGATCCGGATACACAACAAGAAGTGGGCGTGGCGTATACCGGAAGTTTCTTTTACATTAGCCTTCATTAAAGGCTAATGTAAAAATAATAAAAATATTGATTTTCTAAACTAATATTCATTGTCAATGCAATTGCTGTCCCTGCAAAGCATCACATTGATGTAATGTTGACATATAAGTCAAAAAGTCAGATATATTTCTACCTTTTCATCTCTCTCTCTCTCGCTCTCTCTCTCTCTTTCTCTCTCTTCTTTGTTCTCAGAATACGAGGAAATTCAGGGAACGAAAATATTGATAAATAACAGCCCATATCTGTGCATAGGCTACTCACTGTTAGTAAATGAGGGCCAGTGTTTTACTTTTAACTTAATTAAGGTATCCCTTTAACTGGGGGAAATACAGCTATATTTCATGATTATTTTTTTTATCTCTATCTCTCCCCCCTCCCTTTTGTTTTACTAAACTAAGATTTAGGAACAATATGTAGGCTATCAACGTGCCAATCTCATAAACCCTAAATAATGTTAGCCTTTCCACAAAGCCACATGTGATTTTAATGTGTCAAGTTTGCAGTTTCCGATTTTATTGTATAGGTCCTGAAGTAGGCCTAGGCGTATACGCATTGATTGACAGCTGAAAAAGAACAGGTCCTAAGCATCAGTTTGATGGAAACGTTGTGGTGTTTGAAAGAGTTTAAGCAGTAGGCCTAGTGAATGTAAATACATCGGGGAAGGGCTGACGGTGACTCGGGGTGCAGCATATTCCATCGGTTCGTCTCTTCTCCGCCACGGCAGCGGCCGGGTTACGAGGAAACTCACATAAAAACGGCAGCGAATGCGATCGGTAGAACCCTCTATTCGAGGGAAAGGGCGAAAGCGCTGCGTTTATCAGTGGATAAAAAGAGAGAGACCGCGGGTCACGGGACACGCCCGGTCCTGTCATGTCCACCGCAGAACAGCTGTTAGTGTCATTCTACCTGTTGTGTCATTGAGGCGGAACGCGCTGCGTCAATTAAGCGCATAATATAAAAATAAAAAAATCACCGAATAATAACGGGACTATTCGGAAATTATCCGTATCTAACTCATTATCTGTGCTTATCCGAATACATATTTGGATTCGGGCTCATCCCTAGTGGGTGATATCCACCTCGGAGTGACCAAGGATGTTCACTTGATCACTCGGCCCTCCAAGGGTCTATATCACGAAGTTCACTTCAGTTTCCAGACAATTGAAACGACACTTAAGATGGCGGCAGGGATTCCCCAGAGTGCAAGTGAACGAGGGCATGTTGAACGGGTATTGGAACCAGGCCCCCAGGATGCTGCCTTCTCCGAGCAACCAGCATGGACTAGTGGCCAACCCATTAGTACTGCATGCTGTGAATGGGGAGCTTATTTTCCATGGAGCCCAGAGGCAGATTTTCCCGTCCACCCCAATACAACGGCGAACAAGATTGTGTCTCCGCAAATTTTTTCTGGATATCAATCATAGGCTCATACTTATCTTTAGACCATGTACTAATAAAACTGAAGTTTTCTCATCTAAAAACGCCACCTCAAGCGTTTTATTAGCCCAACCGCTTTCAACGTCTTTCAGTTTGTTTTCGCGGGAGGAGGAGGGGTGGGCAGCCGTGGGCAGCTGAATAGAGTCGTAGTGAAACAAATGTTTCGGTTTTCTGCTCCGGCCTCCGAGAGGGCTCAGTGTTTCTTTATAGGTCCATGACTCTTTCAGTGCGAGGCTCCATTAACTTCTCGTGTCTGAGGTTTTTCCTTTTACTTAACATGAAGGACGTTGATGATTTTAGGCATGTGACTTTTTAACATTACAGTCGCCGAGGGATTTGTAGACTGGTTCAGCTGTTAGTCGCGTGAGCTCAACTCTCACGTTCCTCTGCTTGCGATCATTGCGATTCACCATATATTGATCCATTTATTCAAAAGATCCATAGGCAAAGGATGGGTGCATTACGGGATCATGTACAAAAACTAGCGGATCATGTACAAAAAATCCAGCGGCAGCCTCACTATCACCTCCAGCTGTGCTGATGAGCTCTAATAATCTCTAAGGGTACTATGCCATTTGCGCTACCCATGGTGTGGAAAACACCAAAACACATCAAATGCCTGTAACAGGCACGGATGTATTGATTAATTGAATGATTATGGGAGTCCTACGTATTTTTATAACATTGTTAGTGTAATATAACCATTTCAGTTACGTTGGTTTTTAATTTGCAGTTGCTTGTTACGTATGACAGTTAACAATGTTGTGTGTTGTAATTAATTATGTTGGTATAGGCTACTCCAACTTCGTTGCTGTTCCCATTCTGATTAGGCAATTGCTTTGACAACCACACATTCGGTCTTATAATTAAACTTTAAAAAGCTCACTTTGGCATTTGAACATTTGTTTGCTTTATTTCAATAGAGCACCAAGAACTTTGCTCACTACCTAACGGCACACGCTACGAAAACAGCGCTAACCCACTAGCTGGTTTAGCTTACATTAGCTAATAGTGCTGCCCTGATGGCAGGAGGAGTCTTCGTTTAGAACTTGTGAATCACTATATTACTGAACAACAACGGGATGTTATTTTAAGATTACATAGCCTACAGAGAATCATCGGGGATATGTAATTTATACTTCCATGGTAGATAAACAATAACTGTGCTCGTCTCCGCTTAGCTTCAGCTTAGTTTACGGCATGGACATATTAGACTGTTACACTGCTTTCTTCATCCAAGAACGTCAGTGAAACGTGCACTGCGCGTCACGCTTTAGGGGCGTGTTGGCACCGTGTACCGCGGAAGGAATACTTCCTGTATGGTTGCCCTGCGCCAATGAGCAGCTTTCAGAGGAATGAATGGCTTCAACGTTCCAACGGTTTTCAGTCCGCTGTCCATTTTTCTTTATAGGTCCATGATTGGAACGCAGGGTAAGTTTATTTTCCTAGCTCTCCAGGTGGAGATGGACCGCCATCATCCAGATTCTGATCCGGCCTGTTCCTGTATTGACCCGCCTTTTGGACTTTGGACTTACCCTTTTGCCTGCTCCCTATCTGATTTGTTTGCCACCTGATTTATCTCCTGCCTTACCAAGCTGAGTATTAAACGCTGTTTCTGAACCTGAACTGTTACCGGTGTCATGCTATCAGGTTCTTGTCTGTCATTTTGTGAAACCTGACATGATCGTCACCTTGAACACATGAACAATTTCCTGAAGACATTTCTGAAGGGTCTTGGACCAAACCTGTCTGAACAATCGGCACACAGAATCAGCCAGTCCATCGGAGTCCTAAAGGAAATGATGAACAAGGTGGATGCTGAATTGCATGTCAACAGTCCAACTGGCACCCATCTTGCAGAGCAGCAGACTCGGGATGTTTTAAAGCTGATGGAGGTTTTCAGGGAGAGACAACTTTTTACAGAGATACCTGGCAGACGATACACTGCCTGCCCTGCCTTTGACAAGAGCCTGCTAGGTAGGATCAAGCACAGAGAGCTTTGGCAATGGTTGAGGATGAAGGACTGGAGAAATATGCAAATCTAACTGACATGTCAAGTTGAGTGCACACCCGTTGTACATGTGTAAATGGTTACATACATTTCTTTTTTTTTCAATAGTTTTTTTAAAGTTATTTTTGTTCTTCGAGTGTAAACCGTTCTTGGCAATTCTATTTCTTACTGCAAGTTCAAGCGTGTTATGTGAGTTTTTTTTTAGTAGTCTTAGGGGCACTTTACACGACAACACAAAACGGTGCATACGCGAAAATATTTTCGCGGTTGCACTATATCATTTACAGGAAAACAGCAAACGCACGCATGAAACCGCAGGTTTTTGAGATCACCTCCCAGGGAGGATTTTTTGGAAAACTTAACGGTTTTGGTTTCCTGTAAACACCGTAACCATTTCCCCTGATAACGCTGACGTCACGGCTCCACCCTCACACATGCGTAGTCTATAACATTTGCTGTCAAAATACCCACAAGCGAGTTATAAAGTTAGAAGACAACATGAACGGTGTCTCCACGGCACCATCACTGTGGAGAGTGTCAGCGGAGAGTGTCGTGCAGGCCTAAAATATAGGCTAACACTCGCCAATTTAGTCCAAGCGATTACCGCAGTAAGTTATTGAGACCACCCGCCACTTTGGCTGGGGAAAGAGTTGTGCTCTGCCTGTTTTTCTAGCTAAACAAACGTGTGTCACTTTGCCAGGGACACGGCTCTCTCTACATTTTAAAACACTATCAGCGTGCAGCGGTTAAGTTACTGTTCAACAAAAGGAGCATTAAGGCTACGGCTTCACAGTAAAAGCATTTCACTGGCTAAACATTAATAGCATTTCACTGGACACACGTGAGTTGACTTTTATTTTGAAGTACGCCTAACAGGAAGGTATCCGCTCACGAAGTCCCTTCACTACCAGCATGTCTTCTGTTTTCACGAGTTCAATGCGGTGAAATAAAAGGACAGAAAGCTTGTCTTTTACAATATGTGTAACCCCAAGCTTACACCAACCGCTTTATGAACGTTAGTGGCATTAATTTTCGGTTACAGTAAGGTTTTATGCATCAAATTGTACCGGAAGAGCCATCTACTAGGCTGTGTCACCGCTGACTATTGGCTTGGCATGGCTGCTACACTGCTACTTTAGCGATTTCGGCCCGTTTCCTCTGAAAACATGTGCACGGGTGAAGATGTCAGATAAATTGTCTCTGAACGGGTTTTTTTTTTTTAAACCTAAAACTGGAAAACTGTCACGTTTTCACAGTGTAAAGTGCCCCTTATAGAATAAATGCAATGCCAAGTGTCCATCTCCAACTTTATTCACATGTAGTCATTTTAAAACAGTTGAAGGAATATTGGAGCAGAACTCTGTCAAAAGTGATTACAGTGACGCTATTTACAAGTGTTTACATACTGCCGTTTGTCATCAGTCTGAGCTCATCAGTAAAGAAAGTCCAGATTCTGAACTGCTGCATGATGTTAGCATGTTTCCCTCATTCGCCTCACCAATGTACCCTGTGTAATCTGTGTCTGCCACCAAAAAGGCATCAAGAGGCAGATCAACTTCAGAGAATTCAAAGTCACAGAAGACCTAAAAAAAAAATTAAGAATCCCCTGTGCATGTTTTCTTCTGAATACAGGGAGATTATCAATGATGTAGCTGACATCAAATATCTTGGTGCTGTGTTTCAGAACAGAGTCAATTAGCTCACTGCTAAACTCTGTGCAATCTGATCTGTTAGTGTACAGAGGTATGTATTCCTGGACTAAGCTGTTCTTGTATTCCATCAGAAGATCCCTCACCAAAACTTGTTGCTTCTCTGCTTTTATCGGGTTGAGAAACTTCCTATTTTAACAATTCGTATCAAAGGGGTTGCCACATCACAGCCATCAGAGCTACAAGAACAGAGAGAATGGCAATAGGTGCAACACAAATGTCCCTGTTCAACTTTTTCTGTGTGATGTTCAAAGTGGGAGTACAGGGCTTTCCGAAAGCAGCTAGTGATGCCTTTTTCAACTAACAGTTTTACTGCTTCGTCTACTTTAGTGTGCTGCCTTATTGCGTAGACAATAGCGTGTGACGGGGACCCATCTCTCCCGGCCCTGCCAACTTCTTGAAGGATAGCCTCTACATCCTCTGGTAGGGTACCGTGTGTGCCTGTGTGCGTGTGTGCAGCAGCATTACGGCAGAGTCTAAGCTGAACTGTGGCGCGAAACAAACGTTTTCCCCCCCATGAAATATAGATTCTGCTATGAGAATATTTAGGATTCGGGTACGGTGACGTTGAAGAGATATAAGTGTTTAAAACTTGGAAACTTATAGTCACGTGGCGACCGGTGGCCGCACACACCCAGTCTATCAACACATCGCAGAGAAAAGTCAAATTAATGCATGAGAGTGAAGGGCCAAGCACGTTAAGTTTAAAGACACTGCTACTGTCTTTGCACTTTGGAGGAATGCGTTTTTTTTTTTAAACCATAATTTTTTATTATTTTGAAAACAGTATGCCTATAGGCTACTAGCCTACAAGCTTTATTTTATATATTTTCAATGATTCTTAAAGGCCCGGACACACCGGCCCGATAATCGCCGTCGTAGAGTATGGAGCGGGCGGGGACACGTGCCGTGTAATCGGTCGTCGTAGATGTGGTCTGGCTTATGTTCAATCGGTGGCGGGCAGTCTTTCAGTTTGAGCAATTTGATTTGTGGAGGGCTAGCGAATCAGTGAAGCCCGGCAGTGAGGTGGGTAGCACAAACAGCTAGCCATCGTTTTAATGTGTTTGTTTGTTTCGTTCAGCGAGTACTCACATGCATCAACCCTTGTTGACTGCTCGACACCATGCTCGACACTCTCTGCTAAAAATTGTGCTCTTTATGGTCCATAAATATAAATACGTATTTCTATCTATGTTTATGGTCTAGAGAGCCGTCCATCATTTCCGGCTTCCGTATTTTTTCTGGCCACAATACAGATTAGCGCCGCCTGCTGTTATGGAGACATTACGTCCCGCGCAAGCGCAGAGCGTACGGAAAGTCAGCAGTCGGCTTGGTGTGTTCTTTGCACTTTTTTGGCCGCGACGGGAAGACTGGAGCTGCCTGAATCGGCAAACTCCATTTTCGGGTAGTCGGACCGGTGTGTCCTGGCCTTAATATGTGCATGTTTTAAATTGAGATATATGGGTTTCAAAACCTCTAAAGTAATGTTTAAAGTAACTTGTAATCAAACCTAGTTACTTTTAACATCAAGTAATCAGTAAAGTAACTAAGTTACTATTTTAAGGAGTAACTAGTAATCAGTAAATGGATTACTTTTTCAAAGTAACTGTGGCAACACTGGTTTTGAGGTAGGTAGGCAGGCTGGAGGTAGTACTGCAGCCAGAGGGAACACAACGTTAGTATGCGGTCGAAAAACAACAAGAAAGAGAGAGAGAGCGCACGAGTGATAACAGATACAGAAGCCAGGCACGTATAAATACCACGGGTAGTGCGAAGTACGATCTGGCACCGACTCCAGGGAATCCTAAGGGTATATGAAGGGGAGATGATTGGAGATGAAGACCAGGTGAGCAGATTGCAGATGAGGGCCAGGTGTGAGGTGAGATAGACAGGGGGAGTGGCAGACACAGGAGGAGGAAAACACAGCAGGCTGCAGTAACCACAACAAAACTATTGCTGAGGCAGTGAATGCCACTGCCTTAGAAGGTCGGTCTGTGGCCAAACTTTAAAAAAAAAAGGTCGGACATAAAATTGGAGGCCAAAAAGCGCCTGGCGCACCATCGCCAGAGCGTGTCTGCCACGGGCGGGGGAAAGGGGACGCCGGAACTGACCCCTCTTGATGAGAGGCTGGCAGGCATCCTCGGTGAGTCCCTCTTGAGTGGAGTAGAGGCGGAGGAGGACACCGACGTGCCAGCAGATGAAATGGGTATGTAGGCGTATTTGCAATTGCTTTTATGGAAAGAGTCAAATAAATGCATTCAAGTCACATGTATGTTCAAAACACTTTATTTACACAAATCCATTGTTTTTAGTTGCTGCATGTCCAGTGGAGAGGGTGTTGCAGCTGAGAAGCCGTCTGGGCGAGCCAAACCTCCACATGCGTCTCCATCCGTCCTCACTGACTCAGTCCTTGACAAGCAGAGAGAAACAATTCAGTGCATCAGAGAAGTGGCAGGAGAGTTGAAGGCCATCAAGACCGTGTTGACCGAAATCAGCACGAAAATTAGATAATCTGTTAATAAATAATTGTGTTTCCATACCTTGTTTGTTGTTTTTACAACCGCCTCATCACAGCCAAACGCTGGCGCACAGCCGCACCGTTTGGCTGAAATGCCTGGGGATGGGGGTTGGGTCCAACACAGCCTACCACTCCAGGGGGTAGAGGCACATTTTTAAGCTGTGCCATATTATGCAGCACAGCACCTTCCCTGATCTATATAGCAGCCTCCCTCCAGTGCAGTCTAGGCACCTCCATCTGCCCTTCAAAGGCCCGATGGTGTGCTCCACCACAGAGCGTGCCTGGCTATGCTTAAAGTTGTATTGCCTTTCTTCCGCGCTCTGTGGGTTAGCGAAAGGCATGAGCAGCCACTGCTTAAGTGGATACCCACTGTCCCCTGCAAGGATAGTGAAACGATTAGATACTGAAGTACAGAGAAAATGCGATTTAAGATATTCACATCAATCAAACTTACCCAGAATCCAGCCATCACGCACAGCCCCAGCCTCAAGTCTCCGACCAACACTGCTATGTCTCAAAATGAATGAGTCATGGGTTGACCCAGGCCACTGAGCTACAGCGTTTACGAGTAACATGTCCGCATCACAAATGACTTGGATATTGATTGAATGAAAATGCTTTCGCCCCTTATTGCAACATGAGTGCAGTCAAAGGCACCGATCACATTTGGGAAACCGGACATTTTTTTTCAAATTGCGTTTTTTTGTTTGCCTGTTCAGCCACCGTGTAAGGAAACTTGATGTAAAGATGTGTCAAACTTACAATTCCTCCTAACACGGCTGAGGGTTGGCTGAGATATCCCCGACCTGTCAGCCAACTCCCTCTGAAAAGTGCCGGTTGCCAGAAACCTCATGGTCAAGACTTGAAGTGGGACTGGCACGGCGTTATTCCGCCGGGTTTTCCGCTCCAACGCTGGGCCCAAAACCGCCCACCGGTCGAGCAGAACAGTGTGTGGTAGTCTGAACCGGCTCATCAGCCACTCGTCACCATTTGCAAGTAAATCAGCATGTTCTCTGAAGATTCTCTCTCTCTCCGAATCCTTCCACGTGCCACGTCTTCCAAAAAAGCCAATTCAGCCATTGTGCGTCATTACGCATTGTGATGGCATGCCTTTTTATACCCATCCATTTGATTGAATCTTAAATGCTACTAATTAGTAAATTATGGAAACAACAAATGGTTTTGCACAACAAGCATTTATAATCATAATTAAACTGAGGCTTCCGTAGTTGTAGGAGCAGAGTGGCAGACGCAACCGGCCGGTCGCTAAGCTAACTAAGCTGAAAAACTACTCAAACCTACTCAAAGAGAACCAGAGGAAATCGGGACAACAGGCCATGGGTCCTAAAAAGAATCCACAGATGGAGGAGGATGTTGAGGACATAAAAAAGTCGCTCGACTTCCTGACGGGGGAACTGGCTGCTGTCAGGCTACAGCAGACCAGCATTCTGAACCTCGTAAAAGAGGTGAAAACTCTGCGGATCCAAAACGCCGAGAAAGATAAACAACTTGCCGACTTGGAAAATAAAGTTGCTGAGTTAGAGCAGTACACCAGGATCAACAATGTCATTGTCACCGGGCTGAAAATCAAACCCCGGTCATACGCCCGGGCGGTGACAGCTGACAGCGAGGGGGGCCTCGGTGAACAGGATGCCGGCTCAACGGAGCAACAGGTGGCTGCCTTCCTGCAGTCCAAAGGGATCCACCTGAACTGCAACCACATCGAGGCATGCCACCCTCTGCCGAGGAAAAATAATAGCGATAAACCGGCCATAATCATCCGGTTCGCAAATAGAAAGAACAAGATCGCTCTACTGAGAGAAGGCAGACGTCTTAAAGGATCCGATGTATACCTGAACGAGCATCTCACCAAACGCAACGCCGAAATAGCCAAACAGGCACGCTACCTCAGGAAGCAGAAACAAATCCAAAACACCTGGACCACCAACTGCAAGGTTTTCATTAAACTCAACGGGCCACCGGAGGAAGCTAAAGTGCTGGTAATCAGAGATGTCGCAGAGCTGGGCAAATACCAATAATCATTTACTGGAATATGAGGTAACATGCAGACACACACACACACACACACACACACACACACACACACACACACACACACACACACACACACACACACACACACACACACACAATCATGACACACACTGACGGAATCCAGCCAAATACACGTGGAATCAACAGCCAAATATATCAGAGGATAAGCGAGCATGAACAACTGGAGTTAAACACATGTGATTACTCTGATCACAATCTAAAAGATATGGAACATGACTTAGACCCGGACAATAATTTCTTCTCGAATATTAACAATGACAACAATATATGCTGCTACTGCACAGATGATCAGTATAACCGGAACATTACATCGAAGGGGAAATTATCAATTATACACTTCAATAGCAGAAGTATGTATGCAAACTTCAATAACATCAAGGAATATTTAAAGAAATTCACTCAACCGTTCAATATAATTGCCATATCTGAAACATGGATCAACACGGACAAAGGGATAGATTTCGAACTAAATGGTTATGAACTCGGGTATAATAATAGAAAAAACAAGGGTGGAGGAGGAGTGGCAATATATGTAGATGTGTCATTGAACTTTAGGGTATTGGAATGTATGACAACTGTGGTTGATAACTTACTGGAATGTATAACAATTGAAATCTGCAAGAAAAAAAACAAAAATGTCATAATAAGCTGTATATATAGGGCTCCTGGGTCAAGCATTGAAATATTTAAGGACTGGATAGAGGGCATGTTTTCTCAAATAGACAGCAAAATAGTTTTTATCTGTGGAGATTTCAATATTGATCTGTTAAATCCTAATAAACACAACATTACAGATGAATTTGTCAATACCATGTACAGTATGAGCCTAATTCCGAAAATCACTAGACCCAGTAGAATTACATCCCATTGTGCCACTTTGATTGATAACATATTCACAAATGAAATCGAAAACAATGTAATGAGTGGATTATTGATTAATGATATCAGTGACCACTTGCCAGTCTTTACAATCTATGACTGCAATTACAAAAATAAGCTAGATAAACAAACGGAATACAAACGAGTGAAGTCAGAAGAAACCATCAATGCACTAAAAAACGACTTGATGGCTCAGAACTGGGACATAATATACCAAGCAAATGAAATTGACGGTGCATACGAAACATTTCTAAGTATATTTAGGTCATTATATGATAAAAACTGTCCAATCCAAGAATACAATAGACTACTAAAATATAACAAATGTCCATGGATCACAAAGGGATTACAAAATGCCTGTAAAAAGAAAAACACACTTTACAGAGAGTTCATAAGACATAGAACTAAAGATGCTGAGAATAAATATAAAGTATATAAAAATAAATTAATCAATATTATAAGAATAAGCAAGAAAGAATATTATAAGAAAATATTAGATGATAACAAGAATAATATTAAAGTAATATGGAATATACTAAACAGTATTATAAGAAATAGCCCTAGGCAAATAAGTTATCCTAAGTATTTTATTGATAAGGATAATGAAAACTATAATATGGATGACGTAGCTAACAGATTTAATAAATTCTTTGTAAATGTTGGACCTGAACTGGCAGAAAAAATCCCTGATCCAGGGACATCTGGTGAAAGCTATGATAGATCACTGGAAAGAAATCCCTACTCAATGTTTCTCAAAGCAGTAGAGGAGAAAGAAATATTGGATATTGTTACAAAATATAAAAACAAAAAGTCTACTGATTTTAATGACATCGACATGACATTGGTCAAGAAAGTCATTGTGGGTATTTCAAAACCATTGACGTTTATCTGTAATTTATCATTTCAAACTGGTACATTTCCAAATCAAATGAAAACAGCAAAAGTCATACCACTGTACAAAACTGGGAACAAGCATCACTTCACCAACTACAGACCTGTCTCTCTACTTCCACAATTCTCCAAAATATTAGAAAAAATCTTCAACAATAGACTGGATACATTCTTAGAAAAGCACAAATTAATTAATGACAGTCAATATGGATTCAGAACCAACAGATCAACATCACTTGCATTAATAGAGTCAGTTGAAGAAATTATAAATGCTATTGAACAGAAAAAATATGCAGTAGGAGTATTTATTGATATCAGAAAAGCTTTCGACACAATCAATCATAACATTTTATTCAATAAACTGGAAAGATATGGAATAAGGGGGATAGTATTGGAGTGGATAAAAAGCTATTTAAGCAAAAGGAAGCAGTTTGTGAAGTTGGGCGACTGTTCGTCATCATGTTTGGACATTCCATGTGGCGTACCCCAGGGGTCAGTGCTGGGTCCGAAACTGTTTATCATGTATATTAATGATATATGTAATGTTTCAAATGTATTGAGGATGGTTCTATTTGCTGATGACACTAATATTTTCTGTTCTGGGGAGAATTTAAAACAACTAGAAGAAATCATCAATAAGGAAATGAGCAAAGTAAAAACATGGTTTGATAAAAACAAACTATCATTAAACTTAAGCAAAACAAAAATAATGTTATTTGGTAACTGTAGAATGAACACGAAAATAAATATCAATATAAATGGAGTTGAAATTGAAAGAGTTTCCGAAAATAAATTTCTTGGGGTTATAATAGATGAGAGATTAAGTTGGAAATCACATATTACACACGTACAATCAAAACTATCAAGAAGCATTTATGTATTAAACAAAGTAAAACAGGTTCTAGATCAAAAATCACTCCGTATTCTCTACTGTTCACTAGTCTTACCATACCTCAGTTACTGTACAGAAGTCTGGGGTAACACATACAAAACATCATTACGTTCACTCACTATTCTTCAAAAAAAAGCAATCCGCATTATTCACAATGTGAGATATCTGGATCACACTAACCCATTATTCATACGGTCAAAATTATTAAAATTCACACATCTGGTGGAATTTAAAACTGCACAGATAATGTTTAAGGCTAGAATCAACATATTACCCTTAAACATACAAAAATTATTCAATGATCGTGAGGGGGGATATAATTTAAGGGGAAATTTTAATTTCAAAGTGAACAGCGTCCGTACGACCAGGAAAACGTTTTGCATTTCAATATGTGGTGTGAGACTATGGAACAGTTTGAGTGGGGAGATCAAGGAATGTCCAAACATTAACCAGTTTAAAATAAAATACAAAGAATTGATTTTCACAAGGTACAGGGATGAAGAAGGT
The DNA here is from genome assembly GCA_026122265.1 of Ammodytes dubius. Taxonomy (NCBI): domain Eukaryota; kingdom Metazoa; phylum Chordata; class Actinopteri; order Uranoscopiformes; family Ammodytidae; genus Ammodytes; species Ammodytes dubius. The sequence goes on along the minus strand of CM047515.1, from coordinate 1,870,977 downwards.
GTTTAACATAGTGTATATGTTTATATGTATGTATATTTGTATATATTTGACGGTATTTATATAATATTGAATGTTTAATTAGATATTATTATAAGATTACTTGACAATATTATTAGATAAATCCAACAATATTATTAGATAAATATGCAATTGGTAACAAATTGTATCATATTGAAAATTAATATATATTAATATGTACTATTTTTTTTTCCGATTATTATTATATCATTAATAAGGAAGCCAATAGTCATTATAGATATATAAATCAGGGAGAAGGGGTGAGATTAAATAAGTGTTCTTCTTCTCACCCCTTTTCGAACAGGTAAAGCAAGTGCAAGACAGTTTATTTTCATTTGTGGTTTTCACTGTGTGTAAATATTACTTTAATGTAACTGTCCACTTGTTTAATTTATTTTATTGTTTATTATTGCTTTTTTGTTTTTTATTGTTTACTTGTTCGAAATAAAACCTTTTTCAATTCAATTCAATTCAAAACTCCCTGGTTTGAACACGATATGTGCTCCTATCCGCCAGACGGAGGCCTCAAGAAAAAGCATCAGTGTAAACGTGTCCTTATCGCCATATTATTTATGAGAATAAATTCCATAACATGGGTTTATTTGTAAAGATATCTTTATTTGAATTTATGATAAGACTACTAGTTCTTTATTTTTCCCCCCGCACTGCACAGAGAATCTATGAAACAGGTGTTTGTGTATTAATTGTAAGAATGGATTTTAGAATTCTTAATATGATTAGGCCTAATCAGAGGCAATAATTTGATTTATTTTACACAATTGTCTCAGTTTCCAAATGTTACCGTGTTTCATTCTTCTGCCATCAGCGTCGCCGTTTCTCCTTTCTCCGCTTCTGTGCTTACGCATGGGTCAGAGCTTGCGTGGAGGACCGCACATCTTCCCGTCAAGTTTGGTTTTTATAAATCCCAATATTTGCTCTTTATACACCTCTTCTGGGTGTATGCCCCGTTTATAAATCAGGCCCCAGAACTTCGTTTGCATGTGGCAAATGCACCTCAATAAGCTGCCATTCCTATATTCTAATTACGGTATTGGAAAAGGGTGAAGTAATATAAGGTCATAGAAAAGTGTAATTGTGAATGCTGAGAATATTGACTAACTTCCATACATCAATGTAATGATTTGAGTGTATTTGCAGCACAGTGCCTAGACATGTACTTTGCAGAGGGTCTGCCAAAGGGTAGGTGATAGCAAGACAGACAGGGGTCACATAGTTCCCTTACTCACAGCGTTACCCAAACTATTATTTAACGTCATCACAAATTGAGAGATCACTGAACATGGGAATAGACGTAAGCGTTCCATTCATCCAAAACTGTCAGACGTAGTAGAGTAGATCGTTTACCAACCACACTCATTTGGCACTAGCCTATAATGATTAAATAACCAGTGGGCTCACACTGCTAACAGAATGTAGGCTAGTTGATTAAGGAACACTGTGAATTGCAGCATGCTGTGATTTCACTTAGGGAACTGTATCCACAGTCAAGTATGTAGCCTTCATACATTCAAATTAGCCTACTTGTATTGCTTCTTATATTGAATAGCTTACTGTTTCGTTAGAGCAAGTTTATCAGATGCCTCTTACCATTTGTAAATGAGATGGACCTCATCTACCACAATCCCCAAGAGATTTTCCCAGAAGACCTTTGAAGCCAACATGTCTTGCCATTTCTTCTGCAGCCAGGATTCAGGACTGCATTTTTATTTGGCATTGCCCGCTTCGGACTTGATTCTGGTCGTGGATGCCAATTTGCAAACCTAGAGTTATTTCCATGTTCTTTGAAGGTCAGGATACCTTTGTGTTGATGCAGATCAGCATTGGTTTCTTCATTGAAATCTTCATGTCTCGTGCCTATTAAATGTCGTTGGGCAGAAGTATTAAAAATCGAAGACTAAAATCACTTATACGTAAATATTATAATTGCAGTGCTTACAACCTATATCCAAACTTAAAGGCCTACTTCACCGGTTTGAATATGAAGGTGTATTGAATTCTGAGATCCCATGTAGTATAAATGTGCAAAAAAAATGAAATTGGTTCATCCTCGCCTGAGAAAAGGCAGAAAGAGTGTTTTTTTAACCCTATATTTCTCCTTCTCGTGACATCACAGAAAGAGAAATATAGGGCTAAAAAAAAAAAACTTACTTTGTAAATATTACTGTGATGTCTTTTACTGTGACATCACAGTAATATTTACAAGTAAGTTTTTTTAGGCCTTTAACTTCACTTTCAGGATTGATCTCAATGTCATCGGGCCCTTTCCCCTGCTGCAGGCCAGACAGTTTTCCTTTTTCCATAGCTATCAACAGCTTGCTTACTTTTGCAAGCTGCACGGTACTCTCTGCAAGCCGGTAGAATTCCCCGTGAACCCGGATATCGTGTCCAAGGAAGGTGGCAAGTTGATCCATTTCGTTTTCTTTTAGGTTGAGTACTGTGGAAAAAGTGGCAACCTGTTTCCTCAGTCTTGTTGAGGTGAGTGCTCCTGGGTTTTTGCACCACATAGGTTTGAATACTTGACTTTGAATACAGTCAAGAGCCTCTGTAATGGGAAAGGACACAAGGGCGTGCAAACAAGTATATACATTCTCTACGTGGACTTGACATATGTTCCTGTTTTTAATGAGGAGATCCATTGCAGAGATTATTTCCGGTGTAAGAAGCACGGGCACCATTCGGGACCTTTTACCTCAAATCTCAACTTGGTCGAAGTATTTTGCAACCTTCTTCTCAAACTCAGAAAGGCCCATCATAATGTCAGGATTCAACTCTGTGCGATTCCTTGTTGAAAAGCCTGGAGTTCCATTTTTTAGAGTTCCCCTTGCCTACTTCTGTTAAATAAAACTACCTGCATCAGAGTCACAAGATGTCCAATGCTTTTGATTTTGGGTTCTTGTTACGGTAGCTGGTGGGCAAGTAGGACCCAAATACAGACTGTTTAAGTAAAGGATCATTTATTCTCCAAAAAAAATCCAACTCACAAAAACACAGAGAACACTGGTAACACGGAGGCCGGGACTCACCAACAACAACCATAATGCTAAGACAAGGAACAAAGAAACACAATGACTATATACACACAAGACAGGGTAAGCAACGAGGAACAGGTGGAACACATTAGGGGAGGGAGCAGTAATCACACAGGAGGGAAACTTGACAGGAAATGGGGAGAAACAAGACAGACATACCAAAGTAAAACAGGAAACACAGGGAAACCACCATACTAAGACAAGACACAGACAGACCATGACAGTTCTTCCTTAAAGTCCTTCATTCACTTTGCATGCTCACTAGCAAGACACTTGTGCATCAGGTGCATATCGTGTGTAAAGGGTAAAACATGTGGTTTATTCCATATGGCTTGTCGAAGTGTACCCAATGCAGCACCTGAAATGGACTCCATCCATCGTTTCTCGTATAGTGGCAAATTGCTTGGCAGACTCAGCAATGGCGTGGCAAGTTTCTGGGCATAACAAGGTCTTCAGTGCTTTTCAAAGGTGTTGCAGCTCTTGCAGTTATCAATAGTCTTGCCATCTCCCTAATCTTTTGACGTATGTAATCATTCCTATTCTCATTTGGTTAACTGGCATTGTATATTAACTCACCAACATACTTACTTACTCCTCTTCGTCCCCTATGGGACACAAGGCTTCAATGAGCACTCTCCATTGCATTCGGTCCCTGGCAGCATGTTGGGCCTCTCCCCATGACAGGTTAATCTGGTCCAGCTCTTGTGTCACAGTTCTCCAGGTTTTCTTTCGCCTGGTGGTGTCCATCTTAAGGCGACTTTTGTGATGCGGTCCTGCTCCATCCTCAACACATGTCCTAGCCATCTCAGGCGTCTATGCGTAATCTCCTTGGTGATGCTCCGTTTTTTTGTGAAGGTCATTGTTGGAGATCTTATTAGGCCAACAGATCTGGCATATACGTCGGAGGCATCTATTATGGAACACTTCCATTCTCCTCACGTCTGTTTTGACCAGCTCTCTGCACCGTACAGAAGAACAGACTTTACATTGCTGTTGTATATGAGCATCTTTGTTTTAAAGGTGAAGTAAGCGTATTTATTTATGTTAATATAAGTGTTAAATCGCTCTTTACTCATAGTGTGCACGTTTCATAAAGCCAATCTCTCAGTCACTCGCTCTGCATGCAATCGGCAAAAATAAACTTTTCGGGGATCCCGAAACTGGTATCCAATCAGAAGAGAGAACGCTACAAACCAGCACCCGTCTCACTGACGGTGCACTCGCAGAGCGACAGATGGGTGAATGTTTATGCGCCTACAATGGCGGAGCAGGTAAAAATCCTTCCAAATGTCTGTTTTGATGGTTTTTATCATGTTTTATCACACGTATGGATCTGAGATGATGCTAGATAACTCGCTGCTTCATAGACAATCTCATGCATAAAGTCCTTGTCAAAACTTGCAGTTACAAATCATTAGATGACCAACTTTTGTTGGTCTTCGACAAGCAACCATTTCTCCATCACCACAGCTTGCCACTGTAGCGTTATGGTTAAAATGTTCTCTCTTTTTAAGAGACCATAACAAGTCTCTTCTTTCGCAATCATTTTTAATAAAACTGAAAGCGATTGAAACATCAGATTGGGCAGATTTGAGGTGTCTTGCCAATTTAGAAATGGCCTTCTTACAATACAAAATATCCAGATTTTTCCCAGTGTCCTGACTTTGAAGGTGTGTTATCATAAAAATATCCTGAGATGAAAACACACACACACACACACACACACACACACACACACACACACACACACACACACACACACACACACACACACACACACACACACACACACACACACACACACACACACACACACACACACACACACACACACACACAGCCTTTGTCCATTGCTAATCCTGGGCTTGCTGGCTGCAAGACATCTGCACTACCACTGGCTATGGCATCTGTGCTGCTACAGTCAAAATAAAATAAAACCAATGAATGAACTAAAATATCAAGGCAACCCGCTCTGCCTAATGAGAAATTCACATTTTTGATATTGTTTAGTTTTTATATTAATGTGTTTTTCATTTGATTAAACTATGACACGTTTTATACCGTTAGAAGTGTGATAAGATGTAGTGCCAATCCAAGCCTCACATTACATGATCTTAAGGCTAATGTGATTACCAGCTATTGATAGGATTTGATCACAGACATCTAGAAGGCAAATACAGAGGGATTCAAGTTAAATGTCAAGTTATTATCGTTAAAAGTATGGCCCTAGGCATAGATGAATGGGGAAATTATGCCAGATTGTAAAGTGAATGCTTAACTCCCCTAAGCTTTTATAATAATAATGATAATAATAATATGTACTGTATATCCCTTCACTTGACAAAATTATGGCCGAACAATGACTGTAGGTATTTACAGCTGATGGGAGGCTGATATGACCCTCATGTAAAAAGCCCTCACATTAGTCAAGTTGTTTTGTAGGAAGAGGAAGGATGAGTGACAGGGTGTGGTAATAAAGACAAGCAGACAGGAAGTAAGCAGGCAGGAAGAGGAAATGGTCCCGGGTTCAGGGTGACTGATGGACACATGGGACATTGACAGTACCTGGTTTGGACTGATAAAAGAGATTCATGATAGCATAAACTAGATGCAAAAGCTTCACAGATGTTCACAGGATTACATTAAAGATATAGTGCGTAAACTTTTCATTTAAAAAAAATGTATGTCGGTTACATTCAGGCCATTGCCAAACAAGTTTACACAAAGTTGATTAAGCCTATCAGCTCCACAGAAAACTCCCTCTGTATTTCTCAGTATGGCATCGTTTACGAACTGGTGTCGCCCCACGAAAATGGCGCAGGAGCTCAAGAAGGGCCCACGAAATGTTTCAGTTGTTGATTCTACTGCTAAGAAAAAACCTGGAGGTACAGCAGAAGGAATACAATCCATGCGCCATCATCGAAGGCTTATCTCATGAAGATGTGCCGACAGTGGTGTTTGTTATTACTCAAAATTCCTCATGAGGCTGACAGAAGTTACTCACTATAGCTTTAAGTCACAACTGCATTCATTGTCATCTTTAAATGTAAACCTAGCTACAAATGAGATGCAGGCACACCATTTCAGTTGTTTTTCATAAGGTCAGCTGATAATGATGTGACGTTTTGTAAATTGGATGTGCTAAATTTGAGCCTAAGCTGGTTGCCTGGCAACCTCACAGTGATGACAAGACTCCAACGGTGAATCAATAGTCTGGCACATAAACCCCTCGGTAAAAACCACACACTTTGCTACACCATGTTGACCAGTGAGATGTATATGTGCTGCTTAGTGGATTGTATTTACTTTTTGGCAGAGGCTTTGTTCGAAAAGCCCTACTAACGTCCTCCCTCTTATATACTCAACATGTACTGTACATACTACATTCTGTCTACTTAACGATCGACTGTGTATGCGAGGTTCGTTGGACCGTTTACACTGAAGTATACAGAAGCAATTAAGAATTTTTTTTAAACTTCCGTGTCGTTTGAAAATACGCAATGAATTGTGGGGCGGTTGAGTAGGAAAAGTAACCTATCGATCAATACACAAAATCTATCCGGAAGTATGTACTCATCCGGGCATTTCTCGCCTACACAAACTTGCATACACAACGACAACATACTCAAATTAACGACAAAATTAGTATGAGTAGTAGGACGTTAATATAGCTTTTCGAATGCAGCCAGAGGCTTTAAGCTAACCAGCTCCCTGTTAACAATCCAGACCATGGGACTGGTATCCAGCTGAACATCTAGGCCCACTGTAACTCTTGGCAAGAAATACAATTTGCTTTGTTCCAAAAATGTTGAACTATAAATTTTAAAAATCACTCAATCCTTCAATTAATTATAAAAAATAATAGTGATGTTATTTATAAAAGTGCTGCTCCTTCTCATCTTAGAGTTGGGACATATTCAGACAAGCAGTCAGATAAATACAACGGTGCTAAACCATTTAGTGCTTTCAAAACAAGTAAAATAATTTTAAAATCAATCCTAAATGCTACAGGGAGCCAGTGGTTTTGAATTGACAGCCTTCACTAAGATGTTATTCAAACCTAGCCTGGCTCCGCCCACCTACCTACTTCCGGCCAAATTTCATTTTCCCTTCAGTAGTCAGTCTGGGGCTGGGTGGTATTAGTGGAATCTAGCTGAGGAAAATTTCCGGCCGTCCAATCAGCGAACAGAGCGAGTGGCTGAGAACGATGACGTTGAAGTCGCGCTCCAGTTTCAGTTGAATGCTGCGTTCCTTTATACTCGGAAGAAGGCTTGGTAGTTCCGAGTTCCGACCTGTCTGTGTTCCAGTGCATCTGCTCGCGAAAGTATGGCCCGCGACAACCTTTCTCGTCCAAATAACTAAACGTTAGGCTCTAGCAAGTTACCGTTGCCAGGTACCGGTAGATCCATAGACCACAATATGTGGTGAAGTCAGCAATTTCCGAGTTCCCTGTCCAACTTGAACGCACCGTCAGAAGCCGGCTCATGACACACGTGACGACCAAACGTTATGCGATTGGTTGGCTAATCCAGAGTGGCACTGGGCAGATCCAATAGTTTTAAACTTCAACAGACACCCGCCTCCAAGTGAGTGAACGTTTGCCAATTACAGCAGTTCCAGACCTTCTGTACAAATGAAATGAAGTACGATGGTCTGGTTGGACCAGGCTAACTCAAACCCTGGAGGTAATAACGAAAAATCAAAGTCGATAGAGGGGAGAGTATGATGAGAAACTACATAGGGCTATGCCTAAACAAAGGACACTGAGTAAATATCAAACAGATATAACGGCAGCCATACTTTACATTGTTGACTGGCTCCTTTTATTGTGTGGATTCCTTGTTTGTCTTAATCTCTTAACCTTTATATAGAAAATCTTTTTATAAATAGAAGTAATAAAATGACTCCTACTGAGGGGCTTGGTTTCCCATGCACAGTCACGGCGCTTTCACTGTGGTTAACCAAGTGGTCACACATGCTAATTTGCTCCGTCCTGTGTGCTTTGTGTGACGGCATGGCCCTGCTGTGCTGCTGTCTGCATCAGTGTGCTCCAGGGAACCAGCGCTAGACGCTGCAGTGCAGTTTGTCATGCCGTTGTTACTGTTGGGATTAAGGGCAGAAGCTCGCCCCTGATCCAGTTTAATGCTGTTAGAATAGCAGTGGAAATGTATTACATTCATATTGTCATATAGTACACTGACTTTTTCAGCGAGTATACTAACAAATCCCCTGTACTTTTGTTCCAAAGCCTCGCTAATTCCACTTCAAAACAAAGTGAAGCTAAAGTCTTTCAAAACCTTTTTTCTGAGCAGCCCTGAAATTCAGATGAACCACAAGCACATTTCACCATTCCTACTCAATGACCGATGCTCATGCCCAATGTAGAACATAGTGTTTAAGGTAAGGGTGTGTCGTTTACTCCCTAAACATATCCACATAATAGTTTATATGCATAACCACAATTCATGTGGGTGTGTTTAGCAATAACTGTTTTTTTACTGTGTTTTTTAATAAGATGTTACAATTTACAGCAAGAAATTTAACTAAATACCTTCATATCCTTTAACCAATTTAAATAAACTATCTTAAATCTGCCAAACTCTACCTGTAACTGTTTTAATTTGGCTATATTGTACTTTTAATTGCTGCCACTCTTCACCACTGTGTAAATGTTTCAATTGTTTTTTCTCTTCATCTGTTGTTGTGTATTTGCATTGAATATTATGTATGTATTGTTGTTTTTCCTTTGAATTTGTTTTGAACTCGACGTCATTGTAAATGAGGGTCACCCCTCAATTGGTCTCTCGAGGATAAATAAAAGTTCAATGAAATGAAATGTAAGACATAACAAGATGCTGCTACTCGGGTGGTTCTAACACAGTTTTCTTTTATAAAGTGCAAAAAAAAAGATAATCTAATAAACCCAATTAATATCCCCGTAAAATAACCATATTGCCAAATGCAGATTTTGCAGAAAGTTAGAATTTTTATTAAACATTGATAAGGACTAAATCAAATGAGTTTTGCAGAACTGACAAAGATTCCTGTCTGGCGGCAGGATTGATTTTGATCTCAAGAGTCTGGTGTCCAGACAGAGATATTACCACAGTTATTGGTTATCGGATGCCATGAAATGCAAGCAGGTGGCAGGGATTAGGGGTTTGAGTGAAATGGGCTCCATCAAGGCAGATCTATCAAGCAAACTATTTACCTGGCTCACTTCATACAGATGTTTAGCATGTAGCTCAATGCGCTGCTTTGCCCCGAGTACAGTCTCACAGAGGCTCCAGCACGGCTGTGAACTGCTAAGGTGGATTTATAGTTTTGTGTTTGGCATGTTAAGTGTTTTAATGAATTAATTTGGGCAAAACCGTCTCATAACAGGTATCTCTAGCCTCTCTGGCTACGTTTACACTACAACAGAAAGGAACGTCTTTCATTTATGTTTTTACGACATACACAACATTGTTTTTATTATGATCCGCTTATGGATCCTCTAAAGAGGTATGGAAACTCTATGCATGCCCGGCCAATATTTGGAGGAGAAACTTTATAGTAGATAGCCCATAGGTAGACGTAATACGCATGAGCGAGGTTAAGCCATGATGTCACCCTTTCCACAGAGACCTAATTTGAATATCTTAGACGCTGGCGTTGTATATTAAAAATATTCATGCTGGAACCCGTTTCAAAAGTTTTCGTTTGTGGCCCCGCCCCCGGCCTGCAAATGCCGTGGTCTTGTAAACAAACAGCCAGAATCTTAAAAATATTAAGTTGAAAAAGTTGCCTCGTAAACAGCTCCACAAACCCAAAGCTTTAATTGGATCAATTCAAGAAATTCACAAGTGGTTAACTGGCTGGCTGGAATCAGGTGATGCTGAATCACTGGACTTCCCCCATATTATACCAGCTCAGGGCGAGGGCATTAACCTTTTTAGACCTTTCACCGGCACATTTGAGAATGTGTCCAACAAGCTTGATAGGTTAGTCACAGTGAGCAGTAAGTGAAATCAAGTAAAGCGCACTTCAGAATGAACCCACTTACCTCTGTGTTCTTATTAGTATATCCTGTTTTGTAGATTACTTTTGATTTTTCACTATTTGTAAAAAAACTAAATTCAATTCCCAGAAGCAATAGAACCAAGAGATAATCTCTAACTCTGCCACGTGCACATTTTAATTTTTTTAATTTTATTTCAGACATATCAAAAACAATACAAAACTAAATGAAAAGCATAAAAATACAATAAACAAAATGTATGTTTAAATGACTTCACAAAAAGAAAAAAAAGAAAACAAATTATCTGTATTGATGTGATATGCCTGAAAAGGAGCAGGAAGAAGTATACACTTATATAGTGAATATAGACATCATTGATCTTCTTCTCGGCTAAACATCACTGTAAAGTGTTTTTAAATAAAAGTGCTATGCTTGGCATTCCTGATGCTATATTGCTTTCTCTGTCCTGTCTGCCTCAGTCAAACATTGGCCCAAAGAATGGTGAAGATGTGGGATGAAAGGTGGAGGGGAGTCAGTGGGAGGGCACGGCCACCGGGGAGAGGGGCCGATGGCAGGAGGGAGCAAGGTAGGGGGGTTAATAGTAGGATGTGAATAGGGGATTAACCCCCTAGAAGACCCACAAAAAACACACACACACTGGATTAAGCCTGTACACCTGAATGGCTCCACATTAGACAAGCTCTTAACGACACATGCCAGCCCTTCATATCCTCATGCTTCCTCTACAGCTCTGGGGAGTTGTAGAGCTTTCTATTCACTTTATATTACATGTCATAAACACAGCCCCCCCGTGTCACGCTTGTCTGACTGGGAGGATTTTTTTTCCAAAGGCGGACAAGCAAGACAAAAGAGGCAAGGGGTTCTGTGAACATTCCTCATCAACTTGTGAACATTCTCACTTGGCAGTCACGTAAATTGTGGCAGACAGCCCCGTGTTTGGAGACAGGCATGATTGGATTTTCTTTCTTTTTCTTATTTTTGTGTTTGATAAAATGCCCCATGTGGCTTGTGCTGTGCCAGAATCACATCTTTGGCTTCTCAAATATGTGTCCAAGGAAATCAGTCCTTGGCAAAATCTGAATGCCCCAAACCACCGATGGCTAAATCCCAGATATTGAATGGCTAAAACAATCAGCTGTGTAATATCCATAGCATCTAGTCAAATGTCCCTGATGGTGCAGTGAAGGAACGGTGGAGAGGATTTCATTTCTGTTATATTGTTAGAACTAGTATTTTATCAAAGTGTACATTAAAAATGAGATCATAAAACAGGTAATAATTAAGGTTTATATTACAGAATAATTTAGCGGTTAGCTAATCAGACACAATATAAGAAGAAGAAGGAAGGAGACGAAGGCAGAGACGATGTCCAGGCAGCAGGAAAGACAAACTGTCAGTGTTTGGTCGAGGACACAAAATGTTTGGTGGTGTTTTGGGAAAAAACGGACTTCCAGGAGAAGTTAGAGAGCAGCACAATAGAGCACTAGACCAGGACATAGACGGGGTTAAACTTTGGTTCAGTTTAAACTGATATGAACACAGGCTGGTCCACCAGAAGGCACCAAGGTGAGACTACAGAACCGAACCAGAGCCAGTGTGAAAGCCCTATCATACCCCTTTCCCACCAACGGGAACCAAGTGCCAACTGGTTACACCCTGTGAACCAGTTTGTTTTCCAGTGGCCAGAGCCGGCAATAGAGCAACGTCATGATGTCACTGTATCTGTGTACATCGCTGCTCTCCTGGCTAACGCTAAAGCTAGCGCTAGTTTATCGCTCAACAACAGCAGCGGATACGTCTTATTTTTTATTTTGTTTTGAATGATAAGTAATCCAAACAAAATGTTATTAGTTGGCTGAAATATATAGAGTCTTCCTTAAGTTAGTTTAGTTTTGGTTAGCCTCAAAAGACAAAAATCTAGTGAAGACAGTTGAAAGTTTGAGTTTCTGTAGCTTAGGGGAGAAAGGGGTTATACGTCACACGGGTTTGTTGTCACAATCGTTCTATCTCGGAACCAGAAGGCGCTGTCTGTGAAATTTTGGTATGTAATTATCCAGAATTGGGATCAGAGGTCACCTACATAGTCTTCCTTGGAGTTGGACTGCTGAATTTGAGGTGAGAGGACTGTTTGTGTTTTTCATGTCAAATTGAAAATATTTAGCTCCTCTCAGTAATTTTCTATTAGGCTTTTATACAATGGGTTTATAACAAAACACTTGTTACCCATAAGAAGTGTGAAGGGAAAACTATAGTTTAGATTGAGGTAAGTATTATTAATATTATTAATAAGCTTATTAATTGTCAGATGGTTTTTGGCCTTGATGCTAGCAAGAAATTCAAGTTGGGGTTGGTCGTCACATTTTGTGTGGGGTTGGTTGTCACATGTTATCCAAAGGCTGCAGCCAGAAAAGGAACCCAATAACAAATTAAATTTGTCAACTTGACAATGCAATTACATTTTCAAATTTAGTTCTGCATTCTTGCCTTCTTTTTAAGATTATTCCCATTAAGATAACATTGTGACAAACAACCCCATAGTGTGTGACAACCCACCCCTTGATGGGGTGGGTTGTCACAATTTGTAAGGGTGTCTTTGATAATTAATTTCTTTATTACAATAAGATAGAAAAAGTGAGGGGTACACATTTCAAGCAAACACCTTAAGCTTCAATTTAATGTAGGAATGACTCTTGAAAGATGTTTAGGTGATGAGCAATTCTCACTAGAGTAAAAAGTGTGCCTACTTCCCCCGTTCTCCCCTAATCGTTTGTACAGTGAAGTGGAAGTGCGGTAGAGGTTTAAGAGGTAATATATCTGAATGGCACGGCCCACCCAAATGTGCGCCGTGCCCACCCAATCAAAATTGAAGATTTATTTTTTATTTATTTTTTGGAAGTCCAAACCCACTATCGGACGGAAATGTTCGCTCGCTGTCCAAGAAAATTTCAAATAAAATTCAGCCAATTAATGAATACTATACCATCACCATGCATTGCTTAATTGGGTGGGCAGGAGACAGCCTGCCTCCACCCACCCGCTTATAGTGGTCACTGGTCAGTGGTCAGCGTTGCCAGGTCCGCTTTTTATAAGCGACTTTGGGCTTGTTTCTCAAGAGCAGTCACTGACACGGGGCTTTAAACAGCAACGTTTAAGGGAGAGCTCTGGGGCCTCATTTATAAAGCTTTGCGTGGGATTCACGTGGAAGCTGGCGTACGGAAGAAATGTAGGATGTACGTGCGAACAAAAATATTCGGATTTATAAAACAGTGCGCACTCACGTCCTACGCCTGTTTCCCTTTATAAATCACAATCCACTCTAAATGTGGCGCAGCCTTTGCGGGCTTCACGTAACGCCCATATTTACCCATACATAGTCATCGACACGCCCGAATTAATATCATTTACTGAGTGCATGAAGGCGGTAGTGGCAATCGCCGAATGAAAGGGAAATGGAAAAATAGACTCCACACGGTGTGGATCACTGCGGTCACGCCGAAGTACCCGTTGGAGAAGTGGCGACCAGGGAAAATTTAGTTTGGTGGCAGTGTGTGAGGGTAAAGGCGTCGGAGTGCAGCCTGTGGCGATCTCTGTGAACGCTGTGGTCGAAATAAAAAGAAGCGATCCGACATAAAAGTGGACGCAAAAAAGTGCATATCCTCACACAGCAGTGTTTGTGCCACGAGCGGGGGACACTGAGACCCCCCATGAGATACAGATTCGGAGAATTCATCTCGGTGCAGTGACGGGCGGCGGAGGGTTAATAATAAACTTCACAGTCCCTTTCAAAACACAGTTACGACGTGCTTAAACACAAAGAAAAACACATAGATAAAACGGACTAAAAGCCGCGAAAAATTAGCACAGTAGGCTATGTAATGTACAGTAGGCTTATGATTAGTGTGTGGAACTGTGTACTCCTGTCTGCCTGACTGAGGCATCGAGAACAGCGTCAGTGTAAAAGTAATAGGCTGTATTCCACCTCAATATTATCAGAATGAATCCAATAACATGCAGATAGGTTATTCTTTAATAGCCTAACTGCAGAGCTTATTCAAACGTTTTTTTTTGCACTCATATATCTCCGTTTGTAGGCTATTTAAGATCCTAATTCGTTTAGTTTTTGTTGGTATCACTCCATGGAAAAATCCGTGGAGGAATTGTTTTTATTAGTTGTAAGAATGGCTTCATCCGTTTTGCAAAGGAACTCCCTATATGATAGACCTACATGGCTTATAATAATAGGCCTATATCTGGATTCATTTTACACAAACACATTCGTTCTCGCACTTCATACATGTGCCGACGGAGTCGCCGTTTCTCTTTTCTCCACTTTCTGTGCGTACGCATGGGTCAGAGCTTGCGTAGAGGACCGCACTCTTCCCGTCAAGTTTGGTTTTTATAAATCCCAATATTTGCTTAGAAATTGGCGTGCGCCCTCTTCTGGGCGTACGCAAGCTTTATAAATGAGGCCCCTGGTGTCGGGGAAATATTCCAATGGCTTCCAATCTCACCTTGCAACTCAGTGGCTACTACTGCAGTTGGTGTAGGCTACTCACAATTTCAAGAACCCAGTTCCGCCGTTGTAAACGGACGGCATATGGCTCTGACCCGCTCTGACTACGGCTATAGGAGGTGATGACATACATTCTCGAATGCTAAAAACTCTACTCGCCCGCCGTAGCTGACCTCTCAAACCGTGGCGACTCGCAATGAAACTGAAATTAGATATAATATCGCTAATGAAAACAGACGGTCAAAACAGTGTCCAAATGAGCTAAAATCCTATATACAATAAACGGTAACATAGCACACTTATTTTTAGGTAAGCTCTAATTGATTATTAATTCATTTTTTCCACACATTTTTTCCACACGTTTTGAGGCGGAGGATCCCTCCGACGCTCTCTGCCCGGCCGGACGAGTTTATGTGTGTGTGGAACACAGCGATCAGTTCTGTGTCCCCACTATCAGACTCGCCATCACTCATTTCACATAGTAACTCTAATGTTGTACGGCATTTATCTTCATATCTTATCTATTGTAAGTGTTTAGCATGGTGTTTATGAATGACTGCACGTAAAGTTGTCAGATCGCGGACCCCAAACAATGCCGTTGCCTAGCAACTTGCTCGAAAATATCCCTTTCCGGTTTTGCCTGTTTTTTTAATCCAGATTAATTGTGACTTTATTTAACCATAAGGAGGACATCACAACACCATTTTAAGAAAAGTCAAGAATGGAGGGGCTTCAATATTTAAAAAAAGGATAGTTATGGGCAAATGAAAAACCGCCACAGGTAAATAAAGTCCCTAGCGAGGGCTGCGACTGCCGTCTCCTCCAGTCCCTCCGCCCAGACCACAAGTGCTGATGGCAGGCTTTGCCTTTTCCAGCACTACACAACGACGTGACCGTTCTGGGCACAAGCTGCCTGCAAATGAAAAGCGCACACGCAGTTTACAACCAATCACATACGATGATTTTGTCAAATTACAGACCAGTTATGTTTTGGTTTAAATGTTCACTGCTTCTGTGCCATGCTTCTGTGCTCTCTTTTAGTTCACACATCACACTTAGCACTTACACAGTTGTCATTCACAGAAGAATGCAGTCAGAAGCACATTTGCTGAAAGGACAGTTAGTATATATATAATTCTTTATTTCAGACCCAGGGGGATCCATATCAACACAAACAACATAAACAAATATACAAACAGAGTAAAAAATACACAGCCTTTCACAATATTCAGTGCCATGCATACAGACATGATCGCCAATGGTTCCACAGTCTGGAAGAAAATCTGACCGAACTGCATAGAGGTTTGGCCAAAACTGCAATTAAGTTATTTTCAGACTCAGATGCCCTACACATAAATGTATACATCAGGCCACGCAACACAGCAGAGCAGGTAGGGACCCCAACACTTACAAACATTTGGCTTGCACTGGAGCTTCTTGGAGCTCTCAGCAGTAGCCTCATGCTATCATTGTAGGCCACTGTAAGCTTTCTAATGCTGCCTTGTTTATAACGACACCACAGGTGGGCAGTATACAGCGGCGTACAATACGCTCTAAAGAGTGAGATTTTGACAGGTACGGAGCACATACTAAATTTACGGCAGAGCATGTTCGCTTGTGCATACAGCTTCCGACGCTGCCTATAGATATCCTTGTCATCAGACAGGTCATTAGACATAATATGGCCCCCAAGTATGTAATTTCACCACACACACTGAGTGCAGTGCCAGACAGATAGAAGTCAGGGAAGGTTGACTGTCTGTCTCCTCTGCTTCTGACAATCATGATCTTACTCTTTTTTGCGTTGTATTTTATGTCAAAATCATCACCATACTGTGTACATACTCTCAGAAGCTGTTGTAGACCAGCACTATATGGACTAAAGATGACCAGATCATCTGCGTACATAAGGTGGTTAATGAGTGAGTCCCCAATCCTACAGCCTGTACCAGATGCATTTAAAATCAAAGACAAGTCATTCCTATACATATTAAAAAGAAAAGGAGACAAAATTCCACCCTGGTGAACACCATTGGTAACATGGAAGGGATCAGATGTTACACTCCCCCATCTCACCCTCATTGCCTGATGCGAGTACCAATAGACCAAAATTCTAATTAAAAAACCAGGGACCCCACTTTTAGACAATTTTAAAAACAATTTCCCATGATTAACACGGTCAAAAGCTTTAGAAGCATCAATAAAACACATGAACATTGTGGAATTTTGCCCATTATATTTGTCTAAAATTTCCTTTAGTGCAAAAATACATAAATCAGTACCATGCTTTCTTTTAAAACCAAATTGGTGGTCAGTAGACAGGACATACCTCTCAAGTCTACTCAGTAGAACTGTCTCCAGCACTTTGGACATGACACTGGCCAGAGCTATTGGCCTGTAATTATCAGAGCTGTTTAGCTTCCCCACTTTATCTTTTATCACTGGCACTAGCACAACAGAGAGCATAGAATCTGGTAACACTCCATGAACAAAAAGGCCTGTGTAACAAAGAGCCACCAGAGGGTATAGCTTCTTACTGGCAAGTTTAACATGTTCAGCTGTAATATCATCCTGACCACAGGCCTTGTTATCTCTTAACTTCAATATTGCTTCATGGACTTCAGCAGCAGTGACAATAACATCATCATTAAAATCTACACTATCCACTACAAACATATTACCTTTTACACAGTTTAACAGTTCATAGTATTGTTTCCGCCATAACTGTGAAATTTCATCAGGACCACTCACACCATCTATATTAGATGGAAGAGATTTATTGCAATTATTAATAGTTTTTATTTCTTTCCAAAAGTCATTAACATTATTTTTTTGCAGCTTCCTTGCCAGTGAATCTGACCTCATTGTGTTTTCATTTCTTTTGATATAGCGAAGTGCATTTTTAAATCTAGCATTAGTGCATTTTTTATTTTCAAATAAAGGGCCATGCCTGCTTTTGCCTGACTCAGCCCATTCTTTAAAAGCATTCCGGGCCTCTGCATGAAGCTCTTCTACATGGTCCTTCCAACCTGGCTTAGCATTGAACACTTTAGTCCTATGTTTATATAGTGGCCTGCTCGAAATTTTAAGAGACTCCACAATTGCTTCATACAAAGAACATAACTCTTTACAATGTTGATCATCTTTACAGTTCATATCCCGACACCATAAGGCATCTCTTGGTACCTGAATATTACACAGCAAAGCATCAGTATCACTAACATATTTATTGAGATCTGTGCTAGACAGTTTCGTCCAATCTATTTTTCTTACATCAATGCCTTTATCCACAGGCAACAACACAGGTAAATTGCCAGTGTTCAAGGCCATGTGAAAGGGTATATGGTCCGTAGTAGCCAAATCATAGTCAATCTTCATAATGTCAATGGAGTCATGGGCATCCACTGTACAAAGGCAGTGATCTAGCCACGAAGTAGAGTGCCAGGCCTCGCTGATATAGGTATAACTATCATTTGGCAATAGTAATTTACTTGATAAAATCAATCCACTGTCTGAACTAAACTGAGCCAAATGTTTACCAAATAAAGAGTTGGCATCAGTTACATCAGCATTCATGTCACCAATAACATACATGCAGGTAGAAGGATTGTCCTGAATAAATGACATGATAAATGCCAATCTACTAAGGTACTCATCCTCATTTTTCATGCACTCATATGGCGTATAGACATTTAAAATCATTATTTTTTTATCATTACAACACAGCTCAATTCCAATAGCCCAGTCGTATAACATTAACCAACTGGTCATGTTTTTTATTCCTTCCACATGGTGGCCACGCCCCCTGGGATCCTCCCCCGGACGACTTTAGCGCTCAAGTCAGTTGTTGATTCACCTGCCCCATGAAAGTCCCTATGTATAGAATTTAGTCCTCCCAGGTCTTGTTTAGCCAGGAACGTCTCCTGAACACACACAATGTCACATCTCTCCATCAGTTTGTCCACAACAACACGGCGTGATTTATCAGTTTCACTGTGGCCAACACGCAGTCCACGCGCATTGTAAGATACGACACAGATGTTCATAGTAAGGTTCATTCATATCCCAGCAGCAGCTAATGCAGACCGGCTCTCGTGTGGAGCTACAGGTGTACCATGGCAAATCAGTTCACTCCCCCCCTCACCAACAACCTTGGGTACACGGGCCTCATAATAGCGGCGAACATAAGTTCCCTCGGGCCAGAGCTTTGGATCATACATATCAGCAACATTGTTACATTCAGCGGTGATGTGAAAAGAGCCATACCTGCTGCGGGCCGACTCGATCTTTCGACACGTCACTGTTTTAGCCTCCAACTTCTCCGTTAAATAGTCACGCAGCGTGTCTGCATCCAGAGTGGGAGAAAACCTAGTGGCAAACACATTCACCAGCTTTGTTTTCACCACTCCAATGTTACTCTCAGTGCCAGTTCCAATTATTCCATCATTCCTTTGCTCACGTTTAAAGTGAGCTGGCTTGTTGCGGGGTTTCGGTGGCACATTTGCTTTAAGGGACCCCAACTTTTTGCGACCTTTTTTCACAGCAGCGCTCCACTGTGGGGACTGTGGCTGTGATCGCGGCGATGTGACTTCCACATCCAGTAGCTCCTGCTGTTGAGTGGAGCCCACCAGCCCCTTCCAGTCTACCCGTGAGGTGCTGGCGATCTCGCCGGTAGGCCTATTCAGTCCCAGGAGACGCGACTTAACAGTTGGAGACGTTGTTGACTCCTCAGGGCGCACGGGGGCTACGGTGCCAGCAGCCCCAGGGTCGTAGTCCGATGTACGGTGCGTCTCCACCGCTGCCACTCGGCGATCCATGGCCGTAACAATTGTCCCCAAGTTCTCACTCACATCTGCCTGAGTATCCATTGCCTTTCTCAGGCCAGAGACTTGTTGGCTCAGCTGCTCCACTCGGCTAAGCAGAGCCGAGACGTCCATATTGCCGAACCCGACAGGTGGCAGTTCATCCAAGTAATGTGAAACAAAACGTGGAATATCTTCACCGCACTCATTAAGTAACTTCATGCAGGCCTTGATATTATTCGTGTCCTTCTGTGAGCCTTTGTGTGCGACACAGCGTTGCGTTGTATTCGGGCATAAATCAAACAACAGCCGCTTGGACTCCTCAATCCACTCAGATGAAAAGTTGTTTGTTGTCAGTAAAACAATTTCATCGTGGCTTAATATTTTCATTTTAACCACAATAAAATTTAACAATTCATCTTCCACTATCACCTTCCCACAATCCGTTTTGTAGATTTCAGGTTTTGAGCGAGGGCAAGCAGAGCCTCCACCAGCAGCACGCACCTCCGCCGCCATGATTGGCTTTTCTTTTGTATTCTCTTTTCGTTTTGTCATGAGACAATTCTCTTTTCGTTTTAATTTAGATGGATAGAAATATTCAAAACTAAGAATAACATGCAGAGAAAATATGTTTTGTAAACTGACTGTAGACTCTGCACATGTAAACAAATCCCCCTCCCCTGAAACTACAGCGCACCTTCAATATTGTGCTCACATGTTGTGGTAAATGATATTACATCCAATCAAGTGACTCAATTGATAATTTCTCTTATTTGCTATTCCAGTCAAGCTGATAGATTGTACGTATCATTCATTGATAAAGGTTGACTTGCTATTTGTTCTATGGCCCAGGGGCTTAAGCTCAGCCTACTCGGTTTGCAAGGCAAAGGAGAACAAATAAATGTATTTGTTAACCCATACATTATGTTGTATAGGGGAAGGTGGGGTGATTTGTGCATTTTGGAAGTTGCAAAACCCCTTGTTTCTAGAAAACCGTGGAAGAAATTGGAAATGTGACCACATATTTAAGAAGAGCCATCCATTTGACTCATCCTGTAAAGAAGGGAGACACAAGGAATAAGATATAAGCACATTTAAGCTCAAAAAACTGTGTTTTGCCTTTCAAAGTAAAATTTCCATGATCAAGGTTTTTTGATTATTGTGTCTGAACAATTATAGACACGTTTGAAAACATTTGACACATGTTTTAGTGCTTTGGTATGCTACACTTTGAGTCTATATAGTTAGCACAATGTCAACCCTAAATT